>JACEFZ010008780.1:0-158683 GCA_014155875.1 Cepaea nemoralis
CGATGGGCACGACAAAAGGATCAGCTAGCGGCTCTCATATGCAGTGGAGCCCAAAAGATAGTCTGACTGCGTCCAAAAAAAATATAGGTCAATCAATGAAAGAAACGAGGTATTTATCTGCTGTCCTGATTGTTAATGGTCATTTCCATTATTTTGCCTTGATGATATAAGTTGTCCGAACTCAACATGGAAAAATTTTTGAATTTTAGTCACGTAAGTCTGAAATTTTGGTTGGAGGCGAGTAAATCTTAAAGTCTTTAATTAACCTTGCAACTTTGATTGAAGGCAAGGGCTCAACTTGATGGAGTTATTTGAAAATTCTTGCTCACCTGAAACAATTTTTCAGTAGCACGATGACCAGGACCGACCTTCAGCAAAATTTTTGTTCGTTGTATCAAACTGGCTCGACTTTCAGCAAAATGATGACACTCGCAGGCACCGCACTCCTTATATGAAACTAGTCTTCATGCCTTTCTTGACAAGTACCGCCTGTACAGTTGAAACTTTTGATAGGAGGTCTGTACTTCTCACCTACAATATTGGCCATCTTTCCAAGTTCTTTGGTTTACGTTCAACTTGCGTGTAGAATCGTGCTGAAATAACTCTGTCTCCGGACAAATGGTTTGAGCAGAACAAGGACCTTTTACATTTTGAAGCTGCCTCTTCGAGTTTCCTCAAGGTGTCGACGTAGAAAGTTTTTTTAACTCACTGCATTCATCATCATGAGGATAGATTTGCGGATGGACTACCGAGTAAAGTGGATGAGCAATAAGCTGGGTTGATATACTGAATGCTCTGAGAGGAAAGGGAGATTAAATTTTAAATTAATCAAGTGATGAATATGCAACCTTGACCAGACTTCAAGAACATCAGTTGAAAAGGGGTGAAACCAGGCAAGAGTGCAATGTAGGGAGTCAAAAAAGAACTGAACTGGTGTCATCAGTTGCCACTTGCAGAGGGGGATATTAGGGAGGGGATCTGAGCTACTTAATAGATGGAACGAATTCTAAGTGCAGTGAGTGTCTGACGACTGCCTAACTCATTGTATACCAAGCAAAGCATCACTTATTGAATAATAGACTACAGCCACACAATTTTCATGTCATTAACTCGTACTGGAACAAGCAGCTCACCAATTGTATATTTGTTGTGCCTTACATAACCTTCTTTTTTTAAAAGAAAACAATATTTGATCAAATCATGATTAACCTGGAACATAAAGAGTAATAAGAGATTTGTGTTGTGTAGAGGGATTCAGTTTCCCCGATCTGCAAGGTGTACTTCTTGCCTATCAGAACAGAACTGCAAAACCTGTAATATTTTATGTGTTTAGAGCAAACTCACTTTAGATGCAATTCCTAGTTTTATTATTAATTTAATGTTGTATTTCTTTTCATCACTGAAAGTATTTAGTTGAGAAGTTAACTTTGTTTTTGTTTTTTTAAATTTTAAACTTGCTATGTATTTTATTTTTTTAAAGTGCCCAATTTAATGTTGTATTTCTGTTCATCACTTAAATTACGAGGGTAAGTTAATAAGTCAGTCACAAATGGCTGTATAGAAACAACTACATATGATAACAACTTGAAACGAGTTTATTTTTATACATACATTGTCCCTTTTTGTCTCAACATAATTTCCACCAACATTGATGCACTTATCCCATCGTTTTATCAGTCCTCCCAAACCGGCTGCATAGAACTGCATGCTTTGTTTTCATTTACAGGCCATCCCACAGAAGTGTGTGACTTACTTATTGACTTGCCCTCTTAACTTTTTCTACCCAGCTATGCACCACTTAACGGGACAAACATTTGTCAGCATAAACACTGATTACCCACCTTGGCGGGAGACATTTTGCGAATGACGCCAAAGTTGAATGTGAAGTGAAAATGTGGTTTAGAAAACCGAGCACGCAGTTCTATGCAGCCGGTTTAGGAGGACTGATAAAACGATGGGATAAGTGCATCAATGTTGGTGGAAATCATGTTGAGAAATAAAGGGACAATGTATGTGTAAAAATAAACTGGTTTCAAGTTGTTATCACTTTTAGTTATTTTTCTACAGCCATTTGTGACTTACTTATTAACTTACCCTCGTATTTAGTTGAGAAGTTAACTTTGTGTTTTTTTTAAATTTTAAACTTGCTGTGTATTTTATTTAAAAAAAACATCCCCAATTTATTGTTGTATTTCTTTTCACCTTTTAAAGTATTTAGTTGAGAAGTTAACTTTGTTTTTTTTAAAAATATTTTAAACTTGCTGTGCATACTTAAAAACTATGCCCTGAAGCAAGAACCTGGTATGGTTGGATGTGATAGGGTCATCACAGTTTGTAGGCCTGAATGCATGGAGGGATGGGTGGCCAGTCATTCCCTCACTTAGCAGGCAACGAAACTCTGGTGTGGAACCTTCATCCAACCGTCCTCATGACATTATCAGTGCAGTTCCCTATCAACTTTGCTAACTCATCAGCTAATTGAATGTTTGATTAACTAATATCAATGCCATTGCACTTGAGACGCACATCAACTCTCTGTCTTACAGAAGTCTGAGGTCACGACATTGTGGCTAAAAGAGCAACTGACCACACTCTCTTTACAAAGTGCTGTTCCACAGAAAGCCAGTAACAACATCCATAGCCTCAGTAGGAAAAACAACCCAAATTCTATCTTCTATCTTTCAGTTCTGAACATAGACATTAGCTTTTGTAACCATTTACACTGTATCAGCCGCCAACATACAACCCATTGCAGACATAGCTGTCATACACATGAAGTGACCAAACTCTTTCTCATCATATGCCCTATACTTTGCATACCTGCTATAGCAAGCTGTGACATCCTGTAAAAGGTCAAACAACTGTCTTTATTTATTTCGTGTCATACTGCATAGAGGTCTCCGTGGTGAATTGGTTACGCTGAAGGTCGTGGGTTCATTCATGGACTCCATCATTTGGTTCTGTCACCAACTGGCTCGAGGTAGCTCCCGGTTGGGCAACCACCCAGCCAACATCATTTTCTTCTGCTGGTGTTAAGTTCTGGCTGCAGTTTAAGATCCCCTAACTCTGTCAGAAGGACCTAATTGCTACCCCAGATCCCAGAGAGAAAACGTGGAACAAATGTCTGTTATGCTGATTTAAGACACTGTCCCTGATACTCAAGAAAACAGCCAAGAAGTGGCTCGTTGAAGATAGAATATATCTATATAGTTTTGGCTGTACTTGGTATCACCAGAAGTGAGAAAGGAGGAGTTAAGACATGCAACGTAATCTGGTTACTTATGACTGCATAGGCAAGATACCTCCCGGACATAGATTCCCACTTCTGGACAATATGTGTGAACCCCCACTAAATGATACAATAATGTGTGTACTTGATACGCTACACAAACATTTATAAACATTTAGAATTATACGGACAAATTGAGTTTTAAAATACAACAACTGTGTTTATTATTGCTATTGATGATCATATGATGATGATGATTATATTATGGTATACGTAACTTAAGAGGTCACATAGGTCATGCTTCCCCCAGTGAGACGCAGTTCACTGTCAGATTGAAGGAGTCCAAATTGGTCCCTCACATAGCTAAGTCACTTCCTGATATGGGTTGTTGACTGTCCATTGCTCCTAAGAGATCTGGAATGAAACGAACGGAGATGGGTAGTATCTACGTCTACACATCTCAAAACACATGTCTATACATTCATATAAACATACATTCAAGTCATAATATATGATGGTATGATGATATATATGATGGCATGTTACATAAACATATATCAGTTCTAAATAAATAAATATATGTATATATTCATAAAACTATTTAGAACATCTATAGCTTAAAACATACATATTCACATACATTTGTGTAATGGAGTGTTTCCCATATAAGTTCACCTCACTTTCTCCCTTTCTGATTCATTCATTCCGTCTTGTCGGAAGGACTGGTCGCACAGTACCTGTCGAACATTAAATGCCTTCCCTGAATCTGTCTGGGATATTGAAAGTCCTAAGTCATGTCTGTCCTCATGCAGACATCATGCAGACAAGGTGAACTGGTGCCATTCCTCAAACCAAGTGGTTTCACCATAATCTTGGAAGGCACTCAAAGTGTTGGTCCAAATAATCAATGTTAATTGGGCGCTATCAAGAGACTGGTAGCTCTCAGGAATTTCTCCTAAGTAGTCAGTCTCCCCAATGTTTAACATCATACAGGATGAATCTAAATGCATCTCCTGTACATGAATAAGCCACACGCTCATGTAGCTTGGATAATGGATTTCTCCAAATTGTCACATACAACAAATCAGACAACCAAGTAGTGAATGCAAGAAGAAAATAGTTCTCAGTGAAATCGTAAAGCTAGAACTGGAACATTAAGTACAAAGAAAATCCACCAGTGTAAAGTTTGGGAGAATAAACAGAAACAAGAAAACTATAAGGCCTTCAGACTAGCAGACAAACTCAGAATAATGGTATTACCTGGGTTATAGCTAGGAAATCCTGTCATAGGACTTCGTACAGAAGTCCAACAGAACAAAATGTTAATATTTCTCCAGTAGGTATCCTAAGAATGCTATTGTAAATTTGCATCTGAAGTCTTGCTGGCCATGCATGTAGTTTTATTCTCTTCAGCCCTGGCTAGTTTTCACGTTGGCTAATTAATATGTCCCATATTAATTAACTCCGCCTATTTTTCCATGTACGATGTCCGGATGGATTAAGTCCCAAACTTGTCTCACCCCTCCTCCTTTCCTGTGGACGGTAGTTTCATGTGTCAATCAAATTGACCGATGCCCCCCCCCCCACGCCTGAAACAATGAAACATGCTTTGGCGGCAATGTAGTTGCATCATTACATTCCAATCTGCTGTTAACACCCGCCTTCCTGGGTTGCTGGAAAAAAGGTGTCAGCCATGTGTTCCTACTTTGCGGCTGTATTGCAGTGAGGTGTTAGGCATCTGGTTCTAATTTCTCCCTTGTGGTGGCAATTACAGACGTTGTCCTGGCTCCACAAAGTCTGGACTTTTAGATAAGGTGTTAGGCCTGCATTATATTGCCCGTCTTTGGATCACACGGGTTTTCCCCTGAGTAGCATGTCCATGTATCAATTCATCTCCAGCCCAGATTTCACACTTTTCGGTCTTTCTCTCCCCTGGTACTGAAAACAATGAGTTGTCAACCTTTGATAGCACCCGCAGACTGGTGCCGTGATGTCTGGGTTTTACCTTTGATCTGGACATCAAAGCTTTCTCAGACCTAGCATTACAGAAATGATGGGGCCTGCGTGGTCAAAATGTAATTTTCTCTTGTTTTCAATCTCTGTTAGTTTTTCCTTATTCCTTGGTTGGGGACTAGATTATTTTCTGGTGGAAAATTATTCTTTTACTTAGAGAATGATAGAATAATTCTTGTGGGCTCTTTAATTCCTTTCAAACTTGTGTCATTCGGATGCTGCGGGTGCTGTCCCGTCACAGGTTCATAGATCTTCTTGGAGACTCCAGGGGGTCATTGCTGGAGCTACGGAGATCGTGCTCTATACAATGCCTCAGGCATTCTGTTTTTCGGAAGACATAGATCCATGTTGGGTAAAACCTGGTGCAATGAAGTTGATCTCGCCTTTTAACCCCTTTTTTTGCATTATGCAGTGACTGTAATTATATTAGTTCTTATTTGTCATCTATGCAGGTGCTCTCTCCTATGCTGAGCTTGGAACCCTCATATCGAAATCTGGAGCAGAATATGCCTACCTTCTTGAGGCTGGCAAGGCTTTACCCAAGGGACTGGCCCCAGTTCCTGCATTTTTGTTTGCCTGGGTGTCTATGTTTGTTCTCAAGCCGTGCCTGTTTGCCGTGATTGCTCTCAGTTTTGGTATATATGCAGTCGAGCCTTTTTATGATGGATGCGAACCGCCTGCATCCCTGATTAAGATTGTGTCTGTTCTGTGTATCTGTGAGTATTTTTGTTCTACTGAAAGAGTGTTCTTAGTTTGGAATCTTGCATAAAGAGGTGACACAATGTTTACTTCACCTAGAAAGGTAGATACACCTGTCAGTCAAGGTGTGATGACATCAATAACAGGAATGGGAGAAGTTGAAGCCATTGTGATACATCTAAAGGGACACTCTGTCCCACACTTTGGGCATGAGCCTGCTTTGTGCTGGTTTTATTAAACCCAAGGCAAGACTTCTGCCAGACGTCCTCTTCGTACAGCAGATAAATGGCTGCCATAGACCTGAACTGGCAGAGAGTGTTGGTGACTCCGTAGAGATGTAGTGACCAGAAATTATTTTGGATCTTATAAGCCCACCCCCAAATCATGGGTAAATAATGACCATCTGAGGATTGCTGTACTAATCTGACAATTGGTTTCTAGTGTGCAACAAGTGTTACTGCTACTGAATAACAGGTTCAAATGTCCTTAAAACGAGTCCATCACATGTTGTCTTCTAAACGAAATATTGGTGTTATGAGAGAAAAGCTTGATTCATGTGCAAACTTCTCAGAGTTGAAGGAAACATCCTGACCCATCCCTGATCCCCTACATTAAATGCTCGAGACATGGAGATGGTAAAAATGTCTGTCCAACACATGGAATCATTTTGGAGCTAGCAAATGAATTACGCGGGAAGTCTGACCTGACCACTTATGTGGAGGTCATCAAGGTTTCAGATCTATGGACTTCATCTTTCTGGTTTCCAAAGATGCAGCCAATGGTGAATGTGAGGGTCAGTATATGGAAATGAATCTAAGCAGCCATGTGCAGGACATGATGAATACTTGGACCCAGTACCAAAGCATCATGTGTCATGTCAGCTCTGCAACTAGGGAAGCCTCCTTGGATTGTGGGCTTTGATTTGTCCCTGCCTTACCTTGAGGAGTGACCAGCATGCATGCAGCTGTTCTGGACGGGTGCCCTGGGGCATCACCTGTAGATGGAGGGACAATGATGTTTTTACAAATCTGAACCTGTGGAATGCCCAAAGAAACTACCCAGGAATACTAACCCAGTCAACAAATCCTAGGAAGAAGTTGAATTTATCAGCTGAAATGTGCATATATCGCAGTACTGCTGTAGCAAGCAATATATATATATATATATATATATATATTTCTGTAGTTAGGGTATGTTGATCTCAGTTAATTAATGTTGTTTTACTTACTTCCATAGGTATGGTTGCAGCTGTGAACTGTTACAGTGTTGGTTTAGCAACCAAAGTTCAAAACTTCTTTACAATGGCCAAACTGTTGGCAATCTGTGTCATTGTTGTGGGTGGATTCATCAAGATATTTCAAGGTGAGAGGTCAGTAATTAAATTATAAAGACTATTATTCACACGTTTCTACCACTGCTGCTGTCCTGCCAGGCAAGCTGAGAGGTCATTAGTCTCAAGAATGTTCAGGAAACTGAAATACTTTGGCTACATGAAATGTTACAGTGGTTCAGAAAGAAAGTAATGGGAGGCATTCATTCTTGATAGACAACGTGGGGTCGATCAACTGATGGTGAATACAGGAGATTATAGACAACGTGGGGTCGATCAACTGATGGTGAATACAAGAGATTATAGATTATATGTTTAGTTCGTTTTTTCTCGCAGGAGATTATAGACAAGGTGGGGTCTATCAACTGATGGTGAATACAGGAGGTTATAGACAAGGTGGGGTTGATCAACTGATGGTGAATACAGGAGGTTATAGACAAGGTGGGGTCGATCAACTGATGGTGAATACAGGAGGTTATAGACAGGTGGGGTCGATCAACTGATGGTGAATACAGGAGGTTATAGACAAGGTGGGGTCGATCAACTGATGGTGAATACAGGAGGTTATAGACAAGGTGGGGTCGATCAACTGATGGTGAATACAGGAGATTATAGACAAGGTGGGGTCGATCAACTGATGGTGAATACAGGAGATTATAGACAAGGTGGGGTCGATCAACTGATGGTGAATACAGGAGATTATAGACAAGGTGGGGTCTATCAACTGATGGTGAACACAGGAAATTATAGACAAGGTGGGGTCGATCAACTGATGGTGAACACAGGAGGTTATAGACAAGGTGGGGTCGATCAACTGATGGTGAACACAGGAGGTTATAGACAAGGTGGGGTCGATCAACTGATGGTGAACACAGGAGGTTATAGACAAGGTGGGGTCGATCAACTGTTGGTGAATACAGGAGGTTATAGACAAGGTGGGGTTGATCAACTGATGGTGAACACAGGAGGTTATATACAAGGTGGGGTCGATCAACTGATGGTGAACACAGGAGGTTATAGACAAGGTGGGGTCGATCAACTGATGGTGAATACAGGAGATTATAGACAAGGTTTGGTCGATCAACTGATGGTGAACACAGGAGATTATAGACAAGGTGGGGTCGATCAACTGATGGTGAACACAGGAGGTTATAGACAACGTGGGGTCGATCAACTGATGGTGAACACAGGAGGTTATAGACAAGGTGGGTGCGATCACTGAATCTAATACAGGAGGTTATGACAAGGTGGGGTCGCACAACTGATGGTGAACACAGAGATTATAGACAAGGTGGGGTCGATCAACTGATAGTGAATACAGGAGGTTATAGACAAGGTGGGGTCGATCAACTGATGGTGAATACAGGAGGTTATAGACAAGGTGGGGTCGATCAACTGATGGTGAACACAGGAGGTTATAGACAAGGTGGGGTCGATCAACTGATGGTGAATACAGGAGGTTATAGACAAGGTAGGGGGCGATCAACTGATGGTGAATACAGGAGGTTATAGACACCTTGGCAGGTAAATGTTTGGGACAAGAGAACCGGGGAAGGATCAAGAGTTGTTAGGTGGGTTGTGATGGGTGTAACATTCTGCAAAAAGAGTCCTTAGGTGGATTGTGATGGCATAACATTCTGCAAAAAGAGTCCTTAGGTGGGTTGTGATGGCATAACATTCTGCAAAAAGAGTCCTTAGGTGGATTGTGATGGCATAACATTCTGCAAATAGAGTCCTTAGCTGGGTTGTGATGGCATAACACTGCAAAAAGAGTCCTTAGGTGGGTTGTGATGGCGTAACATTCTGCAAAAAGAGTCCTTAGGTGGGTTGTGATGGGTGTGACATTCTACAAAAAGTCTTTAGGTGGGTTGTGATGGGTGCAAGATTCTACAAAGGACTTGCTACCTGTTGATGATTATGTTCTGTCTGTCTTTATGTGGGTCATTCAGAATACAATGGTGAAGATTTGTGCGACACCTCCTGCAAGATTATTGCTTAGAATAATTTATCAATCGAGTGTATCCGAGATCATTTGTGATAACTTCAAAGTGTGTGCGCATATATTGTAACAGTTTCTGGGTATATTCTGTCTGTCTTTATGTGGGTCATCAGCGAGAGATGTTTGGGAAACTTCCTATGAGATTACAGCTTGGAATAATTTATGAATGTTGATGAATCTAGTGTATATTAGATATTTGTGATAACTGTATATGTGATTGCTTCTTTATATATTCTTTGTGTCTTTATGTAGGTCATACGGAGTACATCAATGAAGGTTTTGAAGACACTTCCCGTGATCCCTCTTCCATTGCTCTTGCCTTCTATGATGGTTTGTGGGCGTATGATGGCTGGTAAGTCAGCACATCGAGTTTAGCCATTTCCCACTAACCAGATTCTGGTGTTTTACTGCTGGCTTCAGTAAAGCTGAAGAATGCTGATTATGCCTGAGACATAATGTTACATAAACAACAGTTGCTTGCTCATTTATATTGTCATGATATATGGTTTCTTTATAAAGTCCTGTAGCAGGAAGCTTCTGTGGACATGTGAAGTGTTAGGACCATCTCATTTTGTAGACCTGAGGGCATGGAGGAATAGATAGCCAGTCTTTACCTCCCACTGTGAACAAGAGCAGGAATCGAACCCTTGCCTGACCACACTTATACAATATCCAACATAACCTCCTAACCATTATACTAAAGCACCCACACTTGTGTGATTTAGTTTCATTTAGAGAAGCGAGTCCTAAAGTTGTTAGCACCACTCCACATCTGGGGACAGTGGGAAGATCCAAGAGAAAAGGGGGTGGGGGGTATTTGGTTTGAATTTGCTGCAGACATACCAAGAAAAGATATGTATGTTTGCTAGTGCATGCGTGTGTGTATGACTGAGTGAGATAGATATAGCCCAGGAAGCCATGGAACAGCAGTCTATACATGTTTGGAATCACTGGTGTTGATTGGATGTCTGTGTAGTTACAATCGGTGAAGATATTTTACTTTTATGCTTGTAGCATTCTCTGACTAGGGCTGATGTGCTGCCATCTGGTTCAGCATTTCACTCCTCCACTCCAGAATTGTGACCGGTTCATAAACTTATTCTTGGTCAGATCATGTGGTTTTTTCCCCCTTGACTTCCACATCCACATGGGTGGTTTGTGACTTGTGCCTTTGACAAGAATGTCCGACTGTCAGGACAAGTGAGTGCCTTCCTCTAATCAGGCGCAGAACTTCTTGAATTGTGTTTGCCACACTCTTTAGTATTGCTCATCCTGTATCACCAGGAGGTGCATTAAGAGTTTACTGTCATCAAGATGAGATAATATGATATGACATTTCACATACACTCCAGTAGGTACTTAGAGGACCTACCAAGACTAGCTAGCAGTGTCTTACAGTGGCTCATAAGAGTTAGTGTGGGGTCAACTGTCTCATTCTGTTGTAAGCCTTTTGCTACACAATCCAGCTTCAATATTCAGGGTCTTGGTATAATGAGCTTCAGGAACCAGTACCCCCTTCCTCACGACATTTCTTCCTAGATAATTCTGGAAAGTGCTGAATATTTGCCAGCATCCATTTTGTGTAGGTTGGATGAACCCCAGAATTGTGAAAAGGAAGTGACCTGTTTTGCATGCTTTGAGGGATTGGACATATGTTAAGTGAAAAATAAAGTGAAGGTTCTTTTTACATGCCTAAAGTCATATTGAGCGTATGCAGCTTGAATCATGTCTATAGGATCAAATGACACCTAGTGGGTGTGTGGTCGGTATCACGTCAGCAACCTTTACATTTCAAGACATTTCTTGGTAGCCATTTTAATCTTGGTCGACCTGGGAGCCCAGGTCAGTTAAAAATATTTGAAACCACCCCGATGCGGATCAAACACAAGGCCACTGGATGGCAGACCAGCAATTAACCACTCCACCATGGCTTCCATTGAACATATGGTGCTAACCCCAAATGTGTATAGACCAGCTGGCGCTCGATGGGTGATACGGTCAATATCACACTGGCTGTCTTGACTTTCCAAGACATTTCTCGGTACCCAGTTTAGCCTGGGTCGACTTGCAAGCCTAGGACAATTCTAAAATTCTGCCTTGATGCCAGCTCCAACCCATGACCACTGGGCTGGCAGGCAAAACCACCTTTAGCTGTACTGGTTGGGATTTTATTTTTTTTAAACCTGTCACTGTAGGGGATTGAACAGAAACCACTGTCTTGGTAAGCAAAAGCCATAAACACTTTGTCCTTGTGGCATCACAGTGAATGATGGCAGTTCAGAATGTCCATATTTCCAAGACAGCAGAATGTAACCTCTGCAAAAGCTTATCTTATGCTGTAAACATAATTCTAATAAGCTTGGCAGCTAACCCTTTTAATAGCTTTACAAATAAAATAGATGTTTATGTTTTAAGCCATGTGATGTTGACTGTTATGTTTATAATATGCTGTAAAATTAGTTTATTCTGTCCTAAGATTTGTGTGAAGTTTTGCTGTAACCCGTCACTCAACCAAACATGCCTCTATTGAAATCAACATTGCTTAGGCTAATATCTGAAAGTAAGTGTAGATTGTTGTTTGCCTTGTGGGTGAGAGAACATTATTGATAGGAAAGCTGGATATCCACAGCTACAATTCAAAACTGCGAGTGGAACATAGTCTGAGGCATGGACACAACAACATTGGCTTCTGTCTGTAATCTTTAAATTGATGAACAAACTACTTAAACAAGCTAAGGCAGTGTTTCCCAACCTTTTTTGTGCTATGCCCCACCTAAGCCTTTTAAAAATTCTTATGCCCCCCCTCCCCAGCACATGCACCCGATCCTAGCCAAAGGACCGATAGGTTTTAGGAAGAAATCACTAGGAAATTATTGAGCAAACACAGTAAGTAAATTTTCAAAACATATAATGGAGAACTGAAATTCAAGTACAAAATAATTTTAATGAAAGATTTTTCTATATTATTTTAATTATTAGTAATTATTTAAATTTAGTGAGATCCTTGCGCTTGATGCTTGCTGCAAGGAGATTTTATGTCAGGTTCAAATTTAGTTAACTTCAGTCTCAAGTCTCCCCGTTTTGTTATATCCAGCCGATTTCTTCCATTTTCGAATTGCCCCCCTTAACAATCGAATTGCCCCCCTGTGGGGCGTGGGCCCCACGTTGGGAAACACTGAGCTAAGGGAAAAATAACAGGTAGAAATGAGTGCCAGACTAAGTTTGTGGAGGCTTCCTGCCCATAGGACACACCAAGCCGTGATCAGATATGACTGACAGAAGTTATTACAATATTTCAAAACAAAGAATGACATGCACTGATGAGTAAACAAATCAAACATGCTGATAATACAGCCTGGGAAACAAACAAGCAAGCAAACAATTAATGCTATGTAATCTCAGTTTTCATGATCGCCTAAAGTGTGTGAAACCCTTACACTTCACTGCACAACAGTTGTATCTTTACCTTTTGAATAATAGTTCAGTTGGCATGGTTTTATATTGTTTAACATTTGGGCAAGACTACTCAATTTCCAAGATTATGACGTATATTCATAATGCGGACAGCAAGTCTGTGTTTATATGTTTTAAAAAATTCACTTCTTTCTTATTTCAGGAATAATTTGAACTATGCAACAGAAGAACTGAAAAATCCCTATGTGTGAGTATGCAGTTAACTCCTTCTTTACCAGATCATTGTCACATTAACCCTTTACAGGGCAGACGTTTGTCCATTTTGTAGCCCTGAATGGGCAAGAAGAATTTTGAGGTTTGGTAAAATTTTGGGTTACGTTAGTAAAATCATCACATAAAAGGTGTTAGTCAACCGATTTTACTTAAATAAAAAACAAAATGAAGTAAAAAGCATGCAGAGTATTTTACTTACGTGAATGTTCCCGGTAATCCACACATGAACACAAATATTTACAAAATACAACATATTGTTTGTGATTGTCAGTCATTTATATGGCAATTTACAAACACATTTTCAGAATCAGAATCACTTTCTTTAAAGTCTGACTCACAACTGCTAACGCAAAGAAGTAACTCTAATCACTGATATCTAGCTCTGACTCGGTCAAATTCGTGCACTTAAATTGAACCCAGTGAAATCTCCACTATCACTTGAAGAATTGTCAAAATTCGTTTTGAAAAACTAAGCGTAAAACCCCAAAAACTATAAACAAAATCCGTTCAAATTCATAGTACATGCTTGAAAATGGCGGCCACATTGTCAAGCTATCAGGGAAACCCAAAGTAAACAATCGGAAATCTCCGAAAGCCACCCGATCGTGTTTTTACAATGCTAGTAGCAGCTCGGACGTATTCAGACGATTTGCTCGTTCCGGGGTTCGGATGCTTTGGGACGATTTGCCTGGTAAAGGGTTAACTCACTCAGTCATAACTATTTAACTGCTTCTGCCCCAGACAGGTGTTGCTTTAACTTACTCTCCCCTAGCTATTTTCAACATTTTCTATCTCATGCATTATTTTATCTCTTCGTTCGGACAGTTGCTTGTTAAAGTTAAAACTGCCAGGGTTAGAAAGAGTTAATCTGAACAAAACAAAGGATATTTATAGCAAGTAAAAGTAGTTCCTTGGACACAATATGAGATATGGAGTCCAACTTTTGAAAATACTAAAAAGCAAAATTCAGCAAACCATGGGAAGAGGAGGAAAAAGAAAGATATCCAAGAAATAACTACTCAAACAGACATGCCAGAACATTGATGGAGTTTCTGAGAATAGAAAAAAAAAGTGTAGTGTTACATGATTGTGTCATCAACACCATTAATGATTAATGCCTTATTAGATAATGAAGTAACATTCAAAGAGCTCAGGGAAAAGGTGTGCCAGAGAGATTGAAAGAGAGTACTTTAAACTACTGGCGCGCGCACACCCCCCCCCCCTCTCTCTCTCTCTCTCTCTCTCTCTCTCTCTCTCTCTCTCTCTCTCTCTCTCTCTCTCTCTCTCTCTCTCTCTCTCTCTCTCTCTCTCTCTCTCTCTCTCTCTCTCTCTATGTAGATGACATTAGAGAACAAGAATTAGACAAGTGAGGTACTGGATGGCACATTATCCAGGACAACAATTGAAAGGGTTGCCATAGTTGAGGAGAAGGAGGAGGCCACAATAGATACATAGTGGTAGTAATAAGAGGAGCCAAACAAGGTGATCACGTCACATAGAGTGCAGAGAGTGATTCCCATTGCCGCACAAGAAATGTCTTTTCAATATGCCACATACAAAAGCAGTTGTTGTCTCTGACTCTGAATACACACTTCACAATTTTAAGAATGGATGAATGTTATGTAAGTGGCAGGCACTTGTGCAGGCCTCAAACATTCAGGAAGTGCAGATCTATTGTCTGGAGTATGTAGGATGTGTGGAAACAACAGAGCTGATATGCTGAACAAAAGCAAAAACGGACACAGATACAGATGGGTGGAAAAACGGACACGGATACAGATGGGGACAATCTGACACAGATACAGATGGGGGAAAAACTGGACACAGATACAGATGAAAGTTTTGACCTAAGTCTTTACCACCGAATAATAAAAATGCATCAACAAAAAACAGACTTTAATAAAAACATGAATACTTAGCCGTAAAATTGGAGTTGCACAAAAATTAGCTAAGTGCTCTTCATATTTTTTATCAGGTTTTTCTTGAGGTTGTGTTTTTCTTGTTGGAAGATAAGACTTTGGTGACAAAAATAAATATTGTGTATCTGTGTATGTTTTTCCTTTCGTTGAGCTTCCTAGTCATATTTTGTGTTTACTTGAACTCCAGTATCAGCTCGGCAGCAGTCATTTCCATTTTTGTTATAACTGCAAAAGACCTTGTTATTGTGTTATTGAAGATGGACAGAGGAGATATACTGTGGGAAATAAATGACAGCTTACTACTGAATGAATCTGTACAGTTGTGTCTGCTAGAGCTGGGAATCTAGTATGGAACCAGTCATGGTGGCTGTAGGTATGGACGGTTCTGATGTGTAACTAATCGACTTACATCAGGGACAATTAGCATCCACATCCTTTGACTTATACTGGAAGAGAAAGAGAACTTACGTGTTTGTTCTGAGCGCAGTAACATCAGTTCTTCATCATAATCGTACCAATCTGATCATGATAATATTAAGAGTTAAGTAAATCTGAGATAGCTTATCACTTAAGACTAATTTTGCAGATATAACTTTGCATAAATACTGAAAGTGCAACTTTATATCAACAGCAACCTGCCAAGAGCCATAATGCTGGGAATTCCCTTGGTAACCGTCTGCTACCTCTTGACGAATTTGTCCTACCTGGCAGTCATGTCCAAGGAAACTCTCTTGGCATCCAATGCAGTGGCAGCTGTGAGGGCATTACTTTGTTGTTTTTGCTTGAGAAACTGTTATGCATTTGTGCTTTTTATTGTGGCATTCTTATCATATCTGGCGTGTGCCAGGAAGGTTTGTTTTAAACTGGAGAATGAAATCGCTCTACGAAGCAGTTGTCTAGTGTACAGGCTAGGAATGAAAACAAAAAAATGTCAAGCTGTGCCCAGGATCAAATAAACATACCACGATGTGAGAGGTGGGCATTGTGACACCTCAACCACTTGCTCTTATGTGTTTAACTGATTATTCTTGTGTTTAACTCTGTATTTATCCATGGGAGTGGAGTAGATGAGAGATTACTGTGTCCATTGTGGCTGAAACAGACCAGCTTGACTGTTGGATGTTCACAAAAATAAGAATAAGGACAGTGCACTCTCCCTGATCCTGGAGAAGTGGATCAGAGTTCTAGCCTTCTTGAACAAGGGTGAACAACTCTGGGGACCCATGTGCAAGTTGTGCTCATTACAATCCCCTTGGTAGTTGGAAATCTAAAAGAGCAGGCCAATTAGGCCACTGCCTGAGCAAAGTTTATAAATCAGTAAAGCTACCCACTTGAAAATTGTAGCATGTGTCATTCTGCGCTACATACATTTGGATACTCACAGGTAGCATGGAGTTTGTGCACTGGGCTGTGATTATCCTTGTGCGATCTCTGGGAGGAGACTAGAGAACTTAAGAAGATGTCTGTATGCCATTTACAAACCAAACTAAAACATCCATGTACTTCTTGTATGTGTGCAGTTCTCAGCTAGATCTGTAACTTACCTTCTTACTGCTTTAGGTGTTAGTCTATGAATGTCTAGTAATATTATGGAGGACTGGGTAAAACAATTTTAGAACCCTCCAATTATGAAACCCTAACTGAAATTTAGCTGAAAGATTTGGAGAATATTTGCTTGCAATGTGAGTACAAGTTTCAGGAGAAACCAGGGCAGATAAGGGTAATCAGTGTGAAATGGGTAATCAGTGTGAAACAGAAAGGGCATAAGAAGGCACTTGACAAACTGATTGTGACTTCTGTTTGTGATTTGCCACACTTTACAACATGTTGTCTCTTAGAGCTGTGTGCCGGTAGGCCTGCCTGCAATCAGGTCGTCACATTACCAGCTTAAGAGTCGTACAGTTTTGTTTGATATTCTACATGCCTACAATTAGATGGCTGTGTAATTTTGAAAGAGATGTGTAATTCCTACATTCAGTACCATAGTCTAATGTAATTTTCTTTTCGACTTTTTAGTCTTATGTATTACAGTGATGCTACTCCAGAATCCTGGTCTGTTACGTGTTTGTCCCCTCTGCATACGTGTCAGAGCATTTGATGACACTAGCCAAATCACATACACGGCAGATGTTTGATGAGGCTACCTGCCTCTACACATTGTCTAGCTAATCCATATGAATTGAAAACAATTAGGTATATTTAGCTCCTGTGAAATGAAGAGACATACTAAACACTGACACAATGTACATAGTTCACATACCTTACAAGGAAATTCATCGTACACAGGTGAAAACAACGTGTGACTTATACAAAATCAGAAGCAATCAATAAATATATAAAATGGAATCATAAAAATAAAAAAATACGCACAATAGGACACAAAGGACGGCCGACGTTTCGATTCCAAGAATCTTTATCAAGGACAGGACAACTAGCTAATCCAGGCATATGTTAATTTCCTTTACATATACTGTTCAAAAAAAGAAATGCCACATTATTGCGGTTTCAATTGCAAACTTGTACCAACATTTTATTGACGATGCTGATTCGCCCACTGCAGTCGGTTCTGGCGATGCCGGTCCGTAAGAACAGGACCTCTGTAGGGTCTTCTAGCCCAAAGACCAGTGTCATGCAGCCGGTTCCTGACCGTTTGATCTGAAATTCGGCGAGCTCCTGGCATTGACTGGACTGTGGAGGACGCAGATGCAAATCGATTCCTAAGGTGATGCAGCCGTATGAAGCGGTCTTCGGCAGCAGTTGTGATTCTGGGTCTCCCACTGCGTGGCCGGTCTGCCACTGAGCCAGTTTCTTGAAATTGCCTCCAAAGGTGACTAATGGTGCTTCTAACCGTATTAAATTCTCTCGCTACTACACTGTCCAGCCTGTAAAAGTCCAATGATGGTGAGTCGTTGTTCTGTAGTGAGATGAGTCATACTAGCGCATTGAATTTTCAACCAAATTTATTCGAGGAGCGTCAATCTTTAATAGGCATTCAGTAATATGGTCAGAGAGTTTTGTGTTCAGTAAGTTTCACGGGATTATCATGAACCTGTCACGAGTTAGTGTCAAAAATGTTTTAACCTTGACCTCTTTCATGACCTCACAAATAATGAGGTGAGTACAATTCAGGTAACCACGAGAAGTTAATGACCAGATGGACACAGTCGATAGGTTGACTGATGTCCAATCAGCAAATATCTTTTATAAAAGTAACACCAAAAATGTTGCGTTTCTTTTTTTGAACAGTATACTAGTATGTAGAGTCTGAGTGAAATTCAAACTGAGGTGTTCTTCTCTAACACTTTAAGTGGAATTGGCATGTGTGGTTGCCACTTGTGGGGGACTCTGACCTTCAGTAACTTATGGATCTATTGTTCAGACCATGCAGGGCTGTGTGGAAACAACAGATTTGACACTAAAGTGAGGAATCTGAGTGACTTCAAGCTATGGCATCCATCTCTCTAAACATCTAAAGTACCAGGTTCTGCACTCTAAAGTGTAGAACCTGAGTTGCAGCTATGGCAATAAACTCTACCTCATGAAGTGCCATGTCCCAAATCTGTTGAGAACACTCCTTTTCATGGGACTCCTATGGTGTATTACTGCCCGTCCTTACACCTGGGTAGTTGATAAAAAGCTCTGTTTTATCAGGCAAGGGTAAGAAAATCTCTTGGCTGCTGGACATTTTAAAGACTATGCCATAATTTTCAATGCCCTGCCAAAGTTAGAAAATTATGAAATCAATCTACCCAATGTTTACATTATGTTTTGTCTGGAGATTGTCAGATTGTGGAATTGCTCACAACACAGCCTCAATATATTTGACTGAATCTGGACTTGTAAAGTCTCAAAGTTGGTAAATTTGAGGTGATTTGTGAGCCACTTCAAGTGGAACATGATATACCAAGAGTTCAGTTTTCCTCACAGGCATGTCACCTCTTTTACTGTTGTTCTTCTCTGTACTCTTGTTGTTATGTCCGGACCTGGAAACTAGTAGCTCTGTACTCAGTGAATCAATTTATGTTATCATGTTCAGATTTATACAATGTCTGTGTTGTTTCTTTTTGAAATTAGACATGGGGGCAGGAGATTCTTGGAGCAGCATCCGTCATGATTCCTATATTTGTTGCATTATCTACTTTTGGTGCTGCAAATGGTTCCTGTTTTTCAGGAGGGAGGTAAGAATCAACATAATTAAATGTAGGGATAACTTTTCAGGCACTGTATATAGAAATAATATTGATAACCTGTCTGGGACTGTATACAGATAATATTGACAACCGAATAGACAAATCTATATCTATAAAAAAGAATGTATGTCTGTATGTTATTTATGGGACGGTCCATCCGATTGAGATGAAATTTTCTACACGTCTTCCTCTCATTCCCGTGCTGCCAACTGTCATAGTTTTTTAGTGTAAAAACAGTTATTTACTTAATATTATTTAATATTTCAATTTACATTATAATGTATATATAGCGAGGGGACATAACTTCTAATAGCATTGCTATATAAGTAAAATTGTTGCATATTTCTCGAGTAGGTGGACCCTTTCGCTACAGTTATCTGCAGGCATATGTGTTATACTCCTCCACCTAAATCCTCCTCCTCCTCCTCCTCTCTCCTCCTCCCTCCACCTCCCTCTCCCTGCTCCTCCTCCACCCTTCTCCCTCCTCCTCACTCTCCCTGCTCCTCCATCCTCCTCCCTCCTCATAATCCTCCCCTCCTCCTCCCACCTCCTCTCTCCTCCTAATCCCTCCCTTCTCCTCCATCCTCCTCCTCCCTTCACCTCCATCCTCCCTCTTCCTCCTCCTCCCTCCTGCTCCTTCCTCCTCCACCTCCCTCTTCCTCCTCCTTTTTCTTCTTCTGCTGCTGCTGCTGCTGCCGCTCCATTTACTCAAGTTAATTGTTGGGGGAAGATGTAAAGATCTTTCAAGTGCTCTTTCTAATGCTTTTTGTAAGTTGGTCTTCGTTTATCTGTTGTTTTAACTGCAACCAATAAATTATTAGACAGACAGACAGACAGTCGGGAACGGGAGCTTATATGACTACTTATATGAATTAAATGAGATGCTCTCCATCAGGGGCTGGGCGAAGTCAGGTCGGGTCAGACAGATAGTCGGGAACGGGAGCTTATGTGACTACTTATGTGAATTAAATGAGACGCTCCACACCGGGGACTGGGCAAGGCCGGGTCAGACAGACAGACTGACTGACAGACAGACAGACAGTCGGGAACGGGAACTTATATGACTACTTATATGAACTAAATTAGATGCTCCCCATCAGGGACTGAGCAAAGCCAGTCCGGGTCAGACAGACAGACAGTCGGGAACGGGAACTTATGTGACTACTTATGTGAATTAAATGAGACGCTCCACACCGGGGACTGGGCAAGGCCGGGTCAGACAGACAGACTGACTGACAGACAGACAGACAGTCGGGAACGGGAACTTATATGACTACTTATATAAACTAAATTAGATGCTCCCCATCAGGGACTGGGCGAAGCCGGTCCGGGTCAGACATACATACATACAGACAGACAGATCCCCGCCAGGGGCTGGGCGAAGCCGGGCCGGGTCAGCTAGTTAATTAATATAGAACATATTTAGAACAAGATAAGAAAGGGATCTAGCCTTGCCACATACAATATATTAGGGTCTGGAATATGTGAAGGACTAACATCTCATATCCCAACGGCTTTATCTCCTATGGGAGACTACCTTTACTTCTGTATAAAAGTGAAAGGATAACAAACTAGGTACATGGGTGGCAGACACTGAGAAAGTGTAGAATGATTTCTGTAGATGATGGTGACTACATTCAAGCTCCCAGATCAACTATCACTCACCCACAGTCTGTGAATGTGTGTAGAAGCTTGCATAAGTCTTCATATACTGCATGCACACTAACTGTATCTATCCTTCACCAGGTTAATCTATGCAGCTGCAAGGGAAGGTCATTTGCCTGAGGTGTTCTCTTACATCCATGTGAGGAAAGCAATACCAGTTCCTTCACTGCTGCTCACGGTAACAGTTTCAGTCCTTCAGATGTGTTTGTTTTATGATGATACTTGTTAGTTTTGTTTCAGCTGTATAATCTGTGCTGATCTCAACTCGACAAAGGGAAATTCCCAACTGCAGCTTCTAGTGGTGGAGGGTGGGCAGTGCAAAGGAGTGTGACATACTCAGGTTAAGAGACCAAGCATCCACTGGTATCAGTGGATCATTCTGCATCTGAGCAGAGCGGGGCGGTCGCGTGACCTAACAGCTAGAAATTGCTGCTAGTGGCAAAGGTAAACATCCACCCATCTGGGTGCGGAATGTTGGAGGAAACCACATCATTATCCTCTAAAAACATAAGTTTATAAGCAGGTCACACATCTGGAATGAGGAGTGATACGATCAGAAATAGTACAGCAGTCTTGGGACTTGTTAACCTGACGTGACAACCCGTGTAACAATTTGGCTCTGTGTGTGTATGTGTGTGCGCGCACAATATGGTTATTTCTTGCTGTTCCTTAATGTTTGTCTCTTCAGGGTTTGCTGTTGTTTCTTTGTATGCTCTGGAAATTTACTACCAACTATCTTATGAAGTGGGTATTTACTCAATGTAGCATATCCATTTCAACAATTAATGGTGCACCTGTTGTTTGATTTCTGCGTTCTACTATGGTTTGATTTCTGTGTTCTAACATTGTTTCACAGCTGATCACCCCAGAGCTTGTACACTAAATATTCTATGAACTTCACCCTTTTTTCTCGCACTTGTTTGGGTTTGTTTTTAGACTCCGCCAATCAGTTCATGAGTGCATTTTCATGGAGATCCCTGGGGGTTGTCGCTAGAGCTATGTAGTTCATGCTGTGCGTCACCTTTCGGCAGGCCGCTGTGCAAAAAAAAAAAGACTGAGCCATATTAGATAAAACTTTTTTATTAAGTCAATCCTCTCACTTTAAAAAAACAAACAAACCCCCCTTCTACAAAGGATGACAAGTTAAACAAATATGTGAACACAGTCCCAGTCAAGAATTCAGAATGATGACATGCAATACATAACAGTTGACATTTGTAAGGGACATAATTTAGCCATATCAGAACATTTTAAAATCACCAATAGGAAGAACATGAACAAGAATTATTCCATGCAACATAAACATTGACTGCACAGAATTAAAGATATAAACTATTACATTCATTTAATCATTCAGTAGCATGTCCTTTGCAGAACCTCACTCCCATAACAACCTTCTGGAAAACATCTCGGTCATAAGCAAAATGTTCTGCATAGAATATATTCATCTGGAAGTAATCTGCCACATCCTGCATCCATTTTCTCTTTGGCCTTACTCTTCCTCTCTTCCCGGTCATATACCCCTCCATTATTGTTCACTCCAAACTTTCATGACGTTTCAAGTGACCAAAATATTTCAATTTTCTTTGTTTTATCGTCTTTAGTAGCCAACCTTCTTCAGTATTCAGGGCTTGTCGTATGGATGCATTTGTCCTTTTCTGTATCCAAGATATTCTTGGAACCCATCTATAACATTTACTATTCAAAGGCATTTATGCGCTGTTCAGCTTGTTTAGTAAGTATCCAGGTCTCACAGGCGTAATGTTTCAATGGGAAGATGCATGCTTTTAAATATCTAATTTTTGTAGTTTTATCTGTCCCACTCCACAATTTATTCAGTTGTTTTAGTTTTTGAAGACTATATCCTTTTAATTTCTTTCATTGTGTCACCATTGTTGGTTATTAATGACCCAAGATGTTAGAAATTTTCCTCCATCTCCAACTTTTTCCTCATGAACATATCTTTCTTTCTCCATATTAGTTTTATCTGTATGCATTGTCTTTGTTTTATAAACCATAACCGAAGAGTTTGTTTTCAATTTGAAAAAAATGCAACATGCTGATTACCCAGAATGCAGAAACAACAAAATATATGAAATAGTTTAGAAAGTTAACTCTTCATGGAAGAACACTGGCAGCTTGGGTAATTTAAAGATCAATGTCTTTTCATGTTTACTTGAGACAGCCATATTGAAATACAATAATTTCCCCTCTGCCGTGCGTCCACCTAGACGAGGTAGAGGGGCTTGCGCGTTCCAATGACCCCAAGAGCTATGCCGACGGTAGCACAGCTACTGGTAGGGTCACCCATGTCGGGCAGGTCAAGGGAGAGGGACCAGACGAAGTGACGCACAAACCTGCTGCCTTGTAGGTAGACTGGGGACAATCAAAGGCTAGGGAAAGCATCCCGAACAAATGCTTGTCGAAATCGGATGTACTGAGCCACAGGCTTGACAAAGAAGTGCAACGTAACTTTATCATTTCATGATGCCACAGATGAAAATTAATCGTTATGGTGCTAATCCCGTGAAGTCCCATCAGGCGGTGATAGTGCCGGGCCCCCTGCCTCGAGGGGGTCCACCCATGACTACTGGTGGTCACCTTCCCCTGTGCTGTGGAGTCAAGGCACAGAGGAGTAGGTTAAGAGCTATTGACCAAACACCCCGGACACTCAACATACTACAATGGAATGCAGAAGGAGTTTATAACAAGAAAGCCTCCCTAACACAGCGTCTTCATAAAGATAGAATAGATGTGGCATGCATTCAAGAGACACACCTCAACGCCAATCGCACATTTTCAGTCGAGGGATATCAGGCCACACGTTTCGACCGCGAAGGACACAAAGGAGGAGTTGTAATACTTACACGAAATACAATACCTTGCAGCGAAGTATCTGTGATCTCTGACAACCAAACGGAAATTATAGGTGTTGATATAATGATAAAGGACGTGAAAATAAGAATTTACAATCTGTATAGCCCGGCAGATAAGGATCTTACACTCTCAAACATGGAAATAACTGACACAAATTGCATTGTTGTCGGAGACTTTAATAGCCGTTCAGAAAGATGGGGATACCCAGATACTGACAAAAGAGGAGATGAAGTGGAGGACTGGGAAATAGACTCAAATCTCCATCTACTCAACAAAGCGGATGACACACCGAGCTTCTACTCCAGAAGATGGATTACCACTTCTACTCCAGACTTAGCTTTCTGCACAGGAGACATCCTCCACAAAATCGATCGCCATGTGCTGGACCAATTAGCAGGTAGTGACCACAGACCAATCAAGCTTGTAATAAATATGGAGTATGTTCCACAGGAGCAAAAGCCTTTACCCCGTTGGAATTACAAACGAGCAGATTGGGACAGATTTGCCATACTAACAGACAAATATTGTGAAAACATAAATACACGATATGGCAACATGAAGCAAATGGTGGAAAGTCTAAACAGAGCAATAATACAGGCGGCCACTGAGTCTATTCCAAGAGGAGCAAGGAAAAATTACAAACCATACTGGACTGAAGAACTACAAATTTTGGAGGACAAAGTTGAAGATGCTAGGAAGACCGCAGAGAGAGAACAAACAACTGAAGCGAACATCTCTCTCAAAGCCATCTCAGCAAAATATAAAAGAACAGTAAATCAAACAACAAGAGATTGTTGGAGGAAAAAAACAGAAAACCTGAATTTTGACAGGGATGGAAACAAACTATGGAAACTAGTGAAAGCCATGAACAATGAAGGACCTAGAAACAAACAAATAACAATTAAACAAGGAAATGCCTTGCTTACAGGAAAAAAGGCTGCAAATGCACTAATGGAACACTATGCCAGTGCAAACCACATTGATATTACAGCCGAACAGAAGAAAGCAATCAAAGATAAACAGATACATCATAGATATACAGAGACAGCAGCAGAATATATGATGGCAAATCTAACAATGGAAGAAATGGAACAGGCAATGAATACCCTAAAAAAGAAGACATCACCAGGAAAGGATGGAATCACAAATGAAATGCTAATAGGACTAGGCACTAAGGCAAAAAAGAAACTACTAGCAGTCCTAAATTACAGCTGGAAGAGGGGAATAGTCCCACAGGCATGGAAGGAAGCTATACTAATACCAGTCCCAAAGAAAGGAAAAGACCTGGAAGAACCAAATGGCTATCGACCTATCAGTCTTCTTAGCTGTGTAGGAAAATTAATGGAACGCATTATCAATGGCAGGCTAACATGGCATCTGGAAGAAAACCAACTCTTAACACCTCACCAAGCAGGATTCAGAAAGTACAGATCCACTGAAGATCAAATAACCTATATAGCTCAGGAAATAGAGGATGCCTTCCAAGAGAAAAAGCACACACTAGCGGTCTGGATAGATTTAGAAAAAGCATTTGATAAAGTATGGAAGGAAGGACTGAAAGTAAAACTGCAAAAAATGCATGTTTGCGGGAAAATGTATAAATGGATCAGCCACTACCTTGAGAACAGAACTGCTAGGACAAAAGTACAAGGACAAACCAGCAAAATGATGCTGTTGGAGCAAGGTGTCCCCCAAGGAGGAGTTCTTTCACCAACATTATTCCTAGCATATATAAACGACATCACGGAAAATTTTCCAGCCAGAGTACACACATCATCCTTTGCAGATGACCTAGCCATATGGACATCTGAAGAATATATTAGTACAGCTAACAGCAGAATACAGCAAGCCCTATTAGCGCTAGAGGACTGGTCAAAATCATGGCTAGTGAAGATAAGTGAGGAGAAAACAACATGCACAGTGTTCTCCCTCTCAACTAAAACTCAGCAACCTAAGCTGGTATTGAATGGAAAAATATTGCGCCATGAAGAAAATCCAAACTATCTAGGAGTCACCTTTGATCGTCGCCTGACATGGAAGACACAGGTTGAGAAAAATCGAACAAGAGCAAGGCAAAGAATGGCAATCATGAAAAAGCTTGCTGGTACAACGTGGGGAGCAGATGAGAAAGTTCTCAAGAAGTTATATACTGGACGGGTGAGGCCAGTACTGGAATATGGCATTGCAGCTTGGGCAACAGCAGCTAAGTCAAACTTTAACAAAATAAGTTGAGTCCAAAATCAAGGAATGCGAATCATAACTGGAAGCCTGAAGACAACGCCTATTAATGAATTAGAAAAGATCACTTGTTTACAACCAATGCAGGATAGAAGAGATAGCAGAGCCCAGCAACAAGCTGAAAAATTTAGAAGATTGACAGACCACCCTATGTATAAAAGGTTTAGTGGTTTTGGAAAGGGAAGACTGAAGCGTAGCAACTTTGTAGAAACTGCAAAACGAAAGATTAGGGCAGATCCCATACTTAACATATCAACAGTCAAACCCATTTACAATGCAGACAAGTTCCCAGCTTGGAGACAGCAGCAACTGCCTGAGATGATAGAAAACATTCCTGGTATTGAGAAAAAGAACACTCAGCATGAAACCGAAAGAAGAGAAATAACCCTAAACTACATAAAAGAACATTACCCAAGCAGCAATTGGACCCATGCATATACAGATGGATCAGCCAAAAATTCAGTAGAGAATGGAGGAGGAGGAATTCTCCTAAATTTAAAAAATGGAGTGAAAAAAAACACATTCAGTGGCAACTGGAAAGTTTTCAAGTAACTTCAAAGCGGAGGTAGAGGCTCTGAAAACTGCAGCAGAAATGCTCTTGATGGAGGAAAAAAAAGAGACGCAAATAGCTATCTTTACAGATGCAAAGTCAGCTGTCTCAATACTGAAGAGCAATAACAGCACAGAAATAGCTGACCTAAGAGCAGCACTCCATGGTCTATGCCAGAAATCTAAAAAAGTTGTAATACAGTGGATCCCATCACATTGCAGTATACCTGGAAATGAAGAGGCTGACAGACTGGCAAAAGAGGGCGGACGACTACCACAGCCTGACATAGACATAACCTATAATGAGGCAAAGAGGTTGATAAAAAGCACTTATAGAACCAAATGGGAATCAGAGCATCCAGGCCACCAGAAGGATGATGCATATTACAAACTCGACCGAAGAGAACAAGTAGCAATCTTCAGACTCCGCACAGGACATAACAGGCTGAAATACCACTTGTTCAACAAACTAAAAATAGGAGATACAGATGAATGTAATTGTGGAACTGGTAAAATGACAGCTAAACATTTGCTGCAAGAGTGCCCAATATATGCAGAACAGAGAAAGATATTTTGGCCCACACCTGCTTCATTCGAGGACAAGCTCTATGGAGATATCAACAAGCTCAGGTTGACTGCAGCTTACTTTAACTACATTCAGGTTGACATTTAAATATACATGAAGAAGTATTTAGACTGCCACACTTCATACCACAGGCATGTCGGTTACACAAGCCTCCCAGAGGCATGAAATGGAATATTGCTTGGATAGCAAATCCATTACGTGGAAAGTCCGAATCGAAAGCTCACTGTGTGGGCTTCATAAAAGGTGGAAAAAGTGTCCTAGTGGCACAAAATGGAATATTGCTTGGATAGCAAATCCATTACGTGGAAAGTCCGAATCGAAAGCTCACTGTGTGGATGTCATCTGCAAACTGCATTCTTCTAGTTTCTGGAAGAACAGCCTATGGTGAACGGAAGGCCCAATATACGGAAGTGAGGCTAAGCAGCCATGTGCAGGACGTGACGATTCCTTGGGTGAGCCCAGTACCAGAGCGCTGTGTGATGGCTCTGCAATTATGGAAGCCTCCTTGGATGGCGGGGAATGCCCATGGTCTGCCCCTGCCTTCCCTTGAGGGTCGACCAGGATGCCTTTGGCTGATCTATATGGGCCAGCTGGGATGGGAGATAACACCACAACAGTGAGAGTCTAACGTCCTAAGAAACCCCCGGGAAGGTTAACCTGGTCAACAAATGCCCGCAGAAGTCGGATGTATCGGCCTAACGGCGCAAGAACGCAGCTCTGCTGTAAACAGGCACAACGCAATCACGTCCGGAAAAAAAACTCCGGATGAACGAAGAAGAAGAAGAAGAAATACAATAATTTCATCTTCTGCCTTATTCCCCCCTTTGGGACATAGGTCCTCAATCAACCCATGCCAAGCTATCCTATCCGTTGCTATCTCCTGCATGTCTCTCGATATCCACCCAGTGTTATTAATCTCTGTATGTAATTCTCTTCTCCGTGTTTTTTCAGGGCTTCCACTATTTTGTTTGCCTTGTGGGTTCCAGACAATAGAAGGGTTCTATTGATCTAAGGTGTTCTCAGAGCGTGCCCCATCCAGCGCAAATATCTTTTCCTAAACTCCTGATTGACTGGAATTTGTTTAATTCTCTTCATGAGTTCCACATTGGGAATTCTGTCATTTTGTCATTTTAGTCCCACTATTCAGCGCAGGTACCAATAAATGAATGTTTGTAGTTCATTAGTAGTTCTGTTCTAACTTAGATTACAGAAGTCTAATCAGAGGATACACGTTTGCTAGTCAAATCACAGTTAGTTGTGTATATTTGTTTACCTAGAACCAAGCATTTAACACGCTAACAAATTCAGGAAGGCATGTGTAATAAAGGCAATATGTGTCATTGGTAGAGGGAAAACACACTAGTCTTATGGAGATGTCAAGAGCTCATTCATGAGGTGCAGTATTTTTTACAGTCCATGCCATGTGGCATTGGTAATCATGTATTTTCATAGTCTGTTGTTTTACATACTGTTGATAATTTCCAGCACAAGTACTCTACAATGCTGCATTATCTTCCATGTAAGTTACATCTAGTTTCTCTCCGATTTTCCCCTTATTATGATATGGCATATTCCAGTTTCCCCGTCTCATAATGTGACACACTGCAGTTTTCCCCTTTTCATGACAAGACATATTCCAGGGTTACCCTTCTCATGATGTGACATATTCTAGTTCTCTTATCATGATGTGACATATTCCTGTTTTCCCCTTCTCATGACACATGACATATTCCAATTTCCCCTTCTCATGAGTGACACATTTCACTGTTCCTCTTCTCATGACATAACAAAGAAATGTGAATTTTCTACTTTGAGCCAACTAACCACATGACCCAACAGGTCTAGTTTGTATGTATAAATATATCAGATGTATATGCAAAACAGTCTCATTATGGTGTCCGATTTCCCAGACAACGATTGCCATTCTGATGATGATACCTGGAGACATCTTCAGCCTGATTGACTTCTTCAGCTTTGCCGCCTGGCTGTTTTATGGAGCAACAATGGCGTCAGTGCTGGTTCTGCGTTACACATTGCCTGATGCACCTCGGCCATACAGAGTAAGAAAGCACTAGATCAATGAGTTCTGTATCAGTTAATAAATAGTGTGGTGTGATGAACATATTGTCATATTTGTAAATGATCTGTTCACCTGCTGTTCCAGAGTTAGTCCTTTGTGCAAGTATAGATAACTCTCTCTTGCAGGGACTTGCTTGGATGTACTGTCCAGGGCATGCTGGAGTGTGAGGTAACAAGTGAGCGAATTGATTGGATTCGAATGTGCCAATGGTTGGAACACTCAGGCATACTGAAGACTCATTGGTTGGCTTTGAATGTGCCAGTGGTTGGAACACTCAGACATACTGAAGACTGATTGGTTGGCTTCGAATGTGCCAATGGTTGGAACACTCAGACATACTGAAGATTATCTGTGAACTATTAATAGTTAAAGACATAGTGACAGATGAAATACTAAAGGATGCTCCATTTGGGAGTTGTGTGGGGTATAGTATGAAGACACTGTGAGAGGACGACGTGGACATGTTTACAACCATTGTGTAAGACTTAGCATCAACACCTCTCTGGGGTTGCCTGGAATGTTATGATGTAAATTCTTGAATCAATCAATGAATGCTTTGTACACTACATACCAACTGAAGTGGTCAACAGATCAACAGAAAGTTACGGGCAGCCATTTAATGTCACTTGTAAAGCTTTAATATTTCGACCACTTTAAACATGAAAGGTATTTTATGTAATAAATCACTTTAACCCTTTACAGGGCAGACGCTTGTCCATTTTGTAGCCCTGAACGGGCAAGATTTTTTCAGGTTTGGAAAAAGTTCGGGTCGCGTTAGTAAAAACATCACAAATAAGGTGTTAGTCAACCGATTTTAGTTAAATAAACAACACAATGAAGGGAAAAGCATGCAGAATATGTTACTCACGTGATTGTTGCCGGTAATCCATACATGAACACAAATATTTACGAAATACGGCATGTTGTTTGTGATTTTCCGTCACCTATACGGCAATATACAAACACATTTTCAGAATCATAATCACTTTCTTTAAAGTCCGACTCACGACTGCTAATGCAAAGTAACGCTTTGCACTGATATCTAGCTCCGATTAATAGTCAACTTCGTGCCCTTTAATGTCATTTAAAATGAACCTAGCGAAATCTCGGCTATCACTTGAAGAATCGCCGAAATCCATTTTGAAAAACAGCGTAAAAATCCCGAAAACTATCAAAAATTGTCCTTAAAAGTCCGTTTAAATTGATACTATCGCGTTTACAAATGGCGGCCACGTTGTCAAGCTGTAGGCGAAAGCGAAAGTAGCCGTCGGAAGTGAAGATTATTTCAAGATCACGTTAATAAAAGAACCGATTACTTGATATTGTTTTTCTCTTCATACTGTATGGTTTTGTACGTCTCACCCTTCAGAAATTCATTTTATAAAGTAAGTAGACCCACAAATCACGTTTTATGTGGACGTCTAGACTTGCTTAAGTATGTGCTATTAAATTTAGCTTCCATTATTACGTATACTGTGTAGGGGTGGTGCGGGATTTTTAGGCAGGAAATACGAAAGGGGGGAATGACGTTCTGAAAATATGGTGAAGTAATTATTGTCGTGTTCATGACTCCATGAAATTGATCAGTTATAATTATTGACATGTTCGTGTTTCCATAAAAATGATCAGTTATAATCATCAGTATTGACTATCACTATCAATAATGAATTGCTTTCAGGTTCCAACTGTAATCCCTGTGCTGGTGCTAATCATCTCTGTGTACCTGGTGGTTGCTCCCATCATTCAGAATCCACGTATAGAGTTCCTCTACGCCACACTCTTCATTCTCAGTGGGCTAGTCTTCTATATTCCATTTGTAGTCATGAATATGAAAATTGGAATTCTAGGTAAGGTTTTTTTATGTGTGCATGTCAGTAAATTACTGTACTATAACTTTTATCATGTCCAGTATTTGTTGTTTGCTATTGGTGATTTTCTTATACCATTTCATTCCTGATATTTTGTTATACCATTTCATTCCTGGTATTTTGTTATACCATTTCATTCCTAATATTTTGTTATACCATTTCATTCCTGATATTTTGTTATACCATTTCATTCCTGATATTTTGTTATACCATTTCATTCCTGATATTTTGTTATACCATTTCATTCCTGATATTTTGTTATACCATTTCATTCCTGATATTTTGTTATACCATTTCATTCCTGATATTTTGCGCAGGCATTAATTAGTGAATGTTTGTAGTTTATTTGTAATCCATTTTGGTTGTTTTCCATGTTTCTGATCTATACAGTATCACTGATTTATTGCTAGAATTGAATATTCTAAATTGTGCCCTAAGTTTAATTTCTTTGGACTTCCACAAATTTCCTAGTGTTATAAGAGTTCCACTAGCCTTCTTTATCCTTTTTCAGATATCTTTATCTGCTCCCCATTTGTAAGGGTTTTGTTTGGTGGGCATGTGAACCTTTCACTTAGTAGGAATCAGTTTTGGTGGCCATTAGAATCATTTTTCAGTTTAGTATGACATATCTTCAATGGACAAAATTTATCCATGCTTTGAGGGTACGCTGATGAGTACCTGAACACTGCATCTCTGGAGACCACCTACTCTGAGATCCCCTGGCAGTTTGGTTTAGGCCTTTTGTGGCCATTTATCCCTGGTATACGACACAATAATAATACAACGTTGATTTTTGGCAAAAGTCTTGCATGGGGTTCCGTTAATCCAAGACAGAGCTTGCTAGCGCCTCATTTGTGGTACAGTGTGTCCCTTTATACACATCACAGCGGCCTTCATCATCCCCCATGAAGCGTATGATTTTGACTCTTCATCCTCTACAAAGTATATAGATGACACTAAAGAAGCAAAATATCGGTGAAGAATGTCATTGCTTCTACTAAGAGCCCTGGTAACACACAGGCCAAGGTTTAGTTCATCTAAACAGATTCTCTCTAAGGTAACAAGTTCTCTTTATCCATGGATAGGTTTTTTAAACCCTTAAACATTTTGACTATTTGGACTACCCAAGTAACTAACGACGATTGCCTGAAAGAAGCTAATGTAACTAGAACATTATATACAACAATAAGAAATAGACAAACAGCTTTCTTTGGTCATGTGATGAGAAGAGAGGCATTGGAGAACATCTTGACGACTGGAAAGATCAAGGGGCAGAGAGGCAGAGGCAGACCAAGAGAAATGATGCTTGATGGATTAAGATGGTGGCATGGAGGAATATCAGCAGCAGAGTTGATCCAGAACACCAACGACCTTTGGAGAGACATGAATGCCTACGCTAGCTGGCATGGCTCTTAATGATGATGAAAAATGTTGACTTTTTGGCCTACATCTTGTGATTCCCAACTGTGATAGAATTTGAATCACATACAACTTGAACATGGAAACTCCAGTTTGGTACCCTCATATGAGAAGACATGGAGTCCAGTCACACTGCCCTAGAGATCAGGAAATTGTATGATATAAACTAATGGTTCTCATAAAAATTATCACCTCTATCCCAAAAATTGACCCAGTAACCTCTGACTCAGAGGCGGGCACTGAAACATCTTACAACCACACCCCCATATTAGTTAGTGCTCATGCTTATCAAAAGTTCAAACCCCAGCAGTGGCCGATGATCTTTTCTTGCCAGTGTGGGTCAGGGGTCATCCCAAGCTCACATCAGTGGTAGCATTTAATGATATGAGCATTGTCTGGACAAGGAAGGGAACTAGTCACCCCACACACACATCTATATATATATATATATATATATATATATATATATATATATATATATATATATATATATATATATATATATATATATATATATATGACGGGCTAATATCTCATACCACTACAGCAATGTCTGCCAAGGGGCTTGGCTTTAGCTTTTATTTGTTTCTATCATTATGTTTGGCCTAGTTGTGAATAAATGTTCCAGACATTTCTATGACTGAATTGTATGAGGAATTCTTTGGGTTTCCTTCCTTGATTGGGCACAAGAACTGCACTTCTCCTCTTTTCCTTTCTTTGAAGTATTACTGGAATTTCTCTCAACTTTAATGTGAAATTTCTCTCTCTCTCTATCTAGATTATCATGCACTGGTTATTTTAGTAGATGTCCCTAATGCTGCTGAGTTAGCAGACCTTTTATGTATTAAAGAAAATTTTGTTTTAAATAAAAAGGTTAACGGTGGATGAGTACATTGCACTGCATTTGACTCCATCTGGTTTGGTCACTCTCCTCAAACTGGCAAGTCGCTTACTCAGAGCATCGCACATAGTATGAACTCAGTAGCTATAGTAATGAACTCTAAGTCTCTGGAAAATTTGCGCTCATGGTCTAACCACGCAGTCTGAAAATAAACCCATGACCTTCAAAGTGCGGGGTAATGGCTTGATCACGGAGATCCCAAACTAATAAAGTCTAAGGGTTGATGAATTGTGAGTTTTGTATCAGAACTATATTCATGTTAAACCAACATCTTGGTTATAAGGCTGCTATTTAATCACTATAACCAGAACAAAATGAGAAATGTCTTAAGTGACCAACTATGAATACTGGATGTCTCAAACAATTGCTTGTCAACATCAGTCACAAACATTGACTCTTTGTCTTCAAAGAGTTGAGCTGTTATTTTGTTTTTGTGTGGAAGAAATATTCATTACTGTTGATTGTTGTGCAATGTCTTATTTCTGCAGGACCATTCACGGCGTTTGTACAGTGTGCTCTGGAGGTGGCACCCAGTAAATATGCTCCACCAGAATGAGGCAACGAAAGGATTCTGACATCATATTCCACCAGAATGAGGCAAAGACCGAATAATGAAATCATATTTCATGAGAATGAGGCAACAATAGGATACTGAAATCATATTTCACCAGAATGCAGAAAAGACAGAATACTGAAATCATATCTCACCACAGTGAGGCAAGGACAGAATGCTGAAATCATATTTCACCACAACAGATTGACTTCAGAGAGATACAGAACATTTTTCTCATATTTGGATCAAGCTGCACTGTCATTAGTTTTGTTTTTGTTTTTTTTAGATTGTTTTATTTTGTTTTGTTTTTTCTTTAGTTAAACTTTCTCCTGATTGCAGTATGTGTAATTTAAGACAATATTTCTTAATTAATATATAGTACAAGGGTAAGTTAATAAGTAAGCCACAAATGGCTGTAGAAAAATAACTAAATATGACAACAACTTGAAACTAGTTTATTTTTATACATACATTGTCCCTTTATTTCTCAACATAATTTCCACCAACATTGATGCACTTATCCCATCGTTTTATCAGTTCTCCCAATCCCGCTGCATAGAAAAGCGTGCCCTGTTCCCATTTACCGGCCATCCCACAGAACTGTGACTTACTTATTGACTCTCCTGCATACCTTTTTCTACCCAGTTATGCACCGCTTTACGGGACAAACATTTGTCAGCATAAACACTGAAATCCCACCTTGGCGGGAGACATTTCGCCAATGACGCTGAAGTTGAATTTGAAGTGAAAACGTGGTTTAGAAAACAGGGCATGCAGTTCTATGCAGCCGGTTTGGGAGAACTGATAAGATGATGGGATAAGTGCATCAATGTTGGTGGAAATTATGTTGAGAAATAAAGGGACAATGTATGTATAAAAATAAACTGGTTTCAAGTTGTTATCATATTTAGTTATTTTTATACAGCCATTTGTGGCTTTCTTATTGACTTCCCCTCGTAATTCTCAGAACCATCTGAGAATTTAAGCTGCTTTTTAAGAAAGATATGAAATATTTCCATATTTAATTAAATGGCATACTAATGTAAAATATGCTCATATGTAATTGAATGTCAAACTTCAACAAAGATATGAAATATTTCCATACTTAATTGAATGTCAAATTTTGATGAGGATGTGAAATATTTTGATGTTTACATATAATTTTATTTATTACATGTTTACTGAAATTGCCAAACTTTGTTACATAACAGCCAGTTGCAAACTATTAGCCTTCACGGTCCCACATGCTAGAATTTGTATTCAGCATGTTTGATTGTAGGGTTCTAAGTGCAAACATGTACAAACTGTAGACAAGTCTGCACAACAGTTTTCTTTTCTATTGTCTTTACATTTTCAATATGGTTTTCTTTCTTCACAAATGACCTTTGGAAAATAGCATTGTTGTATTAGCATTATAAATGTTTCTGATGGGGTACTTCGACAGTTAAATGTATTTTAAACATTGAAATGTATTTCATGTGAGAATCAATTTGAGCAAGATGTTTGTTCTAGAATTTCAAATTTATCCCATAATTTTGTTTTCAAATTCTTGTATTCAATTAATGTTTATTAAAACTTGCAGCAACCTATTCCAGAAACATTAGTCGAGATAACTGTATACACTCTTGTACTTTTTCCATGTGATTTTAATCACATCAGAAAGGATTACATTTACCAACACCATCAATTTACAGTTGCTATATTTAGTATCTACCCAAACAATCAGTTTTTGTTCACAGTTGCTATATTTAGTATCTACCCAAACCATCAGTTATTGTTCACAGTTGCTATATTTAGTATCTACCCAAACAATCAGTTTTTGTTTACAGTTGCTATATTTAGTATCTATCCCAAACCATCAGTTATTGTTCACAGTTGCTATATTTAGTATCTACCCAAACAATCAGTTATTGTTTACAGTTGCTATATTTAGTATCTATCCAAACCATCAGTTATTGTTCACAGTTGCTATATTTAGTATCTACCCAAACCATCAGTTTTTGTTCACAGTTGCTATATTTAGTATCTACCCAAACAATCAGTTTTTGTTCACAGTTGCTATATTTAGTATCTACCCAAACCATCAGTTTTTGTTCACAGTTGCTATATTTAGTATCTACCCAAACCATCAGTTTTTGTTCACAGTTGCTATATTTAGTATCTACCCAAACAATCAGTATTTGTTCACAGTTGCTATATTTAGTATCTACCCAAACCATCAGTTTTTATTCACAGCTACCTAAACCTTCGGTTATTGTTTACAGTTGCTATATTTAGTATCTACCCAAATCTTCAGTTATTGTTTACAGTTGCTATATTTAGTATCTACCCAAACAATCAGTTTTTGTTCACAGTTGCTATATTTAGTATCTACCCAAACCATCAGTTATTGTTTACAGTTGCTAATATTAAGAATCTACCTCCAACATCAGTTATTGACCACAGTTGCTATATTTTTAAATTTACCTCCACCCTAAGTTATTGGTTACAGTTTTAATTGACCTCCACCCTAAATTATTGGTTACAGTTTTAATCGACCTCCACCCTAAGTTATTGGTTACAGTTTTAATCGACCTCCACCATAAGTTAGTGGTTACAGTTTTAATCGACCTCCACCATACGTTAGTGGTTACAGTTTTAATCGACCTCCACCATAAGTTATTGGTTACAGTTTTAATCGACATCCACCATAAGTTATTGGTTACAGTTTTAATCGACCTGCACCATAAGTTATTGGTTACAGTCGTTATATGTTTTAATCGACCTCCACGATAAGTTATCGTTTACAGTTGCTATATTTTAAAATCTACCTCCACCAGCAGTTTTTGTTCACAGTTGCTATTTTAGTATCTACCCAAACCTTCAGCTATTGTTTACAGTTGATATATTTAGTATCTACCCAAACAATCAGTTTGTGTTCACAGTTGCTATATTTAGTATCTACCCAAACAATCAGTTTTTGTTCACAGTTGCTATATTTAGTATCTACCTCCAACATCAGTTATTGACCACAGTTGCTATATTTTTAAATTTACCTCCACCCTAAGTTATTGGTTACAGTTTTAATCGACCTCCACCCTAAGTTATTGGTTACAGTTTTAATCGACCTCCACCATAAGTTAGTGGTTACAGTTTTAATCGACCTCCACCATAAGTTAGTGGTTACAGTTTTAATCAACCTCCACCATAAGTTAGTGGTTACAGTTTTAATCGACCTCCACCATACGTTAGTGGTTACAGTTTTAATCGACCTCCACCATAAGTTATTGGTTACAGTTTTAATCGACATCCACCATAAGTTATTGGTTACAGTTTTAATCGACCTGCACCATAAGTTATTGGTTACAGTCGTTATATGTTTTAATCAACCTCCACGATAAGTTATAGTTTACAGTTGCTATATTTTAAAATCTACCTCCACCAGCAGTTTTTGTTCACAGTTGCTATATTTAGTATCTACCCAAACAATCAGTTTTTGTTCACAGTTGCTATATTTAGTATCTACCCAAACAATCAGTTTTTGTTCACAGTTGCTATATTTAGTATCTACCCAAACCATCAGTTTTTGTTCACAGTTGCTATTTTAGTATCTACCCAAACCTTCAGCTATTGTTTACAGTTGATATATTTAGTATCTACCCAAACAATCAGTTTGTGTTCACAGTTGCTATATTTAGTATCTACCCAAACAATCAGTTTTTGTTCACAGTTGCTATATTTAGTATCTACCTCCAACATCAGTTATTGACCACAGTTGCTATATTTTTAAATTTACCTCCACCCTAAGTTATTGGTTACAGTTTTAATCGACCTCCACCCTAAGTTATTGGTTACAGTTTTAATCGACCTCCACCATAAGTTAGTGGTTACAGTTTTAATCGACCTCCACCATAAGTTAGTGGTTACAGTTTTAATCAACCTCCACCATAAGTTATTGGTTACAGTTTTAATCGACCTCCACCATAAGTTATTGGTTACAGTTTTAATCGACCTGCACCATAAGTAATTGGTTACAGTCGTTATATGTTTTAATCGACCTCCACGATAAGTTATCGTTTACAGTTGCTATATTTTAAAATCTACCTCCACCAGCAGTTATTGATCACAGTTGCTATATATTTTGTCATCTGTTTCTGCCATGAGTTATTGTTCAGTTACTATTACATTTTTAAATCTCCCTCCAACATCAGTTATTGTTTACAGTTGCTATATTTTTTTGTTATCTACATCTGCCATCAGTTATTGTTCAGGGTGGCTGTATTTCTTGTATTACTGTTTCCAGTGGCATTAACATGACGGCAGCAATGATATTCTACAATATTTCTGTAACATCTCTTAAAACATTGGATAAACCCATGGAGCTGAGAAACACACAAAGAGGCAAGTGAAATATTTTGGCCAAGTTAAAAGACATAACACTCTTATAAAAACCATACTGGAGGGCAAGGTTGAGGGCAAGCGAGCAAGAGGAAGACAACGATACAAGTGGGAAAATAACAATCAAGGCTAGAGACAGACAGTGTTGGATATCCATTGCAGCCAACCTTCATTGTGGAGACGGCACCTGATCTGAAGCAGTTGCTTACTTTACCCCTTTTCTCTAAAACAGCCGATACTTTGAAATAAAAATGTTTGCATCTAAAGGAGTTTTTTTAAAATGACTGCCTGATAGAAGGTTTTTAAGTAGCAGTTGGGAATTGCTTAGTAATGAATGAGTTAATATAGAACAAGCTTTGATAGCTTGTGTTCTACGGGTAACATGGAAGACACAAGCATTAATGGTATAGGGCTACAAGATTTCAGACTTCCTGCACCTTCAGACATTGTTCACAATTGATGTATTTTGTATCTACCTCCACCATGTATTATGGTTGACAGATGATACATTGTTAATCTACCTCAACCATATCATGGTTCACATGTGCTATATTTCTGTTATTACTGTTCACAATGGCATTAGCATGATGGCAGCAATTATATTACCATATTTCTGTAACAGTAACATCTTTTAAAACATTGGAGAAATCCATGGAAACTGAGAAACACACGTTACCTCAAGCAGGAGTCAGTCCTGCCGTATGGCAGATAAAAATAATAATATTAATCTTAACATGAAGATGAGACATGATGTTGTAAACGAATTAGATTGGAGCTTAAAGAACAGTGAACATTGTGGAGCTGAAACAGCATGATTATATGATAGTAAAACTTGCCCATGTGTGTTGTTCAAAAGCATGTTGTAGAAAGCATTGTATCAAGTTTGCAGAAATTTGACAAGTATCACTGTTAGAAAAGAGTAAATTGGATGTCATATCGTTGCAGTATTAGCCATGAAGAGGCTGACAAATTGGTATATGATAGTGGATGTCTAGCTCAGCCTGACACAAGCACAACCTATGAAGAGGCCAAGATGTGTCTGAAGTACAGGGTGTTTGTAAAGTCTTACTACACTTTGTATGTGGAATAAATTTGAAAAATTATTTCTTCCGTTGATAACACCATTCTGTTTGGAGTGCAAAGAATTACTCCAGCAGACGACAGCCATTTGCTGCATATTGCTTTACAATGGACTGTGGAGCACATTTTTAATGACATCGTGTACTTCGTTTTTAAAAGTGTAGTGAGACTTTACAAACACCTGTAGAAACAAGTGGGAAGCACATCATGAGCCCCAATCAGACACAACGTGAGAGACCATTAGTTGAGCGACCTAACTACAGAAGCTGCTGATCAATATCACCATGAGAGTGATCAGATTATGGTTAAACATTTCTTCCCAGAGGAAAGGGTTGCTGGGTTATTTCAACAGTTGAGTGTATTGTAAAAAATAAATGTTGAAGTGTATTTCAAGTGAGGTTAAATTACAGTGAGATGTGTTTTGTAAATTTTGAAATGTAGAATTTAATTATTTATGTAGATAAGATGCATTATACTTTTGTTTTTGCTTTATTGAGGCAAAAATAACTTATTTATCAATGATATTTTATTCAGCAAGAAAGATATCTTAAGTAGACATGATAACAGAATAAGGACCACAATTGATTAGTCACTGAGAAATTAATTGGCTGGCAACAAGCTTTGATCATTTGATGCTGTATTGTTTCATGACTGGTGAACATAATAAAACAAATGTGTTGACTGGAACGGAAACATTAGGGACAGAAAACAATGGAGACGTGAAAAGAAAGCTGGCTGTGGCCTATTTTAACACAGAATGAACACTTTCAATGTCAGGCTGTTGCTACTTTACTCCTATAAAAAGCAGTTGTTAATTTTATTCCTTTTATCTGAAGCAGTTGTTACTTCAGACTAATAAATGTTGTATCTACGGGTGTTCAAATAATCACCTCTTTGAGCAACAGATTTTTGAGTAACAATTGAAACAGGGTAACAACTGGATGAGACACAATGACTTAAGAATAGCACATCATGTAAGGTGTTCGTAACAAACACATAGTGAGTTGCTTAGTGCTGAATGAGTTAATGTTTCACAGGAAACATAAAATATGGACACAAGTATTAATAATATAGGACAGCAAAATTGCCGACTTCTACCTCCAACATGAGATATTATTCACAATTGCTATATTTTGCATCTTTTTTTTTTTTTTTTTGGTTTTTAAATGTTGCATATCCCTTACAGGACGTTGCAGTCATCACCAGCATTTTTCAGCTGCTGTTGATGTACTAGGCAAGATTAAGCTCAGTAGTTTGCCATTGCTTTCTGAGCGAGTTTTGCATCTACCTCCACCATATATTATAGTTCAGTTTATATTTACTTTGTTCACTTACTTTGAACTGGAGTGCAGTCCATGCTGGACTATTTTTGCACATGGGCTAGCTTTTCCTCATTACCAGTGTCCCTCTCCATCAGGAGAACCCACTCCGATTTCTGACATACTAAGTTAGCTAAGTTGCTGTTACTAAGTAAGGGACGAGAAGTCAGCATTGTAGTCCAACTGATCAGTGTAAGGGGTTGAACCTATTACCTCACCATCAGCACATGAGGAAATCTAAGAGGGAGTGTGTTTATCTATTCGGCCATGCTGACCGTCACAGTTGATATATTGTTAATCTACCTCAGCCATCAATTGTTGTTCACAGTTGATGTATTTCTTATATGTAACAGATCTGCTTACTTGATGAGAACTGTGGCAGGTTATGGCAAGTAGACAGGATGAACATTTTTAATGAACATTATTCATTTTCAAGATCGCAGATGACTGAGATAATGAAGGTTGTGAAATGACACTATGTAAGATATTTATGCCAGGAGCTTCAGTATAGGGTATCTAAAGGTGAAGAAGTGCAGATTTCAGAGGGTTCAGACAATATTGATATGGAAACATGTAAGAAGACATACAACCATGGCCATGCCATGACTCATTAGCCATTCTAGAACACAAATTTAATTTTTAATAACTGCCAGACATGTCAGAGGAAGCCTGCAGGATGGTTTTGGCCACACTCTTTCTGTTATATGGTCGTTGTCCTCACCTGCATCCATACTCTGAATATTTTAGAAAGGTAAAGTGCTGCAAGAGATTGCTATTTTTATGACACCATGTTTGTGTTGCATAATATTCACATGTGCATAGTTGCATGTTAGTTACTGTGATCTTTTATGTAGTGTAACATGTTCTTGTTTTGTTGTTTGTTATCACTATATGACTATTTATGTAAACATTAACAGTTGATATGCAGTTAACAATTCATAGTTGATACGCAGCTAGTAACAGAGACTTAATTTAGTACATGAGACTGTTATATTTGTTTGATAGATGTCTGATGTGAAATATTCCAGTTAGCTGTTCCATACATATGAGGGCTGCTCAGAAAGTAATGCTGCACATTTATGTTTTCAGACATTCACACACACACTACAGGTGGGTGCTTACAATTCACATGCTACTTTCCCAGAACCGGCATCTGTGGCTTAGTGGACCACTGTTTCACATCTGAAGTTGCTCCTATTGGCTGCACAACTTCCAAAAACAGCATACAGTGTTTGTTGAATGTTGCCCAATCTTTCTTTCTCTAACTCCAAGATTTGATTAACAGTTCTATGTGCTATATGCGTCATTTTCATTTCCTACTGCAGCAGAGCTATATGTGTGTTTATTTATGTAACTGTTTCAGTGGCCTCAATGGGTTCCCCAACTGATTTCCTGTATAATAAGTGTACAGCATTAGAATCGACCAATCTCTTCTTTAAATGTTTGTTAATATACTAGACACAGCATTACGGTCCGTTGTATACTAGACACAGCATTACGGTCCGGTGTGTTTGTTATTTGACCTATGCTGGTTTAATACAAATTATGAGACCTATGGTGCTATCTCAATGGTTTGATACAAATTCTGTCCGTATTCCATAGTTGTAGGTTCATGTGTATGATAGACATGACCAATGAAGACACTTTTATTGGAGTGTCTAGTTGGTCATACGTCGAAGTACACCTGTTCCTGCAGCGAGGCGCTATTGTCATTTGGAGGTGACAGGTTTGAATTCCAGTCGGTAACTATAGCTTTCAAATTTTATGATGTCTAGTGCATCCTCTAGTCTCTACTTCCTTCTTCGAGCGCCAAACAATACTATGTGTGTTTATTTATGTAACTGCTATCTGTCCGAGCATTGTGGAATTATGGACTGAAACATAGGAAACAGTGGTCTTACTGTGTATCAATTGTTGTTTTGATATCATTTTTCTGGGAAGTGAAACAAATGTGGGGGTATTACTTTCAAAGTCACTGTGTACACAGTCATCCAATCTTCACATATTAATGAAGCTGTTGGTTTTCATAGCTGCCCTGGGGGATAGACCTGCCAACAACTGAACGCTCTATGGCACCTGTTTTACATTCAACACAACTATTGCCTTATATCAACTGACGAGACTTCTCACACTCAGATGTTTCACATTCAACACAACTATCGCCTTATATCAACTGACGAGACTTCTCACACTCAGATGTTTCACATTCAACACAACTATCGCCTTATATCACTGACGAGACTTCTCACACTCAGATGTTTACATTCAACACAACTATCCCTTTATCAACTGACAGACTTCTCACACTCAGATGTTACATTCAACACAACTATCCTTATATCAACTGACGAGACTTCTCACACTCAGATGTTTACATTCAACACAACTATCCCTTATATCAACTGACGAGACTTCTCACACTCAGATGTTTTACATTCAACACAACTATCACCTTATATCAACTGACGAGACTTCTCACACTCAGATGTTTTACATTCAACACAACTATCGCCTTATATCAACTGACGAGACTTCTCACACTCAGATGTTTTACATTCAACACAACTATCACCTTATATCAACTGACGAGACTTCTCACACTCAGATGTTTACATTCAACACAACTATCACCTTATATCAACTGACGAGACTTCTCACACTCAGATGTTTTACATTCAACACAACTATCGCCTTATATCAACTGACGAGACTTCTCACACTCAGATGTTTCACATTCAACACAACTATCACCTTATATCAACTGACGAGACTTCTCACACTCAGATGTTTCACATTCAACACAACTATCACCTTATATCAACTGACAAGACTTCTCACACTCAGATGTTTTACATTCACACAACTATGCCTTATATATCAACTGACGAGACTTCTCACACTCAGATGTTTCACATTCAACACAACTATTGGCCTTATATCAACTGACGAGACTTCTCACACTCAGATGTTTTTACATTCAAACACAACTATCACCTTATATCAACTGACGAGACTTCTCACACTCGAGATGTTTCACATTCAACACAACTATCGCCTTATATCACCTGACGAGACTTCTCACACTCAAGATGTTTTACATTCAACACAACTATTGCCTTATATCAACTGACGAGACTTCTCACACTCAGATGTTTCGCATTCACACAAACTATCCGCCTTATATCAACTGACGAGACTTCTCACACTCAGATGTTTTACATTCAACACAACTATCACCTTATATCAACTGACGAGACTTCTCACACTCAGATGTTTTACATTCAACACAACGATCGCCTATATCAACTGACGAGACTTCTCACACTCAGATGTTTTACATTCAACACAACTATCGCCTTATATCAACTGACGAGATTCTCACACTCAGATGTTTTACATTCAACACAACTAATCGCTTATATCAACTGACGAGACTTCTCACACTCAGATGTGTCACATTCAACACAACTATCCACCTTATATCAACTGACGAGACTTCTTCACACTCAGATGTTTTACATTCAACACAACTATTGCCTTATATCAACTGACGAGACTTCTCACACTCAGATGTTTCACATTCAACACAACTATCGCCTTATATCAACTGACGAGACTTCTCACACTCAGATGTTTCACATTCAACACAACTATCGCCTTATATCAACTGACGAGACTTCTCACACTCAGATGTTTACATTCAACACAACTATCGCCTTATATCAACTGACGAGACTTCTCACACTCAGATGTTTTACATTCAACACAACTATCGCCTTATATCAACTGACGAGACTTCTCACACTCAGATGTTTTACATTCAACACAACTATCGCCTTATATCAACTGACGAGACTTCTCACACTCAGATGTTTTACATTCAACACAACTATCGCCTTATATCAACTGACGAGACTTCTCACACTCAGATGTTTCACATTCAAACACAACTATCGCCTTATATCAACTGACGAGACTTCTCACACTCAGATGTTTTACATTCAACACAACTATCGCCTTATATCAACTGACGAGACTTCTCACACTCAGATGTTTTACATTCAACACAACTATCGCCTTATATCAACTGACGAGACTTCTCACACTCAGATGTTTTACATTCAACACAACTATTGCCTTATATCAACTGACAAGACTTCTCACACTCAGATGTTTTACATTCAACACAACTATCGCCTTATATCAACTGACGAGACTTCTCACACTCAGATGTTTTACATTCAACACAACTATCACCTTATATCAACTGACGAGACTTCTCACACTCAGATGTTTTCACATTCAACACAACTATCGCCTTATATCAACTGACGAGACTTCTCACACTCAGATGTTTTACATTCAACACAACTATCACCTTATATCAACTGACGAGACTTCTCACACTCAGATGTTTCACATTCAACACAACTATTGCCTTATATCAACTGACGAGACTTCTCACACTCAGATGTTTCACATTCAACACAACTATCGCCTTATATCAACTGACGAGACTTCTCACACTCAGATGTTTCACATTCAACACAACTATTGCCTTATATCAACTGACGAGACTTCTCACACTCAGATGTTTCACATTCAACACAACTATTGCCTTATATCAACTGACGAGACTTCTCATGCTCAGATCTTTTGGAAGGCAGCAGGTTTCACAAGAGCAGTCAGAATAACAAACATTCCATGGCAGTGGGTGTCTGTATCGCAATATTAAGTATGTTCTACTCGGGTAGCATCCTTATTCTGAGCTTCTATAGCATTTGAGAAATGAGTCGTCATACAATTTTGCTCTCAGTGAAATCCGTAATTCAAGAACACATCAAACATCATCATATCTTCAGACACACATCAAACATCATCATATCTTCAGACACACATCAAACATCATCATATCTTCAGACACACATCAAACATCATCATATCTGCAGACACACATCAAACATCATCATATCTTCAGACACACATCAAACATCATCACATCTTCAGACACACATCAAATATCATCATATCTTCAGACACACATCAAATATCATATCTTCAAACTCATCCAATTAGAGTTGAGATTGCTCTCCTTATTAAAATATAATGTGATGTATTTTAAGAATGGTATTCCATAAGCTTATATGTCATTTAACCTAGGTGTCAAATTATGCTGAGATAAACTGCTTACTTATATGTCATATTATGCTGGAATGACAGGATATGTCATATTATGCTGGAATGACAGGTACTTTGCATGAGCCTGTGTAAACCTATATGTCAAATTATGCTGGGATGAACAGTGGTTTCCCATAAGTTTTTGAAAATGTATATGGCAAACTATACTTTAGTGCCTGTTGTAAAACTTAGTCAGATTTTGTTTTCATGAAAAGGGCTTTTCATTAGACCAAAGACCAGTTTGATTTATTGAAAAGGGCATTTATTTATTTATTGAAAAGGGCATTTATTTATTGAAAAAGGCATTTCATAAAACCATCTAGATCTATAAGTCGGATCATTCTTTGATGAAGAGAGCATTTGATAATCTTAGACCAACTTATAAAAAATGTTTTGCATATCCTTTACAGGACATCGCTGTCAACATCAGCATCTTTCAGCTGATTGTTGATTTCTAAGCAAGATTACGCTCAGTAGTTTACCACTGCTTTCTGAGCGGCCGGCTCACATACCCCGTAAGTTACCGACGCGATTCGAACCACTGCTGATTCTCACCGTCGTCATGTTACTTACGAGATTACGGAGAAAAGTCGCTAACCTCAAGGCCAGGAAGCCGGCAGACCAACCTATACACATCTGAAATGGCTACTGGTATGTTTTCAATTCCACATGTGCCTCATCAAGTGACATACAATATAAGTAGTGTTATATCGTTATTTTGTTTTTTAATCTGTGAATCTCAGCAAAGTCTTCACTTGTAGAACAATAAAATTCCAACTTAATGCTACCATCATTCAAACATCAGACAGCCATTAAAGTCACTCTGTTGTAGTTAGGACACCATGCTCAAAATGATTTGAAAGCGGTTATTTTTATTTTATTTCATGTGATTTTATTATGGGCATTATCAACATGTAAATGTGTTTCTATAGATGTCAGGCTGGCCTTTCGGTCTGCCACAAAATGCTTGCTTTAGAAGCCAATAAGAATGTAACAAAGTCATTAAAATAAAGTTGAGGCAGACATATATATATATATGTTTTAAAATGTTGATAGTGTGTATATTTTTGGTGATGGCTTTTAAAAGAATGTATATACAACATGTCTACCTTCCAGCAAACACGTCTGTCTCATCCACCTTGGAGAAGGGCTACAGAAATCAACACCCTACATTTGGTTATTGAAAGTAGCCATAGATGAATGACAAAAGTCGGATTCAATTTTTGTGAAATACTTTTATGATGTTTAAAATATGTTACTAAATTGTTAGTACATTTATAATAACCAACACAATGTTGAATAAAAACCATTCAAGCTAGGAAATTGTTCCAAGAGATATAAATCGGTTAGTCAACACAGGTCACTGCAAATTTGTGAGCCTGTGAATGTTTGCAGAGATTTTCATGTATTATAAAGTAGTCTTTGAAAATTATAATTCTTTAAGTTAGGCAGTAAGTAAATAAATGAAAACAGGCAAAGATAAAATGTCTAGATGGTTTGGCAATTTAATTAATTTTTTTAAAAATACATTACTCTCACCTTATCTTTAAAAAAAAATTGTAACATCCACAGATAGACTAGCAAAAAATGGGAAGAAACCAACTTACATAAATTAGCTTCTGCCACAGCCTTTTTAAATCCTGTAGTGGCTCTCAGTAATGAGCCATTTTCTGTCACTCCCATGCTCTTTCCAAGAACAAATGCACAATTTAAAAAAAACCACCCACATATGTGCGACTATTTATGAGCTGTTTGTCCTGATTTTTAAAAAAAAATGCTTCATGGCATGTTTCTGTTACATTTTTGGAACACTAAATTCTTTGAGCAACTACTTTTTAAAAATCATCCATCACAATAGTTCATTTGTTACGTGCTTCCAGCTGTTTCTATTACCTTGCCATGACAATCCTCTTTCTAGACATGAATCATGGTGTGCAAGTTAGACAGACAGTATGTAGTGTTGCTGTGTCAAAATGACATTCATTTACTGTTTGATAATACATTAAATTAATAAATTAGATGTTGAAAAAAACTCCCTATAAAAATTAAGGTTGGCCTGTGTCCTCAAATAACAGCAAAGACGTGGTCAATTCCCTGGCACATAACACCACATCATCCACTGAACGGAGAGGGTCTGTCATGGGTCTAGCTGCACCTTAAGGCATGTACAAGAGTTGTTGGTTTTAGTAGTGCACGTGCAGAGATGTACATCAGCAATGTGTGTATGCTTCTCTCATCCCATTCTTCCCCCATCATCTGTAAAGTAGTAAGCTAGGAATGTAGATTAGTGAGCAGCGTTGTAAGCTAGTATTTACTATACTAAGTATAGTTGCATATAATTTACAAAACGTTTGCAGTCAAGACAAGCACAGCATTGTTTTGCTGTTCTCGATGTCTTGGCACGTTTACATTCAGTAGTTTGCCATTTCTTTCCGAAGGACCGGCATCCATGCGATAACGCAGCCTGCTGCCAAATAGCACGCGGCTGTTTCAAGCGTGGTGTGCGGGATTACAAACAGCATCTGTATACCCTTTTGTCACAGACCGGCTTACCAAGTATGCCTCACACAAAAATAGCCAACAAAATATGGGGGTATACTACCACACCTAGCATCCATCAGGTGCCAGTATCAGAATTCATCTTAAAAATATTTTAAAAATAAATAATTCCTAAATCAATCAATCTTAAAAATATATCTTACAACACTATTTCATTCATAGAATGCTTTGCAATATAAATGACTATTCCAAGATGTTTACCTGAAATGTCAACATCATGCAGATTACATCATGAATACAATTACTATACATTATGTAACATTCTTAGTGTTCATAATTGATACCCAAAATAAAGAAAGATTTTTGCATTAAAAAAAAAATTATATACATATATCATTATTATCTTTTTGTGCTTATTTCCTTCTGTTTATGTTCATTAACTGCTGCCAAATTATTGATTTGTTTTGGATTTGCAACAATAATAACATAGATTGCAGTGATTAAACTGATTGTTGAAAATCTCCATTTGAAGTATCACGTTTCCTTATTTGTGGTGAAACAGCTCAAATAAAGTGTTACTATTCATTTCTGATCTAGTGATACAGTGAGATTGTACAGATGGCAAATTAACCGAGTTTGGGTTGCTGTAGTGTAGGTTGAGTGATTCATGTGTTAGAGGTGCCAGGTTGACTGAGTCATGGGTCGTTGTAGTGCCAGCTTGAGTGAGGCTTGGGTTACTATGGTGCCAGGTTGAAATGAGACAGGTTACAGTGAGCCAGGCGAGTGAGACATGGGTTGCAGTGATGCCAGGCTGAGTGAGACGGTTACAGTGGTGTCAGGTTGAGTGATGTTTGGGTTACTGTGATGCCAGGTTGATTGATACACGGCAGCAACACCCTAAAATTAGCAAGCACTAGCAATTATTTATATTCAAACTGTCTAATAAACATCATTAATGACACTCAAATGAAATGCATGAAACAAATAATTTGGAAGCTATAAGAAATCCAAAGCAATATCTCTGAATTAGGCAGTGTTAAGTTTAGAAACATTAAACAGTTCTGAGATGACTTTGTTGTACACATTTTTTACTACATACAGCGTTACCAGTTCTGTGAAGCGCCAGCCTCTAACTGGGTACCAGCCCACTTGTAGAGATTATCTGTACCAGATAAGACGTTAACTATCATCATGTTTTACCTTGGCAATAAGCAAATACAGGACCATTGTACATATCTTGGGTACAAAGGTCATGATATGGTGCTAGACCCGTATGTTCATAGATCCACCAGGACTCACTGGGTCAGGTGGTCAGTGTCCTGTACTGCCCAAGACATTTCTTGGTACCCATTTCAGGCTGCGTTGACCTGGCAGCCAAGATCAGTTTTAAAAGTCCACCCCGGTGCAGATCCAAACCCATGACTGGCATGTGAGTGTCTAGCCACTACGCCACCACAGCTTATATTAGGAATAATTTACTCAAATTTGAATTATGAAAGGCGGTGTGCATAATAATTACGAAGGAAAACAAAACTAATGTTTTGAAACAAGGGAAATAAGTGAAACATGCATGCTGACTAATTTTGTGGCAAGGCATCATAGTGTTTCTACTCAAAATAGCTGTAAATAGTGTGCATATAAGCTTGTCTCTATACGTTACTACTGTTTGGTTGATAGCTATGAAATAAAGACATAAATCTGGATGCTGAGCTGTTGTTTCTTAGTTCATTGTTCTGTTGTCTATGATGTTAGGCTAGTGTTCTTTGTTTTCTGTGATCTTAATATCAGTAGTATCAAAGATCATGGATGTGACTGATGTACGACAAAATGATGAAAATCTGTGATGTAAGTAAAATCTTAGCATACAACAAATAGGATGTACAAAATGATATCTAACCATAAAAATATACAGGTTTTTTTATAGTGAGACAATAGAGTTTAATGGAAAGGGGCAAGACAGTTTCTCCTAGAATGTCTTCTATTCCTCCTGTATTATTAATTACAGACCTGAATGTCTAATATTGTGATCATGTCAAGATAACATTCTATTCTATATGTTAAACGATTGTCTACTTACTCAAACGTCTTGAAGAATTTATTCATTTGTCAAGATCCATCAAATGGCACCAATACTAATGAACAAGCATGCATCAATAATTCCTAAGAAAGCACTTTACAACACAATCTTCCCACCAACTCTAAGCTACCATTGCCAAACCTGGACAATGACAGAAACATTAGAGAAAAGAAAAATCACAACAGAAATGAGATTCCTAGGAAGAATACTCAATGTATCAAAAACAGAGAAAATCTTAAATGAAGAAATCAGGACTAAAGTTGGGGATTATAGTAATGTTATACTTCATCAGAAAACTGCAAGCTAAATGGTTTGGCCATATAACTAGATTACCAACTAACAGTATACCACAACAAACAATAATATACAGACAAATGGAAGCAGAGGAAGAGGCTGGCCACGTAAGCGATGGACAGAGGGAATTACAGAGTCCATGGGAATCTCGATACATGAAGCCCATAAACGGGAACTCCTGCTGTTTATGCTTCATCTCGACACCGCAAGGTACAAGAGAACCAGATGAGATGAGATGAGTCAAGATCCACTGCTCAGCTATTAAATATAAATAAAGAAACTATTTGGAACTAATGCTAGTGAATATAAAACTGATACAGAAACTATTTTAGAACTAATGCTAATGTATATACAACTAATAAAGAAACTATTTTGGAACTAATGCTAATGCATATAAAACTAATAAAGAAACTATTTTAGAACTAATGCTAATGCATATAAAACTAATAAAGAAACTATTTTAGAACTAATGCTAATGCATATAAAACTAATAAAGAAACTATTTTAGAACTAATGCTAATGCATATAAACTAATAAAGAAACTATTTTAGAACTAATGCTAATGCATATAAAACTAATAAAGAAACTATTTTAGAACTAATGCTAATGCATATAAAACTAATAAAGAAACTATTTTAGAACTAATGCTAATGCATATAAAACTAATAAAGAAACTATTTTAGAACTAATGCTAATGTATATAAAACTAATAAAGAAACTATTTTGGAACTAATGCTAATGCATATAAAACTAATAAAGAAACTATTTTAGAACTATTGCTAATGCATATAAAACTAATAAAGAAACTATTTTGGAACTAATGCTAATGCATATAAAACTAATAAAGAAACTATTTTGGAACTAATGCTAATGCATATAAAACTAATAAAGAAACTATTTGGAACTAATGCTAATGTATATAAAACTAACAAAGAAACTATTTTAGAACTAATGCTAATGTATATAAAACTAATAAAGAAACTATTTGGAACTAATGCTAGTGAATATAAAACTGATACAGAAACTATTTTAGAACTAATGCTAATGTATATAAAACTAATAAAGAAACTATTTTGGAACTAATGCTAATGTATATAAAACTAACAAAGAAACTATTTTAGAACTAATGCTAATGCATATAAAACTAATAAAGAAACTATTTTAGAACTAATGCTAATGTATATAAAACTAATAAAGAAACTATTTTAGAACTAATGCTAATGCATATAAAACTAATAAAGAAACTATTTTAGAACTAATGCTAATAGTTTCTTTATTAGTTTTACAGAAACTATTTTAGAACTAATGCTAATGTATATAAAACTGATACAGAAACTATTTTAGAACTAATGCTAATGTATATAAAACTAATAAAGAAACTATTTTAGAACTAATGCTAATGCATATAAAACTAATAAAGAAACTATTTTAGAACTAATGCTAATGCATATAAAACTAATAAACTATTTTGGAACTAATGCTTATGATCGGAGAATATAAATTAACACTGCATTCACATTTTGGGCTACTGATAATAACAGGAATTTCAGAAGTGGATGGATGAAACCAACTGTTCTTTCCCGAGAGAAGTACTACATATGCCTTCGTTCCACAAATTAAGGCTAAATATTTATGCCTAATGTACAAGAATGCAAGGCCATATATCATCCAAATCCTAATGTAGATGGGAACAAAGAAGAAAAGATAATACTAGGATGCTCACAGAAACATAATAGTTTCTGTTTTAGAAACATTTTGCCTTTCATCCCACTTTGGAACATAAGCCCTCAACTCACTCAGTCCAAGCCATCCCATCTTTTGCTTGTTCATGCAGCACCATGTCCCCAAATGATTCATCAGTCTCTAATTCTCTTCTCCATGTGTTTTTAGGTCTCTCTCTATCTCTCTTGCCCTTTTAATTCCCGACAAGGAACTTTCTAGTTCACTAGTTCTCAGGTTTTCTCAGTGTCCTGTCCTATCCAGTGCCAGCAACTTGCCCTTATCTCTTGGTTCACCATTTGTCCAGTTCTTTCCATGGGCTCCATATCGGTGATTCAGTCATATCGTGAACAGACATTAACAAGACATAAATAACAAGCTAAAGAAGACATATACAGACAAAGAAAAGGAAAATACTAAAATCATGTTACCACTAACTTAAAATCTCAACATGAAATAAGAACCATACCTTACTTCAACTTGACTTTATAGTGTTTTATGATGAAGTACACAATGGCAGCATTGACACAGAAAAACACCAGCCCTGATGCCCAGATCAGCAGGAATGTATTGTAACCGTGGAACTCCAGGAAGTAGGCCGGGAGGAGCCACATGCCCTGCAACACCACACGGCTAATGTTACATTTATAACACTCGGAAAACAGACCAACTTATGCAAAAAATTCTCAAAGAACTGTACTGAATTAATGTGAATGAAGTGGGTTAAACTTCAGTAAAGCTGTGAAAATGTAAACAATATAAAAAGTATTAGGCAGCTAAGCAAAATACATTTATGGAAAACAAAGGTCGTTGGGATGACAAGCCATCCTCACCAAACAAACACAATAATATACGAGGGTAAATTAATAAGTAAGTAACAATGGCTGTAGAAAAATAACTAAATATGATAACAACTTGAAACCAGTTTATTTTTATACATACATTGTCCCTTTATTTCTCAACATAATTTCCACCAACATTGATGCACTTATCCCATCGTTTTATCAGTCCTCCCAAACCGGCTGCATAGAACTATGAGCTCTGTTTTCTAAACCATGTTTTCACTTCACATTCAACTTCAGCGTCATTTGCGAAATGTCTCCCGCCAAGGTGGGTTTCCTGTTTATGCTGACAAATGTTTGTCCCGTAAAGCGGTGCATTGCTGGGTAGAAAAAAGTTACGAGGGCGAGTCAATAAGTAAGTCACACAGTTCTGTGGGATAGCAGGTAAATTAAAACAGAGCACAGAGTTCTATGCAGCTGGTTTTGGGAGGACTGATAGGTTGATCCATCTGGTCGTTAACGTTTTGGTCGAGAACTGAAGAGAGAAGCCCGAGAAGTACTGCACTAGCATCTCCGTTATGTTCTCGGGCACGTGATAAGTCTTGAATGCATGCCAAAACAACTGGTGTGGCACTGACCCATAGGCGTTCGCCAAGTCCAACCATATCACATGGAGTTCCTCCTTCGTCTTCGCTCTCTGGATAGCATCCCAGATCATGGTACTGTGCTCGAGACAACCAGGGACTCCAGGTAGCCCCCGTCTTTTGAACCCCTGTCTTGATGTACTTGTTCCCCGTCAAATACTTCATGATCCGACTAGCTATGATCGAGAAGAATATTTTCCCCTCAACGTTCAGAAGAGAGATCGGCTTGAACTGGGTAATGCCGGCAGAGTTTTGCTCTTTTGGAATGTAGATTCCGTTGGCCGTCTTCCACTCCGTGCTGACAAGCTTCTGCTTCTACGCGGATTTCAGTAACTGGTGTAACTTCGCAAGGACATTCGGGCATCTTTTATAAACTGTGTAAGGCACACCGTAGTGCTGACTTACCTTTCGCTTTCTTCACTACTGCAACCACCTCGTTCCACATCGAAGGCTTGGCATTGAACTCCACCATTGGTTTTGAGCCCTTCGATCTCTCTGAGTGGGACATTCCAATGGGCATCGCAGTACGTCGTCACAAGGTGGTTCTCCAATTCCTTTTTGCTGACATTTAGGACGCCGGATCACAGCTGCTCGAACAATCCTCGTGCAAACTCGTATGGTTCCCGGAAGAACCTCTCATGTTCCTTCCAGGTTTTCCGCCGGTTTCTGCATAACCTTTCTGCTCGGGACAAGACATTGTGCCTGGCTTTTAGATGTTGCCACACTTGGCACAAGCCCTCTTTCTCATGCTCTTCTGCCGATTTCCTTTGTCTCCAAGCAATATTCTTTTGTTTCCTCACCTCCTCCAGCAGTCTCTGCCACCTGGTCATCTGCGGCAGAGCTGCTTCCCTCCTCTCGCTGCAACCAAACTGAATCAGCGAATGGAGGTAGACAATTTCTCTGAACTTTACCAATTTCTCTTCAAGGGATATGTGTTTTAGCTCTTCTTCTAAAACAAGGGACAACGTTGCGTCTAGTGACGCCCACTCATCCTTCCTGGTGGCATTAGGGAACTTGATCTTCACCCTTTCAGGAGGTTGCTCGGGTACGTCACAGGCGACTTGAGTATTATCAGCACTGTGGGTTCGTCCTGACATCCTCTTGCGTCTTATTATCCCTTTCGGGACTGCGCTGTCGTACCTCCTGTGACACACTCTCGCACTTCTTCCATCCAGCGTGAATTCTCATTCCCCGGAAGGAGTCGAAGCTCCTACCACAAACGCATGGGTAGCCCAATGGCCGTTGGTCTAAGCTCATGGTTGATTGGATGGTCCGTGTCGTCTCCTTGTGGTCGCCAATGGATCATTCATTCTCCCCCGCTTTTGCAGGATCCTGGGGGAATTTCTCATTAAGTTGTATCTCCATATTTGATTGATAATGAGGTTTATACAGCGTTAGGGGTAATCAGCCCAGTCCACTGTCAGCCCCAATGGTGAAACTTTCACCGGTGGGGCCAATTTACTACTGTGCTGTAATAGCCACAGCAGCAGTCCATCTCTCCGGACATGTCTGGTGGACTAGCCACACGTTAGTCGTAAGAACTCCGATGCGGAGCAAACACAGCAGGGGGGCTTCCGATCATCAGAAGGAAACCCCTTCCCCAAGCATTTCGGACCATTAATTTCTTAATACTCTCTGGGGGTAGTCCCGTCCGGGTCATGACTCTGGGCATCTTACCCTGCTGTGGAGACGCTTGTTCGGTCATATTAGTTATCCCTAATGTTCTGCTTGTCCCTTCGCTGTTACCTTGTCCACTCTCAAGCCCTCTCTTCCTCGGTGGGGGGAGACCCCTGCAGCCTGTGCCTGCACCTTGGCACATGTGGTCGTGGGATGTCAGCCTCATCCCCCACCACGTCCTCTGTCGCCTCCACTGATCTCCGTTGCTGTGTACCTTCCTCTTGCCCCATTCACGGCGCCGCAACCTATTAGGAAGCTGGATTCTTCCTTTCTATTCGGACCCACCTCTTGGTCTCTCTGCGGCTGACTAGACCACGTAGTATGCATATCTTGTGAAAATGTGAAGTGGTAGTTCTTGTTGCAGAGTTGTTAAATGCCCTCAGACTGGGTGCCACCTATGGTCAACTATTGCTATATTATGGAGGTTGGACGTTGGCCGACATTTGCTTGATTGACTGCACTGGGACTCGCCCCCATGTTCGGAGGAAGGGCTAAAGAGCTGACACGAGACGTTGTAAAGTTTGAGGTCTTAGTTGAGAAATTGTTGGTACTGCAGTTACTGCTTCTAACCATACTAGTTTTGAAACTCATTCCAATTTAGCAGCACGAGGCCTTTTTGGCTGCCTCAGACAGTTGTTTCTGGGCCTTGGCCCTTGCTCGTCCTTTTATGCCCATTCATTTCACACATCAAAGTAGGAGACAAGGCCTCTCGTGCCTACTTCGACGGCGAACAGCCCGACGGTGTACTCCTCCCGCCTAAGACTTGTGACCATGTCATCATACTTCTCTATCGTGTACAGGTGCTGCTCCTCAACATTCGATTCGTATGGGACAGTCAGCTCAATCAGCGTTAGCTGCTTGGCTGACGAGGAGCTAAGCACAATGTCAGGTCGTAAGCCAAACTTTCGGATCACCTCAGTGTAATTGCCACAGTCCTTTAGGTCTACGGTCAGTTGCCAGTCCCTCGCACCGTCGAAGACGGAAGCAAGCGGCGAGTCGTCAGCTTTACCATTTTTGCGCCCTTCTCAGACAAAGGAAATTTCCATCGGCCTCGGTCCTGTTCCCCTCTCTGTTAGCTTTCATCCTTGCCACGTCCACTATGGCGGCCAACTCGATCAGGACTTTGTTATGCCGCCATGTGAAACGCTCTGGGTTAGAGCAACCTTGCAACCAGACAGCACGTGCTCCGCTGTCGGGACTATTTTAGCTCTCGTACAGAGGGGACAGAATGGGTCGGTAGTTTTCCCCCACATGGCCAAGTTGGCACCTGATGGCAGGACATCGTAGAGGGATCGGATGACGAAGCTTAGATGCAGTTGGCCATACGCCAGATCTCATTCCACGTAATGGATCTCTGCACTACCGCCTCCCATGGCATCCACTGCGCCTGCTGGGCAGCCTTGCGGACTCTTCCGTCATCTTCCCCCTTGCAGATCTCCCTAACCACCAGGTCCCTGCATTCCTTGGCTGTCGCCTTCGATCACATCGGATCATTCACTTGGAATCTGCCTTGCTTGCCAAGTTGGGTGTAGCCCATTACCTCCTTCAGCTGGAGTGTAGCCTAGGCTTCTTCGACTACGCTGATGAATTTCCACTTCCTTCCTGTTTTCAAAGCGGCAACCGAGGCACTGACCGTTATATCCGGTGACTCGCGCAGCATCATCGCGAGTCTGGATTTTCCAGCTTTTAAACTTCCACAAGAGACAGGAACGGGAGGACGAGCTTGCTCTGCTTACAATACAGAGGTACAAGGTATACTTTGAATTTTTCTCAGAAACCACTTTTCCACTGCCATTAGCTGTCTCGACACTGCTGTTGACAGATTTTGATTGGTGACTATGCTTTCCATCTTGCACAAGGTTATTTTTGCCATGACAATTCTTGTTCTAATCTCTACAAACCATCCTCTATCCCTGTTATTGAGTGTTCCAAGGTGGCTGAAATGATACACTTATATAAGATTTCTTCCATTTGCTTTGAAATTAACATTGTGGTATGTTGGTATTTCATTCTTCTTAGAGATTACCATAATTTCTGTTTTCTTACAATTTAATTCTACATTAAATATGTATTAGATTGGAATTGTATTATGAAATGAATTTTAATATTGTTTTCTGTATTTTATTAAAATGGTTTTTATGCAAATGTGTGGGCAGTCACAGGTCACTTCTTCTGATGTCATTATCCCCCAATGGAATAAAGATCCCTCCAACCAACCCACGCCAAGCCCTTTGTACACTAGTTCATGGCTGGTTAGAATTTGCAGCTAACGCTTTCTATGGGCTGAGGTAGCCAGTCCAGTGCCAACCCTCCTTAGGCACCTTGTACAACATGCTCTGTGGTGAAGTGGATAAGCTGCCTGTCTTGGGTTCTGAAGGTTGTGGGTTCAATTATAGACTCCCTCATTCAGGTCCATGAGCGCAATTTTCTTGGAGAATTGTGGGGTCATTGTTGGAACTACGATGTTTGTTCTTTGTGCAACGCTTTCCACAGGCTGCCCTGCAGAAAGAGTCTGAGCATCATGGGATGAAACCCAGAGCAATGAAATTAATCCTCTCCCCTTTAAACTTCCTCCCTTGTTTACAACATGCATGGAAGGTTACAGTATTGATATTCATTGCTTCCCTTATAGGCCCAGGTAAAACAGGCTCACAGGTCATTGGACATTTATCCAAGGGGGATCACTCCTATATAACAAGAGTGGACATCCGGCACCACTTTTCACTATACTTCTACCTGCTGTACTTGACCTCTCTGATCCAGATGATATGCCCTTGCGACCCAGCCATCCCCCCCCCCAACAATGAACTCAAGCGTAGTCCGTACATGTGATGCTACTTGTAGCGTACTAGACTGATATTTGCAGTGAGACACTATTACCAGTGTCCCTCGTCATCAGGCTAACCCACTCTGACTTCAGAGGTACGTCTCCAAGTGAACACTTTAGTCCAAGGGACGCAGAGGTGTTTCCAAGGCACCAGGGCTGGGTTCTATACTGGCCAAGACCTACTGACGCGTCCTCGCCGAGCTTCCTGGGCAACAGGTCCCTTCAAGGTCCTGGCTAAAGTCAGTAGGATCGTTGATTCCTCCGAAGTCGGAGAGTGTCTGCCTGCACGGCGAGGAACCGCCAGTCTGCACACCAATAAGCCAGACATGGGACAACGGATACTCACGCAAACCTCAGGTCCTGTATGACATCACACTGATGTTGGACAACAGGATGTCTTCATCCGACATACAGGACTTCGCGCTGGAGATCACAGCCAGCGAACACACACAAGCAAGCAAGCACTTTACTCCAAGTGACCAGTGTAAGAGTTGAACCCGCTACCTCAACATCAGCACACCGGAAGTTTAAGAGCACATACTCCTATCCATCCAGCCATGCTGACCTCCTGAACTTGGGTCTGTGTTAGCCTGTTCTCCAGGTTGGGGAACACCACATTAGATGGCACGGATTCCATCATCTACACACAACTTAATACATTCAATTGTCTATAAAAAAACAAGGCAATGATGTCATCAGCATACGTGGAGTAGTCAGAGCGTAAACGTTTGGTGATGTTTATAAATTGAAAGCTTATTGTTTGTTTTTAAATATTGATTGTCATCAGATTGTACATCCCTCAAACTACTTTCCCTCACCGTTACAAATCTTACTGAAACAATAATCATAGAGTGTCAGTTTTTCCATACCCGGTGTAAAGAACGTAGCCTCCTACACTTGTGGTTTTTATGCTCCTCTGTCAGAATTTTGGAAACCTACTATGAAATGTTTCTTTCCGATCATCTTCATTCATTCCTCAAAAATGGTGCTTGTTTCAGCAATGCCACAACCATGTGGGAAAAGGAGATAAAGAATGTTGAACCTAATGAAAATACATCTGTTAAAATAATTTTCAAATCTTTTTAATCAACTAACAGCACATACTTTCTAAATAGACCACTATATTCAACAACATAAGATCCCTACCTGAGCGCCAAACCAAAGTAATAGAAGATACAACGATGTTTTAGCAGTCATCTGTAGATGTGGTAATATGCACGGCAACAGACTCAAGTACCACAGGAAATACTGTCAAAATAAAAGGTTACCATTAATTCTAACAATGCCTTCTGAATTATTCATATATTTAATGTTAGCTAGTTAGTCATCACTAGGAATAACAAAATACCACAATATACAGGTAAATGGAAATTTTCTTAAACAAGTGAATTGTACAATTATCTCGGAACAGTCAAAAATAGTTTGACAGCAGAAGCGAGGATATATGAGTAATATAATCAAAGATATGGAAACTAATCACCAGAAACATGAATCCAGAACGTTTTTTTAAAGAACTGAAGTCAATGAAATGAGGGCACCAACACAACACATATGGTTTAAAAGACAAAAATGGGAATATGATAATACCAATGAGGAGATGTGTAACACATGGAAAGAATACTTTGTTGAATTACTAAATTGTGAAGCTCCAAGTAACGCTTTCCCACAGGAAGAGGTTCTAACATGTGAACCACAAATTGAAGAACCTGCATTTGAAGAAATCCTATATGTAATCACACGACTTAAAAACAATAAGGCAACTGGGGCTGATGGAATTGCTGCTGAATTTATAAAAGCGGGTGGCCATGCATTACATCTAAAGCTATACGAACTAATAATAAAAATCTGGAGGACTGAAGAATTACCCCATGACTGGAAAGAGTAATTATTTATACCTATATTTAAGAAAGCTGGCTTCGTGGCTTAGAGGTTATGACTTTTCTCCGTAATCTTGTATACTCTCGTCGGTAACGTGATGACGGTGAGAATCAGCAGAGGTTCGAATCGCATTGGTAACTTACGGGGTATGTGAGCCGGCCGCTCAGAAAGCAATGGCAAACTACTGAGCGTAATCTTGCCAAGAAATCAACATACAGCTGAAAGATGCTGGTGTTGACAGCGATGTCCTGTAAAGGATATGAAAAAAAAAATATTTAAGAAAGGAGACAAGTTCCAGTGTGAAAATTATAGAGGAATATCACTACTGTCCATAAACTATAAGATACTATCCGCAGTATTACTAAATAAACTAAAACCATATTCAGAATACATATTAGGTGACTACCAGGCGGGTTTTAGACAAAACAGATCAACAATAGATCAGATATTTATCTTACGACAAATAGCCAAGAAAAATTGGGAATGTAAAAGAGATCTCCATAACATTTTTGTGGATTTTAAAAAGGCTTATGATAGTGTCCATAGGAATAGTCTATGGAATGCTATGCATGAATTTGGAATACCAAGGAAGCTAATCAACATGACCAGACTGTGCATGGAAGATACTTATAATATAGTAACATATAAAGGCATGGAAATCAGACCCTTTCCAAATAACATCTGGCTTGAAACAGGGTGATGCACTATCGCCGCTACTCTTCAATCTGGCTCTAGAGAAAGTTGTAAGGAGGGTAAAGGAGGAATGTGATATTGGAGGAACATCCAAGCTGCTTGGTTATGCAGATGATATAGATATTATAGGGGAAAATGAACAAAAGACATTGGAAATACTGACTCACTTAACCCTTTACAGGGTGGAACGTCCATTTCCGTCCGATTACTTTAACGAGCAAATCGGCCGATTGCAGTCCGATACTATTATGCATTGTAAAAACGTGATTTCTCGGCCTTACGATACTTCCGATGGCTACTTTCGCTTTCGCTGATAGCTTGACAACGTGACCGCCATTTGTAAGCGCCTACTATGAATTTGAACGGACTTTTACGGACTTTTTTTGATAGTTTTCGGGGTGTTTACGCTTAGTTGTTAAAAACGGATTTCGCCAATTCTTCAAGTGATAGCCGAGATTTCGCTAGGTTCAATTTAAGTGACATTAAAGGGCACGAAGTTGAGTATTAATCGGAGCTAGATATCAGTGAAAAGCGTTACTTTGCATTAGCAGTCTGAGTCGGACTTTAAAGAAAGTGATTATGATTCTGAAAATGTGTTTGTAAATTGCCGTATAGATGACGGAAAATCACAAACAACATGCTGTATTTCGTAAATATTTGTGTTCATATATGGATTACTGACAACAATCACATGAGTAACATATTCTGCATGCTTTTCCCTTCATTGTGTTGTTTATTTAACTAAAATCGGTTGACTAACACCTTATTTGTGATGTTTTTACTAACGCAACCCGAAATTTTACTGAACCTGAAAAAATTGTCCCCGTTCAGGGCTAAAAAACGAACAAGTGTATGCCCTGTAAAGGGTTAAAGGAAAAAGCCCAACAGATGGGGCTGGTTATCAACCAAGATAAGACAGAATATATGGTAATTTCAAGAGAAGAAATGGCTAAAAACTCTGGCCACATACAAATAGATAATATGACCATTAAAAGAACGGGAACATACAAATACCTGGGTACAATCATCTTCAACTGCTCCAACATCATAAGGGAAGAAATACAAACTAGAATCAATTTTGGAAATAAGATATACTATGCACTACAACATCTACTAAAAATCAAAGGCGCTATCTCGTAACACCAAGATCACAATATACAAAACACTGATCAGACCAGTTGTGCTGTGTGGCTCTGAAACCTGGAGTACAACAAAAGGAGACGAAGCCTTGCTACAAACCTTTGAGAACAAAGTTTTAAGACGCATCTTTGGACCCATTAGGGATACACAAAGTGGAGAGTGGAAAAGAAGAAGTAACAAAGACATTTATGATCTGTTTAAGTCCCCGCTAATCACTGGTATCATGAAGGCTAATAGACTACAATGGCTGGGGCATATAGAAAGAATGGAAGATAATAGGGAAACAAAACTCGCTTACACTCAGGAAATAAATGACCATAGACCCCGAGGTAGACCAAGAAGACGGTGGAGAGATAATATATATATACAGACATACAAGCACTTGGAATCAACGACTGGCAAGAGAAGGTCAACCAGAGAGACGAATGGAGACGGATTGTATCTGCAGCAAAGAACCTCAATGGCTTGGAACGCTGAAGAAGAAGAAGAAGTCATAACATCTGATGGAAGATACCTTGAAGAAATTAGAACAAGAATCGCTATTGCGAAGGTAGCCTTTTGCAAGATGGAAAACATACTGACCAATAAAAAGATGTCAACTGCTATGAGAAAAAGAGTGTTGAGGTGCTACATAGAGCCGGTACTTTTATATGGATGTGAAACATGGGCAATGAGCAGTCAAGCTGAAAAACAACTGTTGGCTGTAGAAATGTGGTTTCTGAGGAGAATACCATGGACAGACAGAAAAACCAATGACCAAGTACTACAGGAAACAAATGAAAATCATAAACTGATTAGAAAAATTAGACGTAGACAGTCAAAATTTTTTTGACATGTTATGAGAAGAAATAAAATTGGAGAACTTGATGACAACTGGCAAGACTGAGGGGAAGAGAACAAGGAGGAAGACAGAAGTAAATACCTAGATGGCTTGACTATATGGCATGGTCGAGATAGACACACAGCTGATCCACGACTCTGGTAATCGAGTCGAATCATGACTGCCCACGCATACCGGCAAGGCACATGATGGATGGAGTTAGTCGTGGTTCAAACTTCTCGGCAAAGGGTTGAACCATAATACTTCATTTCTGTGCCAGTGAATATCACACAAAATGCTCCTCACTGCCCCACGTGAGAAGTGGAACAGACAGGAGTAATATATTTCTCTACCAGATGGGGACAATTAATGTTGATTTATTTGGTTATTTTGGGATTTGAAATTTAAATATTGAGCACGACCCACTACTGGCAACGCTGATCGTATTCTGGTTTGAACCTAAGGCCTATCCACGTCAATATGGAAGCACTATACTCGAGTTTCGCCCTCGTTTGAGCTCGTCAGTAGTGCATATCCCTGACCGGATCCGGAAACAAGCCCCGGATCACTGGCGTGTGAAGCGGGTGTGTAACCACGCGGCACACGTTGGACACACAGGCAAATTATCATAATAGAATATTACAACGTCACCCATCGTAGGTTATGCTCAAGATTGCCCAATCGCCGCGACCGACGTCCGTCAATCGATTTGGACCCGAAACGATCAGGACTTCTCACTGGCAAGGAACACCAGGCCTCCTAAATCCAATGAGCAATAATCAAATTGATTTATTTGGTTATTTCGGGATTTGAATCAGCGTTGCCAGTAGTGGATCGTGCTCAATATTTAGACAATTAATGTGTTTCTATAAATGGCTGGTGTTACATTCACACTGATTTGTCATTTTATGAACTACACACATATATCAGATTAGATGCTATTTCACAAAACACAAATGCTGCATGGACTTTCAACATTCTCTGTGCCATAATGGTGCTACAATGAAGGCCGGCTACAATGAATCTTTAACACTCTCATGATGGTACCACAATGTATTTCCCACTTCTCTGCCTCTCACCATCATCGTACAACAATGTATTTCCCACACGGCCCCTCACCATCATGGTAGCACAATGTATTTACAACACACTCTGCCTTCACCATCATGGTACCACAATGTATTTCACCACACTCTTTGTCTCATGTCTTTATGGTAGTCTAACATACTTTTTTCTAGGCCATCTATTGATGTTAACTTTCCATTTAAATCTTTATCCTTCCTGCATGCAGATAAATCAATGCCACCACAAACACACTCCTCCCTCCTACCCACATACACATCACTATTTTAAAGTAACTGCACTAACCTGTGACGTACACACTTTGTTTGCCATTACAAAAATGAAAGTGGACAAAAACCAGCAAAGAGGCTGATCCTTATGGAATTGAATCCCCACAGTGGCTACCAGCACTATCTGAGGCAGGAAGACGAGCAGACGCAGGCACAGCGGCACACCAACTTCTGGGTCAGAGGTCAAGTACAGCAAGTAGAAGTATGGTGAAAAATTATGCCTGATGTCCCCTCTTACTATATGATATATGTACGTCTCGTACAGAAAGATCCATCCGTATCTGCAGGGAAAAATAACACATTTAATTAATGTAATAAATAAACAAACAATTATCAAAACCAACCACTGAGAAATGACAAACTACGCCAGAAGAGCAGAGATTTAGTAGCTGCAGTAGTATAGTGGCTAGTGCGCTCACATGCCAGCTCAGTGGTCCTGGGTTCAAATCTCCATCAATACAGGATCTTTTCATGACATGTCTAAAGTCTAGTCAGCCAACAACAATGAATACCAGATAATGATCACAGATGCAAGGTGGGTATGATATGGATTCATGGAGTGCTATTTGGTCAATAAAATATCACTCTAGCAACACATTCCATACATGCCACTATGGCATGAAAATGATGTCCATGTTATTTAATAAAATTAAGTAAATTATATCTCTCTCCTGGCCATCAAAATCTGTAGGGATATTTGCTTAAAAGCACAGCTTTTCTCAATCCTAAGTCATTCTAATTGTTATTTCCCGTGACCATTTTCAGGTCTAGTTTCACTGTGCCAATCCTTGTGAAGTCCAATTTACAGTCTTTTTTGTCTTCTTTAAACTTGGAATATCTTGGCACTATATTAAACAGCAATGGCAACTGCTCAAGAGAGGTCAGACACAGACTGGCCATAGCAACACAGAGATTTAAATTGTTAACAACACCAGCAAACAAGTTAGTCACATTTGTGAGACCACGCATCTTTCAAGTGATAACAAATGGATGTGAGCCATGAATCATTTTACAATCACTAAAGAAGACAAGTGTGGCTTTTGAGCTCAGATATTACAGAAACATTCTTAGAATATCATGGACCGAGAAGACAAGAAATACTGAGATTCTACAAAATGAAGAAAACTAGCTCATAAACAGTATCCTATCTTGAGAAACTAAAATACTTTGGTTATATTAAATGTCAGTGGCTTAGAAAGAATAGTCCCGCAAGACACGGTGCACAAGAGTCTGTTTTCTTCACTATTCATGTCTTGTAAGAATGTCAGTATTGTCTTCTTCTTCTTGGTCCACATACTACACACTATTCTGTAATATTTCAGTTCTAAAGCCCAGATTTCCTGCTTTCGTGATTGCAAGATAATCCATGACTCACCTCCGGAATTTGCCACAGGGAACAGGAATGTTCTCAAACATTTTACTTTAATATATTTACTGGTGTGTGTTGTGCCATAGATTCTTAATATGGTTTAACTTCTGCACTGCTATGGCCAGTGTACGGCCGAATCCTTTTTAATATCCCCTAAAGTTGGTCTCCCTGGCCTAGGAGTTAAACGACTTTCTCCGTAATCCCGTTTATCCACGTAGGGTAACGCACCGCGCGAGAATTGGAAGCAGTTCTCACCGCGTTGGTAACTTACGGGATAAGTGAGCCGGCCTGCTCAGAAAGCAATGGCAAACTACTGAGCCTTGCCAAGAAATCAACGACAGCGGTAAAATGTTGGTGTTGACAGCGATGTCCTGTAAAGGATATGCAAGAAAAAACATTTTTGTGATACGAAAATAATGAGTTCATAGGACTACTGGATAGTTTCAAACAGTGAGAATGTGATCACTAAATCCAATCAATCAATCCTTTCTCTATCTACCAACTGTGATATATGTTTCACAAGCTGTAAAAGTGATGAAAAATTTCTCCGTACAACAATCAACATTGACACTGTTACAGCGATGTTTTGTTCCCTACGTTGAAAATCCAACATTTTACAACAACAGAACCAGCTCGGCGAGATACCAAAAACTGGAATAGGGAAAAGGTACATAAAAAGACGAAAGACCGGAACACGGCCTGTTTGTAACCAGCCCAGCACAAGGCAGGAGAAGATCTGAGATAGCGGACGGAGAGATAAAATATGCCTAAACATACTATTTAAGTATAAGTATTATAAATGAAAATAAGAAACATCAGCCTACAACATTGCATTCAGATTCGGAAACCTGTCGCCGAAGTGTTGGAAGCCATCCTATTCGGATGAAGGTAAACAGAATATTTATTTTAAAATTAAGTTTAGTCTGTGAGTCTTTTTCCCAAGATGAATTGGTAAGTCAGTGTGTTGTAAAACCATGTGGTTAGTCCGTAAGAAATTAATATTATATTCAGTTATCACAGTCATAGATAAACTATACAGTAGGAAACCCAATGAATTTCCTTTTCTTCTAGTAAACACCTTATTTAATGTGTAAACATTAGACACAGGTTGTACATTGTATTCTTAAGTAGTAAACTCAATCAGCAATGATTTAGAGTGGTGAGTAACTTAAGATTTAAGAACACTAAGAATTCTTAGTGCAGTGGTAAGGAAACTAGTTTACATGTGCCAACACTGGTAATACAAATTAGTGTAATGTGTATTAATTAATTTGGTTATTTCGGGATTTGAATTTTAAATATTGAGCACAACCCACTACTGGCAATGCTGATCGTATTCTGGTATGAACCTAAGGCCTATCCACGTCAATATGGAATTAGTGCTTCCATACTGACGTGGTTAGGCCTTAGGTTCATACCAGAATACGATCAGCATTGCCAGTAATGGGTTGTGCTCAATATTTAATGTGTATTAGTCAAGTACTTTTAATCACATGAGCACATTAGTCAAGTAGAATTTTTGACATAAGCACATGAACAAACAAGTAGTTTTCTTATAATTCAAGAACACATGAGAACCAAATAGATTCCTATAGGGATCATAATTGTGTGTGTTGGGTTAACTCTTTACAGGGCAAAACGTCCATTTGCGGCCGATCGTTTAAACGAGCATGATCGTCTGAAACCGCCCGATATATTATGCATTGTAAAAACGCGATCTCTCGGCTTTCCGACACTTCCGACGGCTACTTTCCCTTTCGCCAACAGCTTGACAACATGGCCGCCATTTGTAAGCGCCTACTATGAATTTGAACTTACTTTTTTTATAGTTTTCGGGATTTTTACACTTAGTTTTTCAAAATGGATTTTGGCGATTCTTCAAGTGATAGCCGAGATTTCGCTAGGTACAATTTAAGTGACATTAAAGGGCACGAAGTTGACTATAAATCGCAGCTAGATATAAGTGAAAAGTGTTACTTTGCATTAGCAGTCGTGAGTCGGACTTTAAACAAAGTGATTATGATTCTGAAAATGTTTGTAAATTGCCGTATAGATGACGGAAAATCACAAACAATATGCTGTATTTCGTAAATATTTGTGTTCATATATGAATTACCGACAACAATCACGTGAGAAACATATTCTGCATGCTTTTCCCTTCATTGTGTTGTTTATTTAACTAAAATTGGTTGACTAACACCTTATGTGTGATGTTTTTACTAACAGCAACCCGAAATTTTACCGCACCTGAAAAAATCTTGCCCGTTCAGGGCTAAAAAACGGATAAGAGTCTGCCCTGTAAAGGGTTAAAGCACCCATGTGGTGAGTCAAATGTATTTTCAATGTTGTAAACATGTGAAATTAATATTTGTGCCACATAATAATACTTAGTCAAATGGCATGCAAGAATGGTTAGGATTCATAATGCCTGAATGTGGATTGAGTATATCACATAAATCTATGAGAGCAGGTGGGGATCAATGTGTAAGTTCAATACTACAAATTATGAATCATCCTTTCTGAATCTAAGTATACCTAATGAATCACATCAGTCTATGTCATTGATGAGAGCATGTCTGGGGTGGTTTATGTGTGATTTCATTATTGTTAAACATCTGTGAATTTATCATGGGTAAAAGCACATCTCTAGGCTTAATTATCATCCAGGAAATATTATAATTTCTAATGAAGGATGAAGATGATTAAGATTCCATTGTACTGTCATTGTTGTTGAATCTGTGAATTTATCATCAGTAAAGCAAATACATATGCTTAATTGTCATCTATACAGATATGATTGTGATTGTGGAATGATTGAGATTTCATTGTGATGTTGATTGTGGAATGATTGAGATTTCATTGTGATGTCGATGGTGTTAACATTTAAAGTTATCATTGGGAAATCACATAAGTATAATTACTTATCTTACATGCAAGTATGAATGATTTCTGATGGAAGAGTGAAATTATCATCCATGCACAGATGAATATTATGTCTGAGAATAAGTGAAGGAAGTAACATGCTGAAAAGGTGTATAAGCTAACAGTCAATCTCATGATATAAGGCAACTTTGCTGTATAATGTCCTGTCTACAACAAGAGAATATATTCGGCATAACCCAAACACTAATTAATCATTTAGTGCACTCCGACGCATGACAACACTTTATATTAAATATCATTCATGGTACCATCATCTGGTTTTGTGCCCTAAGCTCGACACAACCCATATTATACATCACGCGTACTACAAGCATCTGGTTTTGTATCTTAAGCAAAATCCCACTTTGTATCTCATATCACTCCTGATACCACATATTGTCTGGTGTCCTGATGAATATAATACAATGATGATGATGTCTGTAATGAAGATTATAATAATGTAATGATAATGATGACGATGATGAAAATGATATAATGATGTTGATGATGATATAATGATAATAATGATAATGATATAATGATAGTGATGAGAATGATGATTATGATTATAATGAGAATGATGATGATGATGATAAATAAGATAAAAGCATATTACTGACACGGTGAAGAGGAGAGAAGATACTCGCCTTGAACCTTTTGATCAGAAAAGAATTCACCTGAATAATATACAAGAATTGAGACCATGATGTACTTATATTGTTTATAAGCAACTCCTCATTGCAATAGGGGATGATTTCTAAAACCCTTAATATATTAGACCTTTTTCCTTTCATGGAAGAAGATGAAGAGAATTAACTAGGTACAGAATAGGATGGGAAACATAGTTGTCAATTCCAAATCAATCAAGGTATTAGTCAACCAGTAGACCTGAGGACAGGCATAGGTGAAGATGAAACTGCACATCTGCTAGTTTAAACCTTGAACACCTGATAGGGGAAGATTGGATGTAGAACAACCAGTTATGTTGTGGATAACTATTTTAGAGCACCAAGACTCTTTACCCTCCACTGTCATTTTCCTAGGATCAAAATTCTTTTATGTATTTTGTTTGTTGTTGTTGTTGAAAGGTACAGCATTTAATTTCTAATGTCATATTGATGGTATGATTAGATGTATGTTGATTGCTGAAATTTCAGATAGTGGCTAAGTACCGCTAGATCCAGCCCTGACTAGGTTGAATGCAGCACTTGAATGCAGCACTTTGTGAATGCAGTAATAGCTTGGCTGAATGTAGCAGCTTGACTGAGGCAGCTGATATAGTGAGGCCAAATACTACCTGCAAGAAGCTACACTAAACTGTTAGGACAGGTAACAATTATTCTTGTGCCTGAGGGTGGGGAACCAAGAGCCACTACCCTATTAGTACCAGGAAAATCAACAATCTAAAGAACAGAAAGATACATAATATCAGGAAACTATTGACCACAGGTATCCCAGAATTATGGAATAGAACACCCTGATTGCATAACCAGTTCAGACTTAACCTACCTCAAGAGAAGATGGAAAGTCACTAGCACTGAGGAACTGGACTATCATTGATGTTAATGAACTGAAAGGTCTAGGCATCATGGTCATAGATAGTTAAAATAATATATGTGTGTACAACTTTGTTTTTGAGAATTGCATTGATATTTTATGACATCTATGACCAATATCGTATATATATATATATATATATATATATATATATATATATATATATATATATATATATATATATATATATATATATATATATATAATTATGAAAATAAGGGTCATTTTCTCTTTTGAGAGTTTCTTGTCGTAGTAAAATTGTTGTACGTTAACAACCCTAGATTTTCATTTATTTAGTTGGTAGAGGAGAGGCAAGGAACCACTTAGGATATTTTGGAAACTCAGTAAACCCTTCACTGTTTTCCTGGAGGTATTCCTTGGTTCTCTGACACTCTATTTATGGTCTCAAGCCAATGGGCCAGTAACAGCAAAATCAATTATAACGGGTAGGATCACATTGAGAAAGAGGAACGTAGTATCCTATATCTCTGTGGGGTTGAGCCATCATCAACTATACATCTGACACCAACCGCGTACTTATGTTGCAACTACTGTTATGTTTATACATTGCCATTGAAATTATAATAATAATAATAATATATACTTACTTCAGATAGAAAAAGCTGGTAAGCATTCCTAAAACTGAAGCACTAGCTATGATAAACACTACTCGATCTCTGTTGGGTAGCAAGCTGGATATTGCACTGGTCATATGCCAACTGCTGGATTCATTCTGAGATTTTCCTTGGATAGTTTTTTGACTGCCTCCCAAATACAAATATACTGGAAGAGCATAAATGACGGGGTAAATTTTGAAGTGAATGGCCAAAGCATAATATACAGCTGCAGCCACGATCTTGCCTTGGATTAGATGTAAGAGGGTCATGAGAACAAGGTATGCCATTACTGACTCTGCGTTGCCTCTGCTGGAGATTGTCATTGGTAAAGGATTGAGAAGCCATAGAAGAGCACAGTTCCTGGCTGTGTAGCTATCATGGCCTAGATGTGTGACAAGTCTGTAAATGGTATGGCCAACCAAGATGTCAAATGAGATAAAAATTAGCTTGCCAAAAAGCGAGCCCAGCCAGACATTGGGAGTGAGCACCCAAGCTAGGAGTGGTGTATACCGGTATGTTGCTCGCAGATATGGAGACTCACCCTGAAAAAACAAGAAAATAAATGTGAAATAACATAAGTATTGATTAAAATTATGGGAAAATCCATAGTAACAGTATTATTTGGTTCCCAGAAGTTCTCAAAGGGTTCACACTGTCAGGTGAAAACTTGGCTGTGTGATGCTGATTTTCTTCTTCTTTTTCCCTCCTTCCTTACCGCTCATATTCAGGATAAGCAAGTGAGTTCCAAAACGAGCTCTGGTATGTGTTTCATATACAGTAGTGTTCACCGCATTAGTTGTGCTGCTTATGTGCCTTTGCAGGGATAGCCTCTGACTTTTGTGTTTTTAAAAAGTGATATTGATTTCTATGGAACGAACGAACGAACGAACGAACGAAAATCTTTATTTTCAAAGGGTTAAGAATTGGGCACTCTAGTGGTAGTTGTGCTAAGTTCTACCATTTTCTTGTTGTTCTTAGATGCAAACCAATAATGGAATTATGCTGAACTGTTTTCTAATATTTCTTTGACTCAAGATTAAATACTTAAACTCTTACCTACATTTAATGGCAAATGGAGGCCAATAATAATTATCCTGTTGGGGAAGAATATTAGATATGTAGTTTGTAGTTGTGATTCTAGCTAAGATCAAAAGGGAAAATGCTCGCACAATTAATCACATCATCACTGTCAACTTGTATGCTATTTAAGAAGTATAAAAGTGAGCCATAAGAAGTGTCAAAGACCTCCAGGACATCAAAGATCACATTGCAGCAGCAACAACATTCAGGAGGAACTGGGGATTAGGTCTGAAACCAGCTGCATAGAAAGCTCTCTCTAGCAGCATGATCTGTATAGCTCTCTGTATAGATCACCTCAGTATCTTGAGGTAGAAGCCTTTGATCCACAGAGCTCATCAAAACCCTCCTGACAGACACCAGCAAAAGTGTAATACACCACAATGATGGTTTATTAGTATATTTACTGTGGATAACAAATATCAATTACAATTCACTGATTTATTACTATACTGGGCAAGTAAAATGGCATGGAATGTCTGGAAAAGATCATTATGGAGAGGGTGTACAGGGCAAGCAGAGACAAGAAAAGCAATATAATTGGATTCAAGATGTGATAAACAATTTCCACATGATAGCGACAGAGACAGGACATCTGGCTTATGATGGACAGACATTTCCACACGACAGCGACAGAGACAGGACATCTGGCTTATGATGGAGAGACATTTACACATGACAGTGACAGGGACAGGACATCTGGCTTATGATGGAGAGACATTTACACATGACAGTGACAGGGACAGGACATCTGGCTTATGATGGAGAGACATTTTCACACAACGACGACAGAGACAGGACTGTCTGGCTTATGGTGGAGAGACATTTCCACGCGACAGAGACAGGACATCTGGCTTATGATGGAGAGACATTTCCACATGACAGCAACAGTGACAGGACATCTGGCTTATGATGGAGAGACATTTCCACGCGACAGAGACAGGACATCTGGCTTATGATGGAGAGACATTTCCACACGACAGCAACAGTGACAGGACATCTGGCTTATGATGGAGAGACATTTCCACGCGACAGAGACAGGACATCTGGCTTATGATGGAGAGACATTTCCACACGACAGCAACAGTGACAGGACATCTGGCTTATGATGGAGAGACATTTACACATGACAGTGACAGGGACAGGACATCTGGCTTATGATGGAGAGACATTTTCACACAACGACGACAGAGACAGGACGTCTGGCTTATGATGGAGAGACATTTCCACGCGACAGAGACAGGACATCTGGCTTATGATGGAGAGACATTTCCACATGACAGCAACAGTGACAGGACATCTGGCTTATGATGGAGAGACATTTCCACGCGACAGAGACAGGACATCTGGCTTATGATGGAGAGACATTTCCACACGACAGCAACAGTGACAGGACATCTGGCTTATGATGGAGAGACATTTCCACGCGACAGAGACAGGACATCTGGCTTATGATGGAGAGACATTTCCACACGACAGCAACAGTGACAGGACATCTGGCTTATGATGGAGAGACATTTACACATGACAGTGACAGGGACAGGACATCTTGGCTTATGATGGATGAGACATTTCCACATGACAGCAACAGTGACAGGACATCTGGCTTATGATGGAGAGACATTTCCATGCGACAGAGACAGGACATCTGGCTTATGATGGAGAGACATTTACACATGACAGTGACAGGACATCTGGCTTATGATGGAGAGACATTTCCACACGACAGCAACAGGGACATGACATCTGGCTTATGATGGAGAGACATTTCCACATGACAGCGACAGGGACAGGACATCTGGCTTATGATGGAGAGACATTTCCACATGACAGTGACAGGGACAGGACATCTGGCTTATGATGGAGAGACATTTACACATGACAGTGACAGGGACAGGAGATCTGGCTTATGATGGAGAGACATTTCCACACGACAGCAACAGGGACAAGACATCTGGCTTATGATGGAGAGACATTTACACATGACAGGGACAGAACATCTGGCTTATGATGGAGAGACATTTCCACATGACAGCAACAAGGACAGGACATCTGGCTTATGATGGAGAGACATTTCCACGTGACAGCAACAAGGACAGGACATCTGGCTTATGATGGAGAGACATTTACACATGACAGTGACAGGGACAGGACATCTGGCTTATGATGGACAGACATTTCCACATGACAGCAACAGGGACAGGACATCTGGCTTATGATGGAGAGACATTTCCACACGACAGAAACAGAGACAGGACATCTGGCTTATGATGGAGAGACATTTACACATGACAGCAACAGAGACAGGACATCTGGCTTATGATGGAGAGACATTTCCACACGACAGCGACAGGGGCAGGACATCTGGCTTATGATGGAGAGACATTTCCACATGACAGCGACAGGGACAGGACATCTGGCTTATGATGGAGAGACATTTCCACACGACGGCAACAGAGATAGGACATCTGGCTTATGATGGAGAGACATTTACACATGACAGTGACAGGGACAGGACATCTGGCTTATGATGGAGAGACATTTACACATGACAGTGACAGGGACAGGACATCTGGCTTATGATGGAGAGACATTTCCACATGACAGCAACAAGGACAGGACATCTGGCTTATGGAGAGACATTTACACATGACAGTGACAGGGACAGGACATCTGGCTTATGATGGAGAGACATTTCCACATGACAGCAACAGGGACAGGACATCTGGCTTATGATGGAGAGACATTTCCACACGACAGCAACAGAGACAGGACATCTGGCTTATGATGGAGAGACATTTACACATGGCAGTGACAGGGACAGGACATCTGGCTTATGATGGAGAGACATTTCCACACGACAGCAACAGGGACAGGACATCTGGCTTATGATGGAGAGACATTTACACATGACAGTGACAGGGACAGGACATCTGGCTTATGATGGAGAGACATTTCCACATGACAGCAACAGAGACAGGACATCTGGCTTATGATGGAGAGACATTTCCACACGACAGCAACAGGGACAGGACATCTGGCTTATGATGGAGAGACATTTACACATGACAGTGACAGGGACAGGACATCTGGCTTATGATGGAGAGACATTTCCACATGACAGCAACAGGGACAGGACATCTGGCTTATGATGGAGAGACATTTCCACACGACAGCAACAGAGACAGGACATCTGGCTTATGATGGAGAGACATTTCCACATGACAGCGACAGGGGCAGGACATCTGGCTTATGATGGAGAGACATTTCCACATGACAGCGACAGGGACAGGACATCTGGCTTATGATGGAGAGACATTTCCACACGACAGCAACAGAGACAGGACATCTGGCTTATGATGGAGAGACATTTACGCATGACAGTGACAGGGACAGGACATCTGGCTTATGATGGAGAGACATTTACACATGACAGTGACAGGGACAGGACATCTGGCTTATGATGGAGAGAAATTTCCACATGACAGCAACAAGGACAGGACATCTGGCTTATGATGGAGAGACATTTACACATGACAGGGACAGGACATCTGGCTTATGATGGAGAGACATTTCCACACGACAGCAACAGGGACAGGACATCTGGCTTATGATGGAGAGACATTTCCACACGACAGCAACAGAGACAGGACATCTGGCTTATGATGGAGAGACATTTACACATGACAGTGACAGGGACAGGACATCTGGCTTATGATGGAGAGACATTTCCACACGACAGCAACAGGGACAGGACATCTGGCTTATGATGGAGAGACATTTACACATGACAGTGACAGGGACAGGACATCTGGCTTATGATGTAGAGACATTTCCACATGACAGCAACAGGGACAGGACATCTGGATTATGATGGAGAGACATTTACACATGACAGTGACAGGGACAGGACATCTGGCTTATGATGGAGAGACATTTACACATGACAGTGACAGGACATCTGGATTATGATGGAGAGACATTTCCACATGACAGCAACAGGGACAGGACATCTGGCTTATGATGGAGAGACATTTACACATGACAGTGACAGGGACAGGACATCTGGCTTATGATGGAGAGACATTTCCACATGACAGCAACAGGGACAGGACATCTGGCTTATGATGGAGAGACATTTCCACACGACAGCAACAGAGACAGGACATCTGGCTTATGATGGAGAGACATTTCCACACGACAGCGACAGGGACAGGACATCTGGCTTATGATGGAGAGACATTTCCACATGACAGCAACAGAGACAGGACATCTGGCTTATGATGGAGAGACATTTACACATGACAGTGACAGGGACAGGACATCTGGCTTATGATGGAGAGACATTTACACATGACAGCTACAGTGACAGGACATCTGGCTTATGATGGAGAGACATTTACACATGACAGTGACAGTGACAGCACATCTGGCTTATGATGGAGAGACATTTACACATGACAGTGACAGGGACAGGACATCTGGCTTATGATGGAGAGACATTGTTATAGGGGAAAATTTCTGCACAGGACAAGCCCCTGGATGATGATTTTATTATCTTATTTATTTTTAGTATGCTGATCATCAGGATTGCCCAAACTATAACATATCCAGGCGAACCTTCTGGCCTAGAGAGACAACAGTGGAAGATAAACTCTATGGACTGCTGTGTGAACTAAAAAAAGACTGTTAGAGATTCATACAAGAGACAACAGTTATAAACATATTTCAGGCGAACGAAAGAAGAAGAAGAAGTATGCTGATGAAGAGCTTCTAACTGCAATGTGTTCTTGTAAAGCTAACCAATTCCATTTTTAATCTGGCTGATTTACTCATGTTAAGTACAGTTCAAATATACCAGGTTCATACCTCAAGAATGCTAACAAGACTTTTTAATATAGCATGGGAAGAAAGAAAAGTCCCAGATGATTGGCAACAGGCAATAATAGTACCAATATGGAAAAAGAAAGGCAATATGAGAGAGTGCGAAACATACAGAGGTATATCACTCCTGAGCCATATAGGGAAAATGTATGCAAAACTATTGGAACAAAGAGCTAGACTCATAGTTGAACACCAGTTAAGCAAAGTACAATTTGGTTTTCGGAAAGATAAAAGTTGCACTGATGCACTATTTACACTTAGACAAATATGTGAAAAAACTATCGAATATAGTGACCAGCAGAATATTGTGTTTGTAGATCAGGAAAAGGCTTTTGATAGAGTAGACAGATACAAATTATGGACCATCCTTGAAGACTATGGGATACAAGGGCAACTGCTAGAAAACATCATAGCCATGTACCACTCGAGCCAAAGTGCAGTAAGAACACAAGAAGGTATATCAGATATGTTCACAGTCAATACAGGAGTGAGGCAGGGATGTGTGCTCTCTCCCCTGCTATTCAATATCTACATGGACAGAATTTCCAAAGAAGCAAGTCTCGACAGAACAGATTCAGAAAATTTAGAACCCTTTACTCCAGATGAAACAACTGATCCTTAGGAAATAAATGAACTTATATTTGCAGACGATCAGTGCCTGTTTTATAGCGACGAGGGCAGACTGCAAAATCATATTAATAATCTGAGTTCAACATGCAGGAGATCCAATATGAGCATAAATACAGCCAAAACCGAAGTAATGTGAGTTAGCAGATCGCCAGGCCCACTAAGTATACAGATAAATAGCACAACTCTGAAACAAGTTAAAGAATTCAAATATCTTGGAAGTATGATCACAGAAGATGGCAGATTAGACAGAGAAATTGAAATAAGATGTCAAAAAGCTAGTGCACTTACATATCAACTATCACCCTAACTGAAACATCCAAATATACCCATGCCCGCAAAACGACAGATAATAAACAGCATATTAACACCAACCCTTTGCTACCAATCTGACCTGGACTTTATCCAAATCACACCTTCGCAAAATCAACACCTGCGAAATGAGATGCCTGAGTGTCACAAAATAAAACACCTGCGTTTAACCAGTCGATTACTACAGAGGCATTCTGATTAAATGGACTATCTGCAAAGCGACAACTATTTTAACTAACAGTAAAAACAAATTGGATGTCAAATCCCCAGGACGGTAAATAGTTGCAGCTGCACAGGGTTACATTGGGTTGACAACAGGGGAACATTTGGAAGTGAGTGAGCTGAATCATACATCGCTTTGACAGATTATAAACAGGTCGGATTGGAAGCGGAAGTACTCAGATCGGAAGAAAACAGTCCGTCTGTCAATTTTATAGTTTCCGGACATCAAGAAGATTGGCAGCTTGTTGGGGAAAACTGTTGTTGGGATCATACAGTAACTCGTTAGTTTGTTGGGGGAGTCAAAACAAGTGATGACAACTTTGACAGTGACTAAGCCAGGGAAAATCGATTCGTGACAATGGATGATATGCCCAAATAACACCTGCAGGACATCAATACCGTCATGTGACCAATTTTAGGTTTTGCCAAAAACCATGATTGGAGATGGGGAGTTGACCAAAACTGTGGATTATGATGGACGTGTTTGTGGGAGAGCTCTACAGTGTTAGATTAATTTAAGATTAACTAGCATGTGTCGTTATGGCAAAGTGTAGTAGCTATCCCGGAATGAGGCGGTTTTGCCTAAGGTAGAACCTATTATAATTAGTTCTAATTAATATAGGCTGTAGCCTGGTTAAAACTAAAGTGTGATGATTAGCACTGGTAGTGGAAAACTAGCTAGAGTAGGGAAGTGATACTTGGCTCTGTTAGTTGAAAATAGATTAGTGAAGTGTTGATAAGCTTTACTAGTTGAGAATTGAGTAATGAGGGATAATTGGGATATTCCAGTGGGTGCTACCTGGTGGGGGGGTTCCGCATTCTGTTTGTTGATTTTTTTTTTCTTGTCTTGGCCTGATGATAACCTCTGTGTTCAGTTCATCTGTCCCTGACAGTTTAGGTTCACAGTATTTTCTGAGCGAGGCCTATGGCCACGATCATCTAATAGAGATCAGTGACGGGGAGGCTATCACCAGTTATATGATTTATTTTACAGGTTTCCTCTGGTTGGAATGAAGAACCCGGAACCAATGAAAAATCCGATCCAGGATAAATTATGATGTAGAGAGATGGGCCAGCAATTTTCGCAACGGAAGAAGGTTAATACCCATTGCTCGGTGGAGCTTAATGGTATAAGTATCCTACATGAGTGCATACCAATCGTTAACACACCTGAAGTGATGGATGCAGCCCATGTGGAACTAGATCAGTAGGAACTGATGTTCACATTAGATGAAACCAAACATTGAAGTGTAGTGGTTCCACATATCAAGGAAATCAGAACTTTCAGACTATATCTAGTGAATAAAGCAAGCCATTTTTACCTAAGATACATTGACTGTTTAAGAGTGAAAATACAGAACATTTCGCAAGAAGAAAACGATATGTTTCTGAGACAGTGTTCCATTATTTTTCTCTGTGCAGGAATTATAAGATCTTAGATTTCTATAAACTAATAGGAACCGTGGTGTTAGGAACAATAATAGTATTTTCCACGGATTATATATATTTACATGGGATGCATATCTCATGGTCATCAGAGCTCCTGGAGGAGGACATGTCTGGAGAGAAGGATACGACTTCGGTGAGGTTTATCGTACTGACTCATGTGATGTCGTGTAATCCTTGCCATGATGTGTACACTATGATCCTGAACTTTGAAGGCTGACATATACATTTATGTTATAATACACGACACACATTTTCTTCGCATACACGTCTCATATACGTTACACTTTTCTTTTAATAAATTAATCTTTATTAATTTTTAGAAGCAAGAGTTGTTGAGTATGTTGCGTTGGGGAAGTATGAGAGGGGGCATAGTACGACAGTGAGAGAGTGATAGGGCAAGGTGTCCATGGGCTGATGGAGTGTGTTGGAGTGTGTTGGACGGAAGCTGGTGGATTCTCCAGGATATTGATAGGGAAGAATAATATTATAATGTGGGTATTGACTCTCCTCACTCCAGGGACGACACTTTAAAGGAGGACACGACACTGAGGAGAGCTGCCAACTTAACAATCCGAGACTGAGTAAGAAATGCTATTATCAGACAGACTGTGGGATCAACACCTTGTGCCACATTTATTGAAAGACAGAAGATCAAGTGGTTTGGCCATGTTGTTAGAATGCAACAGCAGCAACTACCAACACTAGCCTTACATCAAAGATCATCTGCGACGAGACCACGAGGACGTCCAAGAAGAAAATGGATTGACGACATCAAAGGCATTGTACAACCACACGGAATGACACTATCCAGTGCCGCCCACCGAGCGCTGGAACGCAAATTATGCCTCCCCACGACGCTTGACGGCACAAGTGGAAGATGATGATGATGATACCTCAAGAATATCCTATTTTTATCTGTGACATTATGTAATGCACTAGATGTCTCTACCTCCTCTGTCATAAGCTTGAGGACAGGACAGACTGAGTATGAAAGCTCTCTGACTGTTGCATTTCATATGTCAAGGCTATGCTAGACTATAAGGTCACAACAAACAATTGAAATACAGTGGTACCTCGGGTTACGAATTTAATTCGTTCCAGAACTCGGTTCTTAACCCGAAACATTGAGATCAATGAAATAAAGGCAATCCGTTTCAAGATGAAAGAGTCATTCTTTTTTAATTAACATCCGGTCGTTTACCTGACAAAATGCAAAGAATATGTGTACTTCACGTTTTAAATAAAGAGAAAGAAAACAACCAAATGAATTAAATGTAAAATAAAAAGAGATTTAGTCTATCTTTATTACCAAGAAAACGATCATGGGAAATTTGTCACTTTATTATTCTGAATCATTAGTTTCAGGAGTATCTTGTTGCTGTTTCTTGGCAGCCGACTGGGAATCTTTCTGCACCAAGAAACTATCAAGGAAATTTGTTGCTTCCTTTGCTGTAGAATCTTTCTGAAGTGGGCCATCATGTTATCATTCATCACATATAGAGGCATAGGGCTTGTTAGCAACAAGTTTGTTTGGATGATGGTTCACAATGAAGACTTCGACGTCTGCCCATTTGTTGCAAATTTCTTTAATCCTGGCAGTTGAAACGGTCAGACTCCTCATCATCGGACGACTGCTCCTCCTTTAATATCTTTAGCTGTTCATTCTGAAGATTCACAAGCTCATCTGTAGTACTGTTTGTACTGTACGCGATCGTTTGTTTCCAACATTACACCTCTCTCGCTCGCCTTCGTTCGTAACCCGAGGCACTGTTCATTACCCGAGACATACAATTTTCAAAGATGTTGTTCGTAACCCGAATTGTTCATGACCTGAAGCGTTCGTAACCCGAGGTACCACTGTATAGCAATATTTCTGGAGGATTTCCAACTCTAATTTTTAGGCTCTAGGAATCCTACATGAAAATAAAAATACTGCACAAAATAAGGAAATCACAACTCACTTCACACAAACATGGAATCCTCCATTGCACATTTTTTAAACTTCAAGTGCTTCCGTCTCAAATGCATTAGTATTTCACTTGACGTGATTGACATTTAAAACACACAATGGAGTCTTCCAAGTTTACATGAAGTGAGTGGTGGTTTCCATAATTTGTGTGATATATTTATTTTAATGTAGTATTTTAGAGCCTGAAGACAAGAACAGGATATCTCTGGAAAACTCGCTATATTTGAATTGTTCTTTATGACTCTGTCGCGAAAGGGTCGCAAATGCAATTCATAATCCAGCATTCCAAGTTAAAAACACAGATGCGGGTGATTTGGAAGCAGACTGCCTTGCGTTAATTTCCATACAATGGTATGAGTGCTGGCCGTTCAGAAAGCAATGGCAAACTACTCAAAGTAAACTGGCCCAGGAATCACAAACAGCCAAACAATGCTGGGTTGACTGCCACATCCTGCAAATGATAAGCAACTAACTGTTTATGACTGTACAGCCCAAATGACATACTTAAGCAGGGATTAAACAACACACACATTGATCAAACATCACCTGTGACACAAACTCAGCAGCATCTGAAAACACATAGTAATCAACATCTGTAAACTTGACTGCCATGTACGTATCCTGCCACAGCCCGTACAACATCAGACCGATCCGGGCTGCAAAAGCAACAGCATACCACCAACCCATATCCACAGGCATTCTTTCCTGTGCTATCTGAAAACAGAAAAGCTTGAATAAATTGAGAAGCGCTTACAATCTGCTCTAATCACCACAATGTAAATATGTTACCACTGTATGACTGTCTGTCACTAATAGGTTACAATATTGAGCTAACTTATTATTCTTGTTCTTCTCATTATAATTCTGAGTAGCAGTAAGGAAATGAGCAGGCTGACAGGCTTGTAGGAAAGGCTACTTTGGAGGGCAGACGAGGCATAGACCAGGCTGATATACTGAATGCTCCATGAGAAGTAAGGCATTTGCGAGAACCAAGTGATGACTGTGAATCTACACCCATGGTCAGACTGAGAACAGCAAGTTAAAAGAGGTGTGGCCAAACAAAAACACTATGCAGGAAGCCAAAGAAGATTAATAAACCAACACAGAACTGGTGTCGTTAGCCGCTACACGCTGTGGAATTTACTGAGCATGGGGTCCGAGCACTTATGCACTGAATGGTTTGATGTGCAATGAGGATGATCTGTCGACTAACTAACAATGTGAGTAGAAGTGTGACGATATGGTTTATGAAGTTCACTGTACAAAAATCTTCACACATGCAATCACTCCTGGTCTTTTGAGGGAAGATATAAATACAGATTTCAGCATATAATCAGACATGTATCCACTCTTGTAAATAAACAAAGATTGTGTGTTGTGTTGAGTGATAGTTGGTTAGATAAATCAGGGCATGGAAACATCTGTTACAGCAAGGGCAGGGGTGTTGACTGTTGGCCAGATGTAGATAACTTCAACCAAAATGACTATCATGCACCAAATCTGGTAAAATGAGCACCAACAATTTTTCCAGGTAGGATGCAGCAATGAGGAAGAAGTTGGACAACCACAATGCTGTAGCCTGTTATATCCAACACCTTTTTGCTTCCCATACAAATGACCAGGGTAGAAAAATCCAGGGCACCAGTCACCATGGCACCTGGAAATTTGTGCCTCGTGCCTGAATTTTCAATAGCCCTTGGCTCTTTGTTTTTGCAACAAAAAATAATGCCGGCTCTTGAGGCTCCTGAATTATGTTCAGTTTTTTTTTCCACCTGTCACTATGGCAGTATCAGCCCAGGTGATTGCCTTTTACTTTTACCAGTTACTGTGGCCAGGTAACAAGAGACATGAGTTCTAAATAATCATATATGCTCTGACTGATCTCACTATAAAAATATAGGCACCACATTTAAACTTTCAATCGGGTAGGAAAGGGTAACAATGAATGGAAATGGTACATAACTCACAAAGTCATTATTTAGTAAACCGGAAGAATGAAGCTGTTCACAACTCTGGCACATTTTCTTTAATATTACATCACAAATCTTAAACTTTAACATTATTCTTTAAGGATGTGAGGCTTTGGTTGGGACATAATTTTGTTCTGAGTTTTCATTTACTGTTAGAAATGAAGAGTGATTATTTCCATGGTTTAAAAGCTATCATCGTGGTGATGATAACGATAGTAAATTATGAAACTAAAATACATAATAAATGCTACTGTACATTTTCTGTATGCTTTAATTTTGTATTCATTTTATTTTACTATGATCCACATTTGTGTTGTTCTTTAGAATAGTTTTAATTACAGAAACGCTCGTACAGGTGTCTTGCTGTATGTATACTTGTCTTTGTAATTATTATATAAATGTATTTACGTTCAAGGAGTGGGTGTGTCTCCATGGTGATGTGCCATGCACTCTGAAGATTAAGGTTTATTGCTGGACTCAGAAATTCGATTCACAAGTGCATTTTTCTTGAAGATTCCTGGGGTTTGTAGTGGTGTTACTAAGTTTGTGCTTTGTGGAGAGAGACCAAGCCATATTGGATAAAATCTGGTGCATCGAGGCTGAACAGCTCGCTTTTAAACCCCCTGTTTATTTATATTATTTTGCCCATTTTCCTATTGTGATTCCTGTTCTGTTTATCTGGTTTGAGGTCCTAGTCCTAGTATACTATTTCAATATTTATTTGAGTTTGTATCTACTGTTTCTCTGAAGGATTTTTAAAAAGCCTTTTGTTTCATAACTGAATATATCCAGGATTATCCAGCGTATCCAGTATCAGTGATACTATCACACTTTCACTTACTTCCTAAGTACTAACTTAGTGTAGTAAAGTATCCCTGTGTTACAGTCAGTCAAGTAGAGTAGAGTTCATTCAAGTAAGAAGTTCACGAAGTCAAGATCTGCCTTCATCCCATAACTCAGCATCTTATTACAGATCAAAAAGAACAATAATTGCTTTTTTCTGTTCATAAGAAGAGTTGAAACAGCATCAAACGATAATATGTGATGTGAATTTATTATGCACATCATTTTACACCACTAATATTAATATATCAATTAATAATGTCTTCCCAATGTTTGTGAATGCCGCCATCTTCTTTACTTAAGAAGAGTAACTCTTTTCTGACCATACATATTTTCATTATAGTTTCCCTTGTGCTTGCGTCTAATTTAACACCGGTTGTTGGAGGTCAGCATGGCCGAATGGATACGAGCGCTAGCTCTTAAGACCCGGTGCGCTGATGTCGAGGTAGTGGGATCAACCCCTACACTCGTCAGTTAGACTAAAATGTTGACTTCTCGTCCCTAACTTGGGCACGTAAATTACAATCACTTTCAGAGTGGGAGTGGTGTGGGACACCGGTAATAGGGAAAGCTAATCCACACGCAAGAATCAGTCCAGTACACTAGGAGTAATAGTAGTAGCACGTGTATTGAATGCAAAGCTAGCGAGCTCACCAGTTATTGATTTATATTTGAAATAACAAAGAACTGAATACAACACAGAAGTCTGAGAAAACTGTACCGACTGAAACTGCTTGTTAAATTAATACATTCCTTTAGGTAATAATAATATGTAGGGAGAGTGGGTGCATGTATTGTGTATGTGTGAGTGAGTGATTATGCGTGCTGTGTGAGAATGGGTAGTTTCCTTAAAATGAATTGAAAACACAAGCGGCCTACCTTCGCCGGCGGAAAAAAAAATAAACTGGAGCCGAAGCTGAGCATTACCAAAGTTAGTCGCCTGTCCTTTACGAGAGGTCGCAATCAACCCCATGATGTTTTTTCTTACTTTTGTGATTTACTTTACAATTTTTACGTTCAGTGGTTAGCCATTGATTTCTCAATGACTGACGCTCATGTCATCAAGATCAACTCAAGGCGGTCTGTTTCCAATCGCCTGGGGCTAATTTCGAACCCTCTACCCGGAATTTTTAGGAAGTGTGAAACTGCGTTCATTACCCCAAAGCAACAGACGCTACAGGAAAAGAAAAAACACACACACACAATATTCAGCGACGTCACGGGGGGCAAAAAGCTTCAGCTGCCACACAATATAGCAATTGTGTGTAGCAATACATGTGTAGCAATCGTGTGTAGCAATACATGTGTAGCAATCGTGAGTAGCAATACATGTGTAGCAATCGTGTGCCTAACATATTCCAAACTGTTAGAAGATGTTGAACGATGTTGTTGTCAGCAATGACAATAAAAAGATGGCAGATTGGACAGAGAAATTGAAGTCAGGATGTCAAAAAGCTAGTGCACTTACATATCAACTATCACCCTTACTGAAACATCCAAACATACCCATGTTCGCAAAACGACAGATAATAAACAGCATATTCACACCAACCCTATGCTAACAATCTCAAACCTGGACTTTATCCAAATTACACCTTCGCAAAATCAACACCTGTGAAATGAGATGCTTGAGGAGAGCTGCCAACTTAACAATCCGAGACCGAGTAAGAAATGCTACTATCAGACAGACTGTGGGACCAACACCTTGTGCCACATTTATTGAAAGACAGAAGATCAAGTGGTTTGGCCATGTCGTTAGAATGCAACATCAGCAGCTACCATCACTGGCCTTACATCAGAGACATTGTACAACCACACGGAATGACACTATCCAGTGCCGCCCACCGGGCGCTGGAACGCAAATTATTCCTCCCCACGACGCTTGACGGCAGAAGTGGAAGATGATGATGATGAATGACAATAAACCCTCCACCGTCGTTGTTGACAAAAGACCAGGTCAAGCCATCACCGTAATGTGGGACAAGTGAGAACAACAATCTGATCCTTTTTTAAACAGACAACGCCAAAAGCATACAACTCAGACAGAAACGAAAAGGCCAGAAGTGAAAGAAATAAAAAGTTCGGAAGGCAACGGAAAGACATTACCAAAAACTGCGGGAGAAGATACAGCTGCACGCCACTGAGAACAAGAGAAGACGTTCGCTGATGTGGAATAGAAATCAGACACAAAGAGTGCAAAGGTATATCAAGATATAGGAGAAATAATCTGAGCCCAGACTGGTGAGCCCTTCAAAGGACAAGTCCGTCTGAGGACTGCAAAAACTATGAACTCAAGATACCATTGAGACAAACAGAACAACGAACAAGAAGCGATATACATCCCCCAACACCACAATGAAGCTGCAGAAATCTGCAAGACTGAACTGACAAGAAACCAAGGTGACCGAAAAGCAGAAACCAGCAGCAAGCAGCCCGCTACAGAAAACAGGAAGCAAACCTAGCAGCAAAGTTACCAAAGACACAATTCATTCATTCGTTCATTCAGTAGCATGTCCTTTGCAGAATCTCGCTCCCATAACAACCTTCCGGAAAACTTCTCGATCACAAGCAAGATGTCCCGCGTCCGATACACCCATCTGGAGACCATCCGCCACATCCTGCACCCATCTTCTCTTTGGCCTTCCTCTTCCTCTCTGCCCAGGCTTATAACCCTCCATTATTGTTCTCTCCAAACTTCAATTTTCTTTGTTTTATCGTCTTTAATAGCCAACTTTCTTCAATATTCAGCTCTTGAAGTATGGATGCTTTTGTTCTTTTCTTTACCCAAGAATTTCTTAGAACTCGTCTATAACATTTATATTCAAATGCATTTATGCGCTGTTCAGCTTGTTTAGTAAGTGTCCAGGTCTCACAGGCGTATGTTGCAATGGAAAAGATGCATGCTCTTAAAAATCTAATTTTTGCAGTTCTGGTGGGAAAACAAAATACCATAAAAGCCCCAAATATAACAAGCCAATAAAACGACATTTCAACGCGGGTGAGGTGGGGGGGGGGGGGGGGGGGGGGGGGGGGGGGGGGGGGGGGGGGGGGGGGGGGGGGGGGGGGGGGGGGGGAGGCCAAAATTATCTATTTGAGAGAGCAGCAGCAGTGGCTAAGTGAGCCGCAGTAACGTAGTGGCTAGACACTCGCCTCTTTAGTGGCGGTCATGGGTTCGAACCACAGCTGGGCGGATTTGGATGTTTAGAAGTGTATAAAGCCCCCCCCCCCCCCCCCCCAGTTCTATCTAACCTAAACAGCGTACAAGAACGTCTTGAGAAGTCAAGGCAGCCGATTTGATACTGACAACATCACCCAGTGAGTGACAGTTGGTCTATATAAATATGAGTCTAGCACCGTACGTCAGATGGGATCTAAGACGTGTCAAAGGGTCATTTACTGACCACTAACAGTGTAACAATGGCTAGGCTATTTGCCTGCCGACAGGATGGTCAAATTTTCACATCCCTATCGAGGCAGGAATGTTTTGTTTAAATTGACCTTATCTCACAACTCAACCCGGTCTAAAATAGATACCAGAAAATATTCTGGAAGTAAAAGCTATTGGTGTTCTATAAACGACAGCACCCATTGAGTGTCGATTAATCCCTAACAAGAAAATGGGCCAGCGTCACACACACACACACACACACACACATACACACACACGCACACACACACACACGTACATATATATATATATATCTTCTTCTTCAACTTTCCGAGCCATTGAGGTTCTTTGCTGCAAATACAATCCGTCTCCATTCGCCTCTCTGGTGGACCTTCTCTTGCAAGTCGTTGATTCCAAGTGCTTGTAGGTCTGTACATGTATTATCTCTCCACCGTCTTCTTGGTCTACATCGGGGTCTACGGTCATTTATTTCCTGAGTGTAAGCGAGTTTTGTTTCCCTATTATCTTCCATTCTTTCTATATGCCCCAGCCATTGTAGTCTATAAGCCTTCATGATACCAGTGATTAGCGGGGACTTAAACAGATCATAAATGTCTTTGTTACTTCTTCTTTTCCACTCTCCACTTTGTGTATCCCTAATGGGTCCAAACATGCGTCTTAAAATTTTGTTCTCAAAGGTTTGTAACAAGGCTTCGTCTCCTTTCGTTGTACTCCAGGTTTCAGAGCCATACAGCACAAATGGTCTGATCAGTGTTTTGTATATTGTGATTTTGGTGTTACGAGATAGCGCCTTTGATTTTAGTAGATGTTGTAGTGCATAGTATATCTTATTTCCAGAGTTGATTCTAGTTTGTATTTCTTCCCTTATGATGTTGGAGCAGTTGAAGATTGTACCCAGGTATTTGTATGTTTCCGTTCTTTTAATGGTCATATTATCTATTTGTATGTGGCCAGAGTTTTTAGCCATTCCGTCTCTTGAAATTACCATATATTCTGTCTTATCTTGGTTGATAACCAGCCCCATCTGTTGGGCTTTTTCCTTTAAGTGAGTCAATATTTCCAATGTCTTTTGTTCACTTTGCCCTATAATATCTATATCATCTGCATAACCAAGCAGCTTGGATGTTCCTCCAATATCACATTCCTCCTTTATCTTCCTTACAACTTTCTCTAGAGCCAGATTGAAGAGTAGCGGCGATAGTGCATCACCCTGTTTCAAGCCAGATGTTATTTGGAAGGGGTCTGATTTCCTGCCTTTATATGTTACTATATTATAAGTATCTTCCATGCATAGTCTGGTCATGTTGATTAACTTCCTTGGTATTCCAAATTCCTGCATAGCATTCCATAGACTATTCCTATGGACACTATCATAAGCCTTTTTAAAATCCACAAAAATGTTATGGAGATCTCTTTTATATTCCCAATGTTTCTCGGCTATTTGTCGTAAGATAAATATCTGATCTATTGTTGATCTGTTTTGTCTAAAACCCGCCTGGTAGTCACCTAATATGTCTTCTGAATATGGTTTTAGTCTATTTAGTAATACTGCAGATAGTATCTTATAGCTTGTGGACAGTAGTGATATTCCTCTATAATTTCCACATTGGAACTTGTCTCCTTTCTTAAAGATAGGTATCAATAATGACTCTTTCCAGTCATGGGGTAATTCTTCTGTCCTCCAGATTTTTATTATTAGTTCGTATAGCTTTAGATGTAATGCATGGCCACCTGCCTTTATAAATTCAGCAGCAATTCCATCAGTCCCAGTTGCCTTATTGTTTTTAAGTCGTGTGATTACATATAGGATTTCTTCAAATGTAGGTTCTTCAATTTGTGGTTCGCATGTTAGAACCTCTTCCTGTGGGAAAATGTTACTTGGAGCTTCAAAATTTAGTAATTCAATAAAATATTCTTTCCATGTGTTGCACATTTCCTCATTGGTATTTATCATATTCCCATTTTTGTCTTTTAAACCATATGTGTTTTGTTGGTGCCCTCGTTTCATTGACTTCAGTTCTTTAAAAAATATTCTGGATTCATTTTTCTGGTGATTAGTTTCCATATCTTTGATTATATTACTCATATATTCTCGCTTCTGCTGTCTGACTATTTTTGTAGCCTCTTTACATTCATTTCTATAATGCTCTTCCTTTTGGTGTTATTGATGTCATTTAACCATACATGTCTGGCATTCTTCTTCCTAATGACTGCATCTTCACATTTTTGATTCAACCATCTGTTCTTTCTATGCGTGGTTAACACACCGAGACATTCTTCTGCGGTAGATTGAATTGTATTCTTGATGTTCAACCAAGTTTGGTCAACGCTTTCCTCCAAAGGGTTTTGCAGAGTTTCAAGTTTACATTTTATTTCATCTGTAAATTTCTCTTTGACTGTAATGTCTTGTAGTTTTTCTCTGTTATATGTTGGGTGTAATCTTTGTAATTTAGTATAGAAAGCTCTCTTAAGTTTTATTTTAAATTTTGCTCCAACGAGGAAGTGGTCACTGTGGCACTCAGCTCCTCTATAACTTCTGACTTGCTGTATGTTTGATGCATTTCTGTTGTTAATTAAAATGTGATCTATTTGATTATAGGTTCTCTTGTCACATGATTTCCAAGTTTGTTTGTGTATATCCTTTCTTTGTAGTCTGGTACTGCTAATCTGCAGTCCTTTGGCTTCTGCCAGGTTGATGACTCTCCATCCATTATCATTTGAAGTTGTATGTAGGCTTTCCATACCGGCCACTGTTTTATTAGTTTGCTCTCTACCTATTTTTGCATTGAAGTCTCCCAGCACAATCTGGATGTCCTGTTTGGGGGTTTCTTCTATGACATCTTCCAGATCATTATAAAAGTCTTCTTTAATATCATCTTCTTTCTCTTCAGTAGGTGCATGTACATTAATCATCGTTATATTATTCCATTTACCTTTTATTCGTAATTTACTAATCCTGTCATTAAAAGCTTTAAAGATTAAAACGTTCCCCCATAACTCTTTTTTGATGACAAATCCTGTTCCTAATTCATGTTTATTTTGGGTGTTTCCTCCATATATTATAATCATTCCATTTTGCTCTAAAGTACCCTCTCCTGGCCACCTTATTTCTTGAATTGCTGTTATATCCATTTGATATTCAACCAGCTCCCGGGTTAGTTCTTCGGCCGCTCCAGCTCGATATAGTGTCCGTACATTCCATGTTCCAAATCTCAAAAGTCCTTTAACGTTCCAAGGTCGTTGTCCAGATAAGTCAGTCCGATATCGAGGCTCATGTATTTGTTTCGTAACAAAGAAAGGTTTTTACAAAGGTGGGGATGTTAACCCCACGCTTCAACCCCCAACCTGGAGGACCAGGGTGTTTCTCTTTGTCTGTTCTCTACCCTTTGACCTGTCCGGCTTGGGAGGCCCTGCTGGTAGCTACGCTACCGCCGGCATAGCTCTCAGGGTCATTGAGAAACTCAAGCTCCCCCACCACGACAAGGTGGAAACACCATCGGGGGATATATATATATATATATATATATATATATATATATATATATATATATATATATATATATATATATATATATATATATATATATATATATATATATATATATATATATATCTTCTTTGCGTTCATCAGGAGTGTTTTTTTTTTTTCAGATGTGATTGCGGTGTGTTGGTATACTCTCTTGGGCCGAAACCCTTGGGCCAACTCATCCGACTTTCGTGTGCGTTTTTGACCAGGTTGGCATTCCTGGGAGACTCTCACTTTTGTGGTACCGTCCACACCCCAGCTGGTCAAGTTGTAACAGTTGGAGACTTCACGATCATCCCTCAAGGGAAGGCAGGGACAGTCCATCGCATTTTCCGCCATCCAGGGTGGCTTCCATAGTTGCAGGGAGGACGCATAGCGCCCTGGTGCTGCGCTCACCGAGGGAATCGTCACGTCCTGCTCATGGCTGCTTTAATTCCTCACTTCAGTATATTGGGCATTTCGTTCGCCCCGGGCTGTTCCCGCTCAGCGTATTTTCGATTCGGACATGTGCTGTTGTGCCCGGAACAATATATTCAGAACTGTTCCGGGCTCGACGGACATTCGGAAACTAGCTAGTCAGGATTGTGCCGGACACGAGGAGCATGCCCTTTGCAGGACTTTGAAATCACATCTGTTTAGTTAGTTAACTAGTCAGTCGCGGTTCCATCTTCACGGCTATGGGTGGTCCCCATTATTCTCCGTTCCTGTGCCAGTGAATATCACACAAAAGGCTCCTCTCTGTCCAATGTGAAAAGTGGAAAAGACAGGAGTCTCGGCAAGCCAACAGCCCGCACAGGTACACTGTGCATAATGCCGCCGTCAGAAATTGCCAACATAAAAGTCCTCCATCGTTGATGGAAGCGGCAGTCACCAGAATGACTTCATTGACCCGGGTTTTATCCCATATGGCTAGGTATCTTTCCACAGGGCGACCCACCAAAAGCGCCGCACAAAGCACGAACTCCGTAGCTCCAGCGACGACTCACATGAGTTTCCTGATAAAATGCACCCATGAACCGAAAAGGCAAACCAGTCAATTCAGCAACATCCGGCCACCATCGGTCCGAACATACAGTGCACGCTAGAAACAACAGCGGACAGATGTAAAAGCATACCACACGAAATTCACAGCTCACAGTGTCGCGCCACTCACTTACTCAGTAGCAGGGCGACGGAATGATGCACTACCAGTCCAACATGAGGAAAATGCGAATGCAAGTCATAGCCACAAGCGCAAACACTCCAGAGGCCTTAACGGTTTAAATGCCTATCCGCCATGTTGGGGACCGGAAGCTTCCTTCACATTACTATTCTCTTGCAATAACTGTTACCTTTCATGTGGCCAGTGTGCTTCGGTTTTCGACACTTGATAATGTTTCTGAGACAGTTTACTTCGGTGTTCAGATCTTGTTGAATGTCTTTTTCTTTCCTTTATCCAGTGCAACGTCAATCGAGTGTCGATTATCAAAAAATCAAAAATATGGAGCTAACACCATGTACCAATTACGCCTCAGTGTCCTGTAAACGGGTATTTTCCTTTTTTGTTTTGTTTTTGTAATTATTATTTACTTTTATTCCATGAATCTTTCTGTAACACAATCAACTATTTTCTTCTTAGGTGTTTGTAAAAGGCTAATAATTTACTTTCCAATATTAGCACATGAAAGATGTAGGTAAATGTTCGTTTTTTACTTGTATTGGCTTGCTGACACTATGCCATAGAATCTTGAGATTGTTTAACCACAGCTTTGTATGGTCAGTTGCCTTTTAACTTATTTTTATTAGCCTTAATTGTTGTTGTTGTTGTTGTTGATGATGATGATGACGTTGTTGTTGTTGTTGTTGTTGTTGTTGTTGTTGTTGTTGTTGTTGTTGTTGTTGTTGTTGTTGTTGTTGTTGTTGTTGTTGTTGTTGTTGTTGTTGTTGTTGTTAAGTCACGATAGTCAAACATTAGATTTTAATTTCTTCATTGCTGATAGTCATTTTTGGTGTCGACATGTAACTTGTGTCATTAGACAAACTTTGTTTTTTAGTGTTCAGAAAAGGATTTCCCTCTTCACAATGTTTTTTGATAAAATGGAATAACTGTTATAATTCCTTAGCACTGTTTGAAGGAGAACCTCAGCTCTGGAATCGGTTTTCTACCAATTATGAACTGATCAAATTGTAAGAGATTTAACCATTATTGTGCATTTGCATTACATTTTCTGCATAGATCTTGATCATGCTTGGGGAGAGTATGCAAGCCTGTTTTACTCGCCTTTCTTCTTCAAGTAAATGTGATTTTTTAATATCTATTCTGACAACTGCTTGTACGTGTTGCAGTGTGTCAATATAGTGGATGAAGTGTGTTGGAAACCCCGGGTCTCTCATGATGTTCCACACTGTATGATCCTGAACAGCATCAAAGACCTTGCTGTAATATATGAAACACGAATGAAGATCTTCATCTTACCATCTGCATTGATCAAATATGGATCTAGTATTAAAGATATGGCCCTCGCTTTCTCTATCTTGAGAGCAGAAGTATGCGGAGAAATAAAATGAAAACATAACCATCAATGAAAATGGCTTATTAAATAACGAGAGACAGATGCATTACCATTGCACTTCTGATTGTCAAGAGGAGATCAAGTAATCGTTTTAATACTGAGATCTCAACAAGAGATGAATTAAAAGACAATGTTACGTGTGGGTAGACAGCAACAAGAGATGGACTGAAAGACAATGTTACATGTGGGTAGACAGCAACAAGAGATGGACTGAAAGACAACGTTACATGTGGGTAGACAGCAACAAGAGATGGACTGAAAGACAATGTTACATGTGGGTAGACAGCAACAAGAGATGGACTGAAAGACAACGTTACATGTGGGTAGACAGCAACAAGAGATGGACTGAAAGACAACGTTACATGTGGGTAGACAGCAACAAGAGATGGACTGAAAGACAATGTTACATGTGGGTAGACAGCAACAAGGGATGGACTGAAAGACAACGTTACATGTGGGCAGACAGCAACAAGAGATGGAGTGAAAGACAACGTTACATGTGGGTAGACAGCAACAAGAGATGGACTGAAAGACAACGTTACATGTGGGTAGACAGCAACAAGAGATGGACTGAAAGACAACGTTACATGTGGGTAGACAGCAACAAGAGATGGACTGAAAGACAATGTTACATGTGGGTAGACAGCAACAAGAGATGGACTGAAAGACAACGTTACATGTGGGTAGACAGCAACAAGAGATGGACTGAAAGACAAATGTTACATGTGGGTAGACAGCAACAAGAGATGGACTGAAAGACAACGTTACATGTGGGTAGACAGCAACAAGAGATGTGACTGAAAGACAACGTTACATGTGGGTAGACAGCAACAAGAGATGGACTGAAAGACAACTGTTACATGTGGGTAGACAGCAACAAGAGATGGACTGAAAGACAACGTTACATGTGGGTAGACAGCAACAAGAGATGGACTGAAAGACAACGTTACATGTGGGTAGACAGCAACAAGAGATGGACTGAAAGACAACGTTACATGTGGGTAGACAGCAACAAGAGATGGACTGAAAGACAATGTTACATGTGGGTAGACAGCAACAAGAGATGGACTGAAAGACAATGTTACATGTGGGTAGACAGCAAAAAGAGATGGACTGAAAGACAACGTTACATGTGGGTAGACAGCAACAAGAGATGGACTGAAAGACAACGTTACATGTGGGTAGACAGCAACAAGAGATGGACTGAAAGACAACGTTACATGTGGGTAGACAGCAACAAGAGATGGACTGAAAGACAATGTTACATGTGGGTAGACAGCAACAAGAGATGAACTGGAATGCAGCGTAACACGTATGTAGACAACATCAACAGATGGACCCGAAGACTACGATTTGGTAGACAGTATTAAACATATTTGTCTGCTGTCTGTCTATTTTTATTTGTTTATGTCTCTGCATGTGCGCGTGGTTCATTGTTATTTACGCAAAAGAATAGTTTGTATCTTTTAAAATTCCAGAAATACTGGAATTATTGTTTCAAGGTTTAGAAGACCTCCTGCTGGGAAGATAATACACAAATTTGTCAGGCATTAGCGTTCGTGGAGCTACGTAAGCACTCAATGATTATTAGGGTAACAAAATTATGATAACAGCTACAAACAGAAGCTAAAAGGAACACGCCCAATGAAACGCAATGGAACAATAGGAGTCGTTAACAGTTAGGTCAATACATAATTAATTATATTCCCAGGGGTAATATCGACGTTGTATATTTTAATACCAAACACGTCCAATTAAGTTATACAAAGGGGGAATAATCAATAAACGTCCTTGGTGAGCAATAAGCTGCCACTAGACTACATCTGCTGCTTTCATACTAGGTCCACCTGTTGCTGTTGCTGGTTATGTGTCCGCCTTCCACTGTACTGCGCACAACGCATTGAGCGCTTGGGGTTAACATATTGGATTTCGCGCCTTTCCTTAAGTACACTGTTCTCTTTCCCGCTCTCTCTCTCTCTCTCTCTCTCTCTCTCTCTCTCTCTCTCTCTCTCTCTCTCTCTCGCTATCTATCGTAACGACTGTCAGGTTGTATGCAGTCTCTCTCTGTCTCTCAATCAATCAATCTATCAATCAATCAATCAATCAGTCAGTCAGTCAGTCAGCCAATCAAACAGTCAATCAATCCTGTCTGCCTGTCTGTCTGCCAGTCTGTCTGTCCGTCAGTCCGCCCCTTCCCCGGCCTCCTTCCTTCCTTCCTTCCTTCTGTTTGTCTGTCTGTCTGTCTGTCTGTCTGTCTGTCTGTATGTCTATCTGTCTGTCTGTCTGTCTGTCCGTCCGTCCGCTCCTTCCCTGGCCTCCTTCCTTCCTTCCTTCGGTCTGTCTGTCTGTCTATTTGTCTTTCAGCTCATTAAACTTACGCTTTTCCTCTTTTACTCCCTCACGCCCTCACACACACACACACGCGCACACACACACACACACACACACACACACATTCACATACTCTCACCCTATCCCTAGTTTTACCTGGGATATTCTTCCTCGCTCTCTCTCTCTCTCTCTCTCTCACACACACACACACACACACACACACACACACACACACTCTCAAACACACAAACATCTTCGCTCTATCTTTATATCTTACTTTCGTGCACCTTCACTGTCTGTCTGCTTGTCTGCATGGCCGAATGGGGCGGGTTCACTGGTCAGTTGGACTAAAATGCTTGGCGTGGATCTCAGAAGTCGTAGTGGGTTCTCCCGATGGCGAGAGACACTGGTAATAGGGAAAGCTATCACACACGAAAAAATCAGTCCAGTGCATTATAAATAGTAGCACGCGTATGGACTACGCTTGAGTTCAAATCGAGAGAACGAAATAAAAAACTTACTGGAATGGCTGTTGATTGATTTGTGTAATCTCAAATGGGATAGTTACTTTATCACTTGCCAGCGGCTAGGTAAGGTTTACCGAACGGAACTCAGAAATGATTAGTACAATGGAAATAGTGGAAATACAATTATTAACCAACCGAAACAGGCAGAGAAAATGCCCAGTGAAAGGATAAAACCTCGTCTCACCAACCCTTCCTGCGGCCCGCCGAAATACCACACGTGACAGAAGCCGGGGAAAGGGACTCAACATTTATCGCAGCTGTTATTATTGCGGCTTGTTCTCCAGCCGAACACATCCACGGCGACAGTCTAGTTGGGGGTGAGTAGATCGTGCACGTGTGACATTTATATTGTATATTATGTGCGCTAGTATTTAGGTGATGTGAAGTGAGCGCAGGCTTGTTGTGTGTGTGTTGTTTGTTAAGCTAAAATGTGAAAGTTCGTAAAGGACATTAAACATGCCTTGAACAAACCCGCATTAGCAGCAATAATAGTAGGACATAACAGAATTGGGAAAGCTAAGCGGAGGAAATGTGGTAGCAATAAAGAACTAAAAAACTGTAATTTATTATTGTAAAGCTCTAAATTACTTCTGTCTCAGACCATCTATATTTTAATTTGTGAAATCGTTATTCAGTCGGAACAAAAGCGAAGACCCGATATGAGATATGAGTAATTGTGTAAAATGAAGACCCATGATCGCCCTCGCTTGTTGTCATGACACATGATCACTGACTAGGTCAGGCTGCAACTTTGTCTGCTACAGACAACCAACACATCAACTCCCACTGTCCCAGCGTTTTCGTAAACTCTTTCTCTTCCAGGTACAGGCATATAACTAATTCTTTAGTTAGTCGAGAGATCATCCTCATTGCACATCGAACCATTCAGTCCATTAGTGCTCGGATCCCCTCCTCAGTAAATCCTGCAGCGTGTAGCGGCTAACGACACCAGTTCTATGTTGGTTTATTAACTTTCTTTGGCTTCCTGCATAGTATGATAGCTTGCAGGTAAGGCTACTGTGGAGGGCGGACGAGCCATGGACCAGTCTGGTTTACTGAATGCTCTACGAGAAGTAAGACGTTTGCGGGAACCAAGTGATGACTGTGAATCTACAATTATGGTCAGACTGCGAGACCAGCAAGTTAAAAGAGGTGTGGCCAAACAATATAACTGTATTTATAACTGGTTTCGCCTGATGACGTGGGACACTGGTAATAGGGAAAGCTAATAGATTAATAAATACGGGGAAAAATAGGGAAAGCTAAAAGATTATCAACACAATATAAAACAAGAAAATTACAGCGGTTGTTCAGACAATTGAAAAAGTCAATAGTTTCGGTTACCTGTGATAACTGGGTTGGAAAGCAAATGCTGGCGATAAGGAAGCCTACCGCTTTGTTGAATTCGGTGGCATGAGGCGTCCGTCGTTCAGAAACCAATGGCAAACTACTCACCGTAAATGTTGCCTCGTAAATCACAAACAGCCAAAATACTGGGGTTGATTGCGACGTCTTGCAAAGGACGTGCTATTAACTTTAATCTATGAGAATTAACAACATGTGGGAGACGGAAATAAGACAGAGAATCCATACAGGAACATTCAACAATAGGACACGGATTCTCACAGCAAAAATGCGAATTTTAAGTAAGGTTGATTATACACTGTAAGTACATTTACTATTCATAATTTTAAACTGGCACCTTGCCGCCTTGAAAGGCGGTAATTTGTTACATTGTGCTTCCAAAAAAAACAAAAAAAACTTTTTATAACTACAACCCATGGCGGCCCGGTTAAGCCAAGGGATGAAGTTATACCTATCCAAAGCACAATTCTCCTTCGGTTGACCCGGGTTCGAATCTTCGGTAAGGTGTGGATTTTTTTTCTGTCGGGGGCAAAACAGAAAAACCCTAACCTGCACAGGTAGCGGCGACTGCACTAGCCAGGTGGCTTTAATTCCTCAGGCTCAAGATCCCTCTCCCCCTCCCCCCCCCACCCCACCATACACCGCAAGGTACTATATTAGCAGTAAATGACAATTTTGACAGAATCTATGGAAAATTAAAAATCTTAGACTTACTACGGGCGGCTGATCTAGAGACAACAGTGTTTTATTTTACCCTCAGCTTTCCTGGCAATCCTGGCAACACCACATGTTGCATGTCCCATGTAGGGCGTTGCGACCACACTCCAAACCCCAGGCTGACTTGCTAGGCAATTTTACATTCTGTAGTTTGCCATTGCTTTCTGAACGAGAAGTCAGCGTTGAAGTGGAGTGACTGGTGCATGGGGATGAACCCGCTACCCCACCGTCAGCGCACCGGAATGTTAAGCGCAAGCACATTAAATCACACACTAGTTGTAGTAAAATTCCGTAACGCGTCTTTTAAGCTTCTTTCTTTTACAGATAGTTTTCACTGAACACGTGTTAGGGAAACTATAGGCAGTCGTCAATCATACTACTAGTATTCTTAGGACGAAGTGCGTGCTACCTGAGGGACATGCTATATTCTAACTTAACTTCTAATACACCGCCTTTACACCTGCAGACTTGTACAAGTTGTGATTTGTTTGTCAGTCAGCAGTCACAAGACGTATGAGTCTACACACATTGATTTATGTTGATGTGTGTTTATTGATGTTGATTTGTGTTGTTTTGTAGACTGTTAGATTTTAAATCTACGGTGATGTCTTAATCACGCCTTTGCATGCCCAACATCTGGAGGTAAAGTTAACGGTGCCATTTTGTAAATGTAATAACAACTAAGTTTGAGGAACGAGAAAGGCAGTTATTAAAGCATTACACACATTCACTAATAGGTGCCTGCGCGGAATGGAGGGATTAAAACAGTATGATTTAATGACTAATTTGGAGCTCACATCATCATCATCATCATCATCATCATCATCATCATCATCATCATCATCATCATCCTCATCATCATCATCATCCTCATCATCATCATCATCATCCAGTGTCTTCCCGGCTGGCGTGGGCAATCATGCCTCGCCGCTTAAAAGTCGCTTAAAAGTCGACAGGGTCCACTTCATTGCACCGGGATGTTATCCCATATGGCTCAGTCTCTTACCGCAGCGCGGAAAGCGTCGCACAAAGTACGAACTCCGTAGCACCAGCGACGACCCTCAGGAGTCTCCGAAAAATTCACTCATAAACCGAAGGACGCGGCCCGGAATCGAACCCACAACCTTCGGAGCCCGAGTCAGACGGCTTGACCAATTCGTCGCGGAGACGATTTTTTTTAAGCGAATGGGCAATCATGCCTCTCCACAAATGGCGATCTCCAACGTCATAGATCAATTCGTATGTTGACTCCCTCCCGTGCCAGGACACAAGACTGTCAAGAATCTTCTCACGCTGTCTTCTTCTATCTCTCTTTCTGCAAAACTTTCCGGTTGTCACATGTTCCAGTGTTTGTCTTCTCATAACGTGGCCAAAAAACGACGACTAAATCAGTAAATCTTTCTGATGTTTGTGACATAGAGAAACTAAACAAATGCTTATGAATTAAGTTGTGATAACAAGACGTCGGCACTGCATATGACAGACAGACAGACAGACAGACAGACAGACAGACAGACAGACAGACAGACAGACATAACTCTGCATGCATGCATGCACAACAGCAACAGCAACAACAACAACAACAACCAACTGACATTATTTTCGTTTGGAATCTACAATGAGTGTCATGGCGGTAAGGTGGTCGGGCGTGGTTCGCCATCTCACACAATATCCAAAGCTGTCTCACACAATATCCAGAGTTATCTCACACAATATCCAGAGCTATCTCACACAATATCCAGACTTATCTCACACAATATCCAGAGTTATGTCACACAATATCCAGAGCAATCTCACACAATATCCAGAGCTATCTCACACAATATCCAGAGCTATCTCACACAATATCCACAGTTCTCTCACACAATATCCAGACTTTTCTCACACAATATCCAAAGCTTGTGTTCTCATAATGTGGTCAAAAACGACAACTGCCTCTTTCTGATGTTTGCAATATAGAGAAACTAAACAAATGCTTATGAATTAAGTTGTGATAAAAAGATGTTGGCACTGCATAGGACATACATTCATACATACATACAACAACAACAACAACAACAACAACAACAACAACAACAACAACTACTACTACTACTACTACTACTACTACTACTACTACTACTACTACTACTACTACAACTACTACTACTACACTACTACTACTACTACTACTACTACTACTACTACTACTACTACTTCTACTACTACTACAACAACAACAACAACAACAACAACAATATCCAGGGCTATCTCACACAATATCCAGAGTTATCTCACACAATATCCAGAGCTATCTCACATAATATCCAAAGCTATTTCACATAATATCCAGAGCTATCTCACACAATATCCAGAGCTATCTCACACAATATCCAGAGTTATCTCACACAATATCCAGAGCTATCTCACACAATATCCAGAGCTATCTCACACAATATCCAGAGTTATCTCACACAATATCCAGAGTTATCTCACACAATATCCAGAGCTATCTCACACAATATCCAGAGCTATCTCACACAATATCCAGAGTTATCTCACACAATATCCAGAGCTATCTCACACAATATCCAGAGTTATCTCACACAATATCCAGAGCTATCTCACATAATATCCAGAGCTATTTCACATAATATCCAGAGCTATCTCACACAATATCCAGAGCTATTTCACACAATAACCAGAGCTATCTCACACAATTTCCAGAGCTATCTCACACAATATCCAGAGCTATTTCACACAATATCCAGAGCTATCTCACACAAAATCCAGAGAGATCTCACACAATATCCAGAGCTATCTCACACAATATCCAGAGCAATCTCACACAATATCCAGAGTTATCTCACACAATATCCAGAGTTATCTCACACAATATCCAGAGCTATCTCACACAATATCCAGAGCCTTCTCACACAATATCCAGAGCTATCTCACACAATATCCAGAGCTATCTCACACAATATTCAGAGCTATCTCACACAATATCCAGAGCTATTTCACACAATATCCAGAGGCTCGGGTCAGCTCTGTGTTGTTGTCCAGGTTAAGCCACGTGACCAAGATATCCATGTATTTATCTCATAACCCTCCTCAAGCTCCTTGACCACCATGTTTGCAAGTTCTCGCTAAGCTTTCACGGTTATTTCTCTTCATCACATGCCCAAAACGTCTTGAATGTTAACATGTAATCTCTATAATTAATTTGAAGTTGTCATCTGCTTCTTAAAGGACGCTTCTTTTGGTTTCCTGTCCTAGCATGGCTCTCTAAGCATGTTTCTGAGAAACTATTTCGACTGCTGTCAGATGTATCTCCGTCTGTCTGCTTATTTCCAGACTAGAAATGCACACAACAGTGTAGGTTCTATATAGCACTTTAACAGCCCATTTCTCGGTGCAGGTCAGAAAGCGAATGGAGACGATCATTAAAGACGGAGATGAGTGGAATGGGAAAATATGGAAGGAACTTCAAGATATACACAAAAATATGGGGTTTGGTGGTTGACACTTTTCTGACATATTTGAGAGTCTACGCTCCTTTGGGAAATAGCAGCCACGAGGAGGGCTTCGTTATTCAGAAATAAGTGAATTAAACAATACAAATAGTTTTCTTCATAAAACTAAACAGTCACAAGTATACTGAATGAATTTAATAAAAAAAAAAAAAGAAAAAAAGAAAAGAAGTAGACGGTAACCTTTACTAGAACACTGTCGGTCACAAGTTACAAAATGGACGTTGCGGTCAGCCTTCGTCGGCACAAAAACAACAAATACCCAATTGATAACATATTTACCGTTTGATTGTGTATTCCATGTAGTTGTATCGGTGTGTGTGTGTGCGCGCGTGTGTGTGTGCGCGCGCGCGTGTGCGTGTGTGTGTGTGTGTGTTTCTGTGCTGACGAAGGCTTTGGACGCCGCGTCCATTTTGTCACATGTTGCCGTGTTCTAGTAAAGCTTACCGTCTTCTGGTTGTTTCGTGATTCACTCAAGTATACAAAGTACCGGTGAGAAAACACATGACTGCACATGTCGCTTAACACGTAGTAGCCATTGTACTTTTTAGTTTGCGCATGCGCTGGCACGTTCCAATGTACGTGTTTGTTTTATATCCCGTTATAGAAATATATTGCGCTAGGATTTGCGATAGGGTTAGGGTTGCAGCGTGATGGCCGCTACAGTGAGAAAGTTTCGCTACTCGGACATCTCAGTTAAACTATATCAGTTCCTTTCTTAGTGATTTTCAGGTTTTATGTATTCTTCTTCTCTTGCCCTCCCCCCCCCCCCCCCCCCCCGGTCCACCCGTTCGTCCGCCCGTCCTTCAGTCTGCCCATCCGTCCGTCCATCTATCTGAGAGTCGGTCGATCCGTCGGTTGGCTTGTCGGTCGGACGATCTGTCTGTGTATATCCATCCGTCTGCCCGTCCATCTGTCGGTTTATTTATCTTCGCTCTCTTCCTCTAAAGCGATAACACAACCCCCCTTCTCTCTCTCTGTCTCTCTCTTTCTCTCTCTCTCTGTCTCTCTCTCTGTCTCTCTCTCTCTGTCTCTCTCTCAATATATATATATATATATATATATATATATATATATATATATATATATATATATATATATATATATATATATATATATATATATATATATATACACACAAACACACACACACACACATGTGTACACACACTCTGCATATCCTCTGCATTGTTGTATAGTGTAGAAGCACACACACACACACACACACATTCACACACATCTATGCAACGCATGTATACACAATTCAAGATTGGCAAATCAGCATGTGTGTGTGTGTGTGTGTATGTGTGTGTGTGTGTGTGTGCGCGCGCGTGTATGTGCTTCTACACTATACAACAATGCAGAGTATAAATAACACTTGAGCACACTGTTAATTTGCGTCTGCATTGTTAAGGAGCGAGAAACTTTATATTTGTAAGTACAGTACTGTATTACATTGTCCATTCCAATCCCTGTCGACACAGGGGAATTTGATCCGTGTTAGTCGTCATTACAGGTAGGATATTCAAGAGTGCTGTGTTGTCTATAGTATGTTAGTTTACCAGAATCGTGGCCTATGTTCCAACCTCAGTATAAACATGTTTTACTATGGCGCTGATGTCAGCCCATTCTCATACTAAAGCCACATACAGATGTCAACCCATTCTCATTCTAAGGCCACATAAAGATGTCAACCCATTGTCATTGTAAGGCCACATACAGATGTCAACCCATTCTCGTACTAAAGCCACATACAGATGTCAACCCATTCTCGTACTAAAGCCACATACAAAAGATGTCAACCCATTCTCGTACTAAAGTCACATACAGATGTCAACCCATTCTCGTAATAAAGCCACATACAAAAGATGTCAACCCATTCTCGTACTAAAGCCACATACAGATGTCAACCCATTCTAGTATTAAAGTCACATACACATGTCAACCATTCTCGTATTAAAGTCACATACACGATGTCAACCCATTCTCGTATTAAAGTCACATACACGATGTCAGCCCATTCTCGTACTAAAGCCACATATAGATGTCAACCCATTCTCGTACTAAAGCCACATACAGATGTCAACCCATTCTCGTATTAAAGTCACATACACGATGTCAACCCATTCTCGCACTAAAGCCACATACACGATGTCAACCCATTCTCGTACTAAAGCCACATACAGATGTCAACCCATTCTCGTTCTAAGGCCACATACAGATGTCAACACCACATTCTAAGATATCGTTGCTGAAGTGGTTTAGCCGTTTGATTCGCACTCAGAAGGTTTACGTTTCTTTTCCGACACTACAGCTTGGCTCCAGAGTGCAATGTTTTCGGAAACCGCCAGAAGTCTTTGCCGGAGCTATGGAGTTCGTGCTCACTGCGATGCTTTCGGCAGGCGATTAGTTGCTCTGTGGAGGGAGACTGCGATATATGGGGGTAAACCCGACGCGATGAAGTCAACCTTCTTGCCTTTTAGCACCTTGTCCTTTAAACTTATTTTCCCCTAGTGCTAAGGCGATCACAGGCTGCTGTCTGGTGGTATTCTGGCAAGAAAGGGAACTGATCACTCGTCTCATAATATCATGACCTAGTATATTATCGTCAGCCCACTCCACTCCCCTATGACACTATCGTCTGGTGATTACCTGTCACATATTCTGGAATCATCTATTTTCTGACGACATATCGTCCCTTAGACGACAGCCAGCGTATTGTAAATTGATGATATATTTTTTGAGGATACTAGATAAATTACCCGGGATAATTATTCTTAACTTTCAATATCCAGCTTAGATTTTTCAGACAACACAGACCAGATAGCCGACGTTTCTGTCGCCTGCCTTATCAATCTTTTAAAGTGCGCGACATTTGGGCGTCACATCTGCCCTTCTGGATATTGATAAAGCAGCTGCGGCCTAGTTTTTGCTCATCTTTCGGTCTTCTTTGAAGCCAGGGCTTCTTAAACTTGATTTGGCCCATGGTCCCTTTAGAAACGTGAGTTGTTGACCGTTTGCCCATTTATATCCCATAATTGGTAGAGGCACGACGTCCGAATGTGTCTCCCAAAGTGATGAGTTTGAATTCCCCTGAGAACAATTTACTCTTAGGTACTTTATCATCTTATCCATTCGGCCACGCGGACCTCCACTTGCGCTCCTAAGACCGTGGGTTTGTTTTCGGACGCCGTCATTCGGTTCACAAGTGTAATATTTTAGAAGATCTTGCGGGTAGTCGCTGGAGCTACCGAGTTCTGCGCTGAGCGATGCTTCCGACAGATCACCCTGGGGTAAGAGACCCGAGCCTTGTGGGATAAAACCCGGTGCAATAAAGTTGACCAACTTGTCGTTAAATTCCCTTTAGACAAAGTAATACGAGTCGTCTGAAATGGAGTGTCTGTTCAGTTTGGGTGGACAAGAGAGTTAACCAGCGAGGGATATATAACTCTGCAGCATGCACCTGGCGGGATGCAGTCACATATGCATGGCAATAAATCGCGCAACTTATTGTTTGTGGCTTCCGTGTTTAAGACGATGCTAACCACAAAAAAAGTATCGATTTTTGGTCAATCTGGCTATTTTTGGAATAGTTCATTTTCAAACTTCTATGAGATTCGGCACTTGTTTTTCAATGTTTTTCTACATGTCTATCGGTATAATTACAAGATGTAGGGAAGCACGATCGCCTACGCTTGTCGGCAAGGCACTTGGTGATGGTGATAATCGGTATTATTGATTGCAGCTGTCAGCCGCATCAAAGTGACCCGCGGAAAAACACAGCTTTGATTCACAGCCTTCCACGTAGTTTGCAAGATCTTTTTGTTATTCGCAGTCATTGTTCTTGGGTTTCGTTTTTGTTTTCTCCTGCACAAGCTGCTTCGTCTAGGAAATATATGCCCATACAATATACCCCCAGCTTTAAGTAGCGCCATTAGTTGTTGCCAATCCCGAGCGCAACCTAACAACGCAGGCATAAAGGCAGACAGTCATAGCTGTATGGTAATGTGTCCTCCGCCGTTGATTCATGAGCTTCTCGTGGGGGATAATGTTAACTATTATTGTTGCAGCTCGATTGACGCCCAACTGTGGCCTGGAATAATAGACACGATGGGGTGCTTTCATACATTAGCCCATGGTGCATTTGGTTAGTGATATCTGGGATTATAGGTAGCGCAGTGGCTAGCACGTTTCCCTGCAGATAGGATTATCGTGTGTTCGAATCACCATTGAGGCCAACGTGTTTATTTATTTGTTTTCTTGGCGCTCGCTCGCTCCCTTCAAACTCAAACGTATCCATACACGCTACTTCTAGTTAGTAGCACTGGACTGAGTTAGTGTGCGTGGATTAGCTGTCCAAATTAGTGCAGTGTCCCTTGCCATAAGGCGAACCCACTCCGACTTTAAAGGTACTTTTAATTTACACCCCCAAGTCAAGGACGAGAATTCACCATTGTAGTCGAACTGACAGGTGTAAGGGTTGAACCCCCTACCTCAGCATCAGCACAGCGAATATTTAAGAACTCTTATCCATTCTGCCATGCTGACCTCCATGTTTATATTTATTGTTCTTGGTTCCCGGGTTGAGCCAGTCTCTTTGTTCTTTCGTTCGCTTGAAATAAATTGTCTATATCTGCAATGTTGTCTCTTATATAAACTTCACTGTCTTGTTTCGTTCGCTTCGGGCTCCATAGAGATGATCTTCCACGGTATTTCTCTAGACCAGAAGGTTTGCCTAGACGTTGTTTCGACCCAGTCTAAAATGGGTACCTGGAAATATTCTAGAGAACAATAATCGGTATGATATTGAACACAACTTCCATCGAGTGACGATTGGTCTAAAATAAATGTGGTTAGAGTCAGATACCAAATATGTAACAAGACGTGGAAAAGGTTCCTTTACTTTGTCATTGGCACCTTGCCGTCTTGACAGTGATAGTTTGTTACGTTCCGCTTCAAAGAGACATTATAACTACAACCCATGGGGGTAGCGAATGTGACTGATAAGGCCAATTCGTACTGTACATGTTCGTCCACAATGGATGCATGTGAATACATGATCATATCCACCATCACGCACCATCTTACGTCTCACGCGCTCAATGTGTGACCGATCTGCAATCATTTTCTCCTTTCCTTCTACTTTAGTTTTATTGACTATTTTGGTCAATTGCTTCCAAAACTGTTTATTCGAGCTCCCATTGTTGACATGTGTGCCTGGTTTGTTCTTCAGTATCGACGTGAATAATACAGGGCTATAGGTAATGAAATGATGGGGAAACTGGAAGCAGTGGGGACTTGGTATCCGACCGAATGATGATAATATCTCAGACAGAAAATAAAATAAACGCATGTGTATCGACAGTTGTAGGCATAACTAAATCGCTCGTCAATAATATAATGAAAGGATAAATGAAATGTTCTAGGCAAATTAATAGACGAGGCTGGATAGAGAAATCCGCCTTACGTGAGAAAATACTAGGCAAGAGAAACATAGAAAGCCAGAGACAGGTGTATGCGGACAGCCGAAACAGCTGGCCAACAAATAATAATAGTGATAATAATAAATAATATACGTAATGCCAACTGCAGTATAAAATGAGATGTTAGATGGAAGAGGAGAGTTATGATCGCCAATGTCTGTTCCAAACCAGGAATCTAAGAATGACCCATATCGCCTACTGATCAGATGCTTACAGTGAGGAAAGGGGCTCACTAAATGGCTATGATACCCGTCTTACACATCCGGGGACTCAAGTTCTAAGCCCAGGTCAAGATCAGACGATATATTTAAACTTCAAAACAAACACCGGTGACTGCTTGAGCAAGCAAGCCTTTATTTTCTGTCCTTGTGTAATTCCTCCAGGAAGACTAAGTGCTGAGTCGGTAGTAATTGTTTCATATTTGCGATGGTCTAAAGAGGGGAATACAGATTTCCTCTCAGATCACCGATTAATTATTTTAAGCATTTGAAAGAATTGTCATTTTGTAAATAACAAATCTATGAGAATCATTCACACACGATTTGGGAGTGGTCTGTCATTGGCATCACTTACTCATGATTTGAGAGTGGTCTGTCGATGGACATCATTCACTGATTTGTGAGTATGCTGTGATAGAAATCAATGTGTGCATGTGCGTGTGGGTGTGTGTGTGTGTGTGTGTGTGTGTGTGTGTGGATGTGTGCGAATGCGCATGCGTGTGTGTATGTGTGTGTTGGAAGTGGGAGAAACAAGAAGGCCAGGAGTGCATTCAGCCAGCAAGAACAGAAACTGTACTTGCACACAACGTGGTCTAGTGAACTTTCTAGACATCGTTGACTTTTTAGACATCGTAGACTTTCTAGACATCGCGGACTTTCTAGACATCGCAGACTTTCTAGACATCGCAGACTTTCTAAACATCGTAGACTTTCTAGACAATGTGGACTCCTAGCGGACAATAGGCATGCTAAAAAGACAAAATAGGTGTCAGAACCTTTCGGAATGGCTGTGTGAATAATTATGGGTGAAAACCAGTCGGGAGATTGGCATGCTGGGCATTGATGAAATTTTTTGGGGAAAAAAACGTTCATAAAATATACATTGGAGTAATGCTAGTAATTTCCTTCCCACCGACCAGGAACTTGTGAAATTATTGACATGGAAACTCGAGTCCGCAGGGTCGTCTAGTGAGTTAGGTCTGAACGGGAGGTCGCCTCATTAGCTCCAGTGTGTTGATGCGGCGGGGTTCATCGGGACAGAAAAACGACCACTAATTACTGTGGATGCAAAGGCATCTATATCATCATGTACCATGCCAACTGGCGTAGGCCTTCGTGCATCTCCACAGATCTCGGTGACCGGTGCATTTGTAATTTACGTCATCACGTCAAGGACGAGAGGCCAACATGTTAGTCCAATTGACCAGTGTAGGAGTTGAACCTCTTACTTCAGAATCAGCACACCGGATGTTTAAGAACGAGTGGTCTTATCCATTCGGCCATACTGATTTATGTGTTTTACCTCATTTAAATATTTGAATGTACACTCATCCAGCTTAGTGAACCTACAGCTGCGTATGTACACATTAATGTAACAAACATGGCAAATAAAGTTACCTTATGTCAGATCAGCCGGCTCTTCGGCGAAGCGATTACGAATGCAATTTGTAATCCCGGATACCGGGTTAAAAACACAGCTGCTGCCGATTTGGAAGCAGACCGCCTTGGGTTGGTATTTCCCTAGAATGGTATGAGTGTCGGTCGTTCTTCTTCTTCTTCTTCTTCTTCTTCTTCGTTCATCCGGAGTTTTTTTTCGGATGTGATTGCGTTGTGCCTGTTTACAGCAGAGCTGCGTTCTTGCGCCGTTAGGCCGACACATCCGACTTCTGCGGGCATTTGTTGACCGGGTTAACCTTCCCGGGGGTTTCTTAGGACGTTTGACTCTCACTGTTGTGGTGTTATCCCCCATCCTAGCTGGCCCATATAGAACAGCCAAAGATCCTGGTCAGCCCTCAAGGGAAGGCAGGGGCAGACCATGGGCATTCCCCGCCATCCAAGGAGGCTTCCATACTTGCAGAGCCGATACATAGCGCTCTGATACTGGGCTCACCCAAGGAATCGTCACGTCCTGCACATGGCTGCTTAGCCTCACTTCCGTATATTGGGCCTTCCGTTCACCATAGGCTGTTCCTCCGGAAACCAGAAGTATGCAGTCTGCAGATGACATCCACACAGTGAGCTTTCGATTCGGACTTTCCATGTAATGGATTTGCTATCCAAGCAATATTCCATTTCGTGCCACTAGGACACTTTTCCACCTTTTTATGAAGCTCACACAGTGGGCTTTTGATTCGGACTTTCCACGTAATGGATTTGCTATCCAAGCAATATTCCATTTCATGCCACTAGGACACTTTTCCACCTTTTATGAAGCCCACACAATGGGCTTTTGATTCGGACTTTCCACGTAATGGATTTGCTATCCAAGCAATATTCGTGTCGGTCGTTCAGAAAGCAATAGCAAACTATAGAACGTAAACTTGTCAAGAAATCACAAACATCAAAACTGCTGATGTTGACTGCTACGTCCTGTAAAGAATATGCAACTAACTTTGTATTTAAGATAGATCCAACGAGAGAGCTCAATATTGAAGGAGGCTGGTTATTCAGAAGGCAGAGAAGGAAATATCTGGATGGCTTGTCCATGTGGCATGGTCGAGACAAGTACACTAAGCTGATCCACGACTCTGGTGATCGAGTGAGATGGTGAAACATAACCATCCACGTTTATCGGCGTGTTACGTCATGATGATAGTGTATGCAGATTTAAGATATCATAGTTAATTTACATGACATCCCCAGACTCAGAACTTCTAGTTTATTACAGAGAGACAGTCTGCAGACTGTTACGGGGTGGGGGGTTGTGTGTGTGTGTGTGTGTGTGTGTGTGTGTGTGTGTGTGTGCGCGCGCGCGTGTGTTGTACTGCATAGGGTACGCCATTGGTTTGATTATATACAGGGTTGGACCGGCCAGGGCAGTGGTTACCAAGCCTTTCAAGCAGAGGGCCATATCTACTATTTTCGACAGTTAAGCGGGCCACAACGTTATAAAATTATAAAAGTCGTGCAATATCATTCTTACCTTTCTTAACTTTGGTCAACAAAATTCTAAAACTTAAACGGCAGTCGGTGTCAGTACTATACTGCGGTCATTTTTTGGTTTACAATCAAAATTTCATTTCACAATAAATGTTTAACTAGTTTCGAAAATCGCTATCAATGCTATTAATTAACAATTGTAACTGTTCTTCATAGCCAATTACTTAAGTTCAGATGCCAGTTTATCAATGTCTGGGCACAAATTTGTCGTGCCCAAAGTCATAAGCGCTGCTAGGTTACTGTCGGTGAGTCCGGAACGTTTCTTGTTTTTTATAACGGTCATTGGAGAAAATGGCTGCTCACATCTGTAAATCGAACCAAAACGACAAATGTATCTCTGGGCGAATGAACGCAAGTGCTCAAATTGTCCGACAGGCAATAGTCGCCAGAATGAAATCATATGGTCAGCTGAAGGAAAAGCAGGCAGCTCCAGAAATTTACATCTCAGTGCAGAATTGCATTTCAAATCAATTACTTCGTTCTGAAGGTTTTGCTGTAATTGACAGAGCTTGGCAATATGGAATATGAATGGATTTATGAAGAGGGCAACATTATCCTCCTCTATTGTGAACTTTTGAAATCTTGACTGAAAGATATCCAGAAGACTTTCAACTTTTACTTTGTACTGTAACAAGTCAAATTTCTTTTACACCGAAAGTTGGAAACACCTCTAAAGTCCGTTCAGTCAGCTGTCCGATAAACAGTCGTAGTCTCATTTTAAATGAAGAAATGTCATCGCACAAATTTGGGAATAGTTTTTTTTTTTTTTTTTAATCCTCGCATTTCAAGGGCTTAAATGAGACGTGATGTCCACCAAAAATGCCAGGTCATTAAGCCAGTAATCGTTCAGCAGACATTCCCGTTCTGTAGACAATGCATTTTTTTCCCAGACAGAAACAGTTGTACACTATTTTTCAGTGCCCAGAAACGTGACAGAACTTTCCCTTTAGATAGCCATCTGACATCACAATGTAACAGTAGCTTATCGTATTCCTCGTTCATGTCTGATAGAAACTATCTTAACTAACGCATGTTCAGCGCATTACTTCGAATTTTGTTCACACATCTCAGAACAACATCCATGACATGTTTCAGATTTAAAGTCGTTCCACACAGAGCTTCTTGGTGAATGATACAGTGATATTTTAATATAGTGCTGCCAAGAAACTGTTCCAATAATGCTAGACATCCAGACGTTTTACAAGTAAAATCTGGAGCACCGTCGGTACACGCACTGTCCAATTTGGTCCATTCTACGTTGTTTTTCTCTACACACAACTTCAGAGTTTCAAACAGATCAGTCCCTTTGATAGTTGCATGCATTGATTCAAGTCCTAGAAGGTCTTCAATGACTTCAAAATTATCGTTTATTGCTCAATCAAAAGCTGCGATCTGAGCTGTGTCAGAAATGTCAGTGGATTCATTCACTGCCAATGAAAGAAAAATTTACAATTATTGATATGTGCTGCTCCTTGACGATGAACATCGTTGGCTAATTCTTCAACTCGCCTGGCCATATTATTATTAGATAAAGGAATCTGATCGAATTTTGTGTCACACTTTTTATCGCAAGCATTCTGGCAGCAATTTTAAGGGCATGCTTGATTATTTCTTGTGCATCAATGAACGGCTTCAATGAACAGAAGAGCGACTTCATACAACGCAATAAAAGCACTCTTGCTCTGTTCATTAGCCTTGGTGAACAATGACTGCTTCCTGGTCAGAGAACTTTCTCTATGAAATCTTTAACTCCGAATTGATCGGATATTAAGCATTTATGTCTGAATGTGTGGTCGTGAAGTGACTTTCCAGATTAAATGTATTTGTAACAGAAACACAAAATCCGCAGATTAAGCAAACTGGTTTACCACTACGGCTAGGCATAAATATAAATTTCTCCATCAAATATTCGTTGAATTCACGACAGGCAACATCTTCACATTTTCGCTTTTAACCATTGTTTGATTTTATATGTTATCACATTCATGTTTATAGGCTTTAACGGTAAATTTTTATTTGAAAAAATCTAATTTCTTCACAATACTAAAACAGTTATAACAGACCACAACATGGCGCCTTGCGCACTCTGACTGGTCGACAAGGCTAGGATATGGTAACTTCATAACGTTTCGTTGTGAACTTAACTTGTGCATTCGATAATTTATAAGCATAACAACCACGAACAGAGTAAATTATCGCACGCTGGCGGGAGTGCTCCGACTGCATTTAAAAAAAAATTTATTGAAGCATATATTAAACAACGAGGTCTCGCGTACCACTTCCTTACAGCTGGCGGGCCACAAGTGGCCCGTGGGCCGTGGTTTGGGAACCTCTGGGCCAGGGTGTCAACTTTCCCGATGACAAGTTGGTCTTGTGTGACACTGATGACGTGGGCTCCCTTAAATATTGGACAATATGTTAAACATTATACAATATGTTAAACAGTAGATAATGTAGTAAACATTAGACAATATGTTAAACATTAGAGAATATGTTAAAAAATAGGCAATATATTATAAATTAGACAATATGTTAAACATTAGAGAATATATTAAACATTAAACAATATATTAAACATTAGACAGTATGTTAAACAATATGCAATATGTTAAACATTAGACAATATTTTAAACATTAGACAATATGTTAAACATTAGACAATATGTTAAATGTTAGACAATATGTTAAGTATTAGACAATATGTTGATAATAGCAATCAATATTTTAGATCCGGTCCGCCACTGACAACATATGCACGTATGATATTAATAAATGCTAGTTTCGTTGACCTAGTTATTCAAAGGTAAAGCTAGTCCCAAAGCAGATACCGCCATTAGGCTTATGTGTCAGGCATTCACATATTGTTGGCCACGCCATGATGAAGCTGGGTGGCTAGTTCACTTCAGTGTCACCTGGCCCTCCCAGACCATTCACAGACAATTCTGAAAACTGCCTGGTATGCAGTTTGATGAGGCTGGGTCGACCCCAGAGCCCTACTGGGTGGAGAAAATAATCCCGCCTCAGCTGGGAATTCAGCTTACCTCAGCTCTGACCACTGTTTTGTGTAGTTCGGTTACCAAACATTTGAGTTTAACACACATTCTTAAATATGCCGTCGAATGCTTTGTCAGCTGGCGTGAACGAACGATAATGCCTCTCCACGAGTGCCTTTCTTTAGTACTATGTACCAGTTTTTCGTGCCAGGGTGCAAGACTATCCGAAACATGTTCTCGCTGCCTCTCTCAGTCTGTTTTCCAGTAATCTGACCAATTATCACAGTATGCTTCAGCTCTCCTAACCTGCAGCCAAAGAACGCCCAACCTGCCCTTGTTTACATTATACAACCCATCGTGCTGTTTCAAGTTCGGAAACAACAATTATAGAGAATAATGTTCAAGTTTTCGAGACACCAAGAAAGATCGCCCCGACATTGGGATGGAGTCTGTGGACAATGGAGTACCTAAAACCTGTAGTGCAAACATCAAATTAGGCCGAATCCCTGGCAGCCCGACTGTGCTGCGCTGAATCATGATGCGGCAACATCTTAACATGCCTATCCCGCAGATGTAAATTTCCATATTGGGTCTTCGAAAGCGAGCTGAATACTTGACTTGGAACGGGGAAGATGCACTCAGCAATAGAGTCCCCATGACGATGGTACTATGATACCGGTTCGGGAGAGAATCTCTAAACCGACCACATTCCAATAGATGCAAGAGCTTTTCATTGCGCAAAATACTTGGATCTCGGTGCCTCAGGCTTAGAGTTAAACCGTAGTCTTTCTGAGGAATCACCACCAACCAACACCAAGAAAGATGTCCGCTTGGTTTGGTTCATCAGAGAAAGCTAGACGTCATTACTCTAGAATCAAGTGCGAGTATGCCATTCTCGGGTTCCTTATTTTGTGAAAATCCGAAATGCGAATCCTAGCCGATCTTCTAAAGTTGGAAGCGAACGTCATACAACTACGACACCCCCCACCCCCCCCCCCCCCCCCCCACCCAAAAAAAATAATCCCAAGAATATGTATGAGAGACCAAACCTAAACTCTACATAACAAGGCCTCCGTATAACATTGCACCAGCTGGGCTTTCAGTCATCTCACTCGTGAGGCAACACTTTCCCGCCGTCCAGGTCACCAATCAATAATTGATGCGCCACTGTTAACTTCAGTCCGGGGGGATCTGACCTGATAATCCTCTTACACATGCCTGGCAAAAATCCGTTTCCCAGATGGATCAGGCGACCAAGCTGAAATTTCTTTTGGAGTAATCAGGCACCTGCTGACCAAACTCCTTCACACTCAAAGCCAATCTGTTTCTGATTTGCCAGCTTGAACACAAGAGAACGTTATGTGTATTATATTCTACTACGGGTAGGGACATCACATTACAAGAGCTTATGTGCATTCTCCCGGTCTTGTTGCATTACGTGCTTATTCGAGGTGTTGTTCATCACCTTCAGCATCATGTGCCATGGTCGCCATCTCAAATAATCACCAGAATTTGGATCAGTTATGTGTTCTTGTCTTATGACCAAGTCATCCAGGTGTTTATCTTTATGTCTTCCGATTGCTCTTTTCCCACCAGCTTTGATGGTTGTCATTACGCTGTTAAGTTTATTTCTCCTCATAACATGTCTAAAAATCGTCAAGTTCTATTTTTCTCCAAAAAATGTATGGTTTAGATTCGTTTTCTACCAGTCCATGGTATTCTTTGGATTTGCCTCAGAAAGACCATTTTCATTGTTATCAGATGTTGCTGTACAGCTCTGTGCTCATTCTCTAGGCATTGTTACAAGGCGTTATCTACATTCTCTAGGCATTGTTATAAAGCGTTATCTATATTCTCTAGGCGTTGTTACAAGGCGTTATCTACATTCTCTAGGGATATAAAGCGTTATCTACATTCTCTAGGCATTGTTATAAAGCGTTATCTACATTCTCAAGGCATTGTTATAAAGCGTTATCTATATTCTCTAGGCGTTGTTACAAGGCGTTATCTACATTTTCTAGGCATTGTTATAAAGCGTTATCTACATTCTCTAGGCATTGTTATAAAGCGTTATCTACATTCTCTAGGCATTGTTATAAAGCGTTATCTACATTCTCTAGGGGTTGTTACAAATCGTTATCTACATTCTCTAGGCGTTGTTACAAGGCGTTATCTACATTCTCTAGACGTTGTTACAAGGCGTTATCTACATTCTCTAGGCATTGTTATAAAGCGTTATCTACATTCTCTAGGCATTGTTACAAATCGTTATCTACATTCTCTAGGCATTGTTACAAAGCGTTATCTACATTCTCTAGGCATTGTTATAAAGCGTTATCTATATTCTCTAGGCATTGTTATAAAGCGTTATCTACATTCTCTAGGCAATGTTATAAAGTGTTATCTACATTTTCTAGGCATTGTTACAAATCGTTATCTACATTTTCTAGGCATTGTTACAAAGCGTTATCTACATTCTGTATGTGTTGTTACAAATCGTTATCTATATTCTCTAAGCGTTGTTACAAATCGTTATCTACATTCTGTATGTGTTGTTACAAATCGTTATCTACATTCTGTATGTGTTGTTACAAATCGTTATCTACATTCTGTATGTGTTGTTACAAATCGTTATCTACATTCTGTATGTGTTGTTACAAATCGTTATCTACATTCTGTATGTGTTGTTACAAATCGTTATCTACATTCTGTATGTGTTGTTACAAATCGTTATCTACATTCTGAATGTGTTGTTACAAATCGTCATCTACATTCTGTATGTGTTGTTACAAATCGTTATCTACATTCTGTATGTGTTGTTACAAATCGTTATCTACATTCTGTATGTGTTGTTACAAATCGTCATCTACATTCTGTATGTGTTGTTACAAATCGTCATCTACATTCTGAATGTGTTGTTACAAATCGTTATCTAAATTCTGTATGTGTTGTTACAAAGCGTTATCTACATTCTGTATGTGTTGTTACAAATTGTTATCTACATTCTGTATGTGTTGTTACAAATCGTTATCTACATTCTGTATGTGTTGTTACAAATTGTTATCTACATTCTGTATGTGTTGTTACAAATCGTTATCTACATTCTGTATGTGTTGTTACAAAGCATTATCTACATTCTCTAGAGTCTAGACGTTGTTACAAAGCGTTATCTACAATCTCTAGGCGTTGTTACAAAGCGGTATCTACATTCTCTATGTGTTGTTACAAAGCGGTATATACATTCTCTATGTGTTGTTACAAAGCGGTATCTAAACCAGTCTCTTATATAAACCCTGTGGCTGTATGGAAGTAAATCATGGAACGTGAATGAAAAAAAAACAAAAAAACTAGGAAGAGCTTGGAAGCAAAGCAGGTGCGGCTCCTCAGACGAATGCTGCGAGTTCTTTGGACTGCCAGAGTAACTAACAAGGATTATCTGGAAGATGTTAATGACATACAGCTATAAAATAGAGACAAACATAATTCTTCGGTCAGGTGATGAGAAAAGAGGGACTGGAAAACATTGTGACGTCTGGAAAGATCAGTGTGAAAAGAGACAAGAGACAAATCGAGAGAAATAATGCTGGGTGGACAGAGTCGGTGGCATGAAGAAATATTGTTAGCAGAGTTGATCCAGCACACCAAGGACCGGGATATACGGAGAGACAGCATGCCAGTTGGGAGAGAACTTGATGATGATTATGATATGTGCATGTATGTATGGATGTGTGCATATCTCAAAACATTTGAAGTCTGCGGGCAGTATATTCTCCACATACATATTGTCATTGTTACTGCTGCATGGATATAACACACGTAACACCGAACACATACTTGCTGTGTGAACAGATGAGTGATTGGAAGGGCTGAATGTAAGATGTGGCGTAGCTAGCCCGCTGGCCTGCTGACCCGGTGGTCATATGTTCAATTCCCACCCGAGAAGGAGTTGTTAAAAATGTATATGGGCTGCCAGGTTTCCCGAGCCTGCATGCCCAGTTCGTGACTTTTTCGTTCGCTCTCTCCGTCCTTGTCGACTCGCGCCTTAGCATTTGCACCTGGCCGAGTGGCTAGAACGCCGAGCTCTCCTTCGGGAGACCCGGGCAAGATCCCTAGGTAAGGTGTGGGGTATTTTTCTGTCAGGGGCAAAAAGAAAATCCTAACCTGCACAGTTCGCGGTGACTGCACTAGCCAGGCGGCCTTAATTCCTCAGGCTCAAAGACCCCTCTGCCATACACCACAAGGTACTATATTGACAGTAAATGACAGTGACAGTTCTCACGCTGTGCATTCGTATGCCGCTGATGTGTATCCATGTGTGTACATATGTATGGACACATTGCCTGATGTGTATTAATGTGTGTACATATGTATGTACACACTGCCTGATGCGTGTCCATGTGTAATATGTATGTACACATTGCATGATGTGTATCCATGCGTGTACATATGTATGTACACATTGCCTGATGTGTATCCATGTGTGTACATATGTATGGACACATTGCCTGATGTGTATCCATGTGCGTACATATGTATGGACACATTGCCTGATGTGTATCCATGTGCGTACATATGTATGGACACATTGCCTGATGTGTATCCATGCGTGTACATATGTATGTACACATTGCCTGATGTGTATCCATGTGTGTACATATGTATGGACACATTGCCTGATGTGTATCCATGTGTGTACATATGTATGGACACATTGCCTGATGTGTATCCATGTGTGTACATATGTATGGACACATTGCCTGATGTGTATCCATGTGTGTACATATGTATGGACACATTGCCTGATGTGTATCCATGTGCGTACATATGTATGGACACATTGTCTGATGTGTATCCATGCGTGTACATATGTATGGACACATTGCCTGATGTGTATCCATGCGTGTACATATGTATGGACACATTGTCTGATGTGTATCCATGTGTGTACATATGTATGGACACATTACCTGATCTGTATCCATGTGTGTACATATGTATGGACACATTGTCTGATGCGTATCCATGTGTGTACATATGTATGGACACATTGTCTGATGTGTATCCATGCGGGTACATATGTATGGACACATTGCCTGTTTTTAAATGCCACAATTATTGTTATCTGATTCAGTGTCGAGGGATATTATATCGCCTAATGTGCCCTCCCATTTGGACAGAAGAACGATATATCGCCATACTAGAGTCATTATGTTATTTGTTTCGCTTCGCGATATCTTCGGCAATTTTAATGCTCAATGACTAGACATTATATTATAATACGTGTTTATCTGTGTACCATGTTTGGTCCAAACTTATTGTTTGGCAGTGAATCAGTTAAATGCTCAGTTTTAAAAAGTGTTTATTTTAGTTATGGTTTCTCGTTTCGTTTCTTTCCCTTCCCGTTTCCTACGTCCTATTAAAGTATTAATTTGGGTTATTCGTTTATACATTTACAATCTTTTTGTTCTTGTTGTCCCGTTGATAAAGGCTTCGGTCGAAGCGTTTGCGTGTATCTGTGTTTTTAATTCATCCGTGGAGATTCTTAGTCATGTTTTGTGTTTCTCTCACACTCCGTTATATGCTCGGCTTTCCATTATCCCTACCCTATTCAACCTCAAAGAGAAGTTATATTATGGTCCATCCCTGGCTCAGATTAATAATCCCGTGACTGAGTCAGCCACAAATAGCTGACCACGGTCTCACCCACACAGGGTATTACTTTTTCTTTTTCTCTGCGCTGGCTCGCTTTGAACTCAAGCTTAGTCCATGCACACTACTTCTAGTAACGCTGGATTGAATTTTGTGTTTGGATTAGCTTTCTCTATTAACAACGCCCCTCGCCATCAGGCGAACTCACTCCAACTTCAGAGGTACTTGTAATTTACGTCCCCAAGTCAAAGATGAGAAGTCAACATTTCAGTCCAACTGACCGGTGTAGGGGTTGAACACCAGACGTTTAAGAACGAGCTCCCTTATCCACACGGCCATGCTGACCCCCATCTGCTCTTTAGAATTGAGAACTGTCAGGTTTAGTGTGTATAACAGCCCTCCTTTTTTAAAAATTGTGTTAATAATAATAATAATAATAATAATAATAATAATAATAACTTCTTTGAAAAATAATAATAATAATAAATAGGAAGGGTATTATCCACAGTAAAATAAAAACATGGGCAGAGCTGATCACCCAGCACGCTGACTGGAAAACACAAATTGTTGAAAATATTCCAGCAAAATAACAGTCTGTGTGTTAGGAGAGGAATGGTCTCTGTCCGTTGTTAATGTTGTCAAAGACACTATAACATCAGTTGGGGTGGTGTCCGTGACCTTGCACGTCATTGAAGAAAGGCGGAAATTCCAGGGTGCAATTGCTGTTGACAACTGCAGTCAAATGGAAAAAAATAGGGGGAGACATTTTTTGCATCACAATATGCAGATCTCAAGTGGTTATCCCACACATTAGGTTGATTACCGATATTAGAATTTAGCACAAAATATTAATCAAACTTGCCATCGCTTGTTGCTTCCAGTAGTTGTGAGTTAATTTCACACAACTTCCTGTTAGAATTGCACACGACAAGAAAAATAACACCATTTACATGCCAATGAGGCATATTCGTGATTCGGTATCTGGCTAATATTTTTGGTGACCGAATGTATTTGGTCAGCTGTTAATGTAAATTAGGTACATGTCTGTTACAGGACGTCGTAGTCAACCCCATCATAATTGTGTATGTTTGTGTGATTTTTGTATGCCGTTTTACATTCAGTAGTTTGCCATTGCTTTCTCAATTACCGAAGCTCATACCATTGTGAAAAATCAACGCAAGAAGGTCTGCTTCCAAACCGCTAGAGGCTGATTTCCAACCACACTTCTTCTTCTTCCTCTTGTTCTTCTTCTTCTTCTTCTTCTTCTTCTTCTTCTTCTTCTTCTTCTTCTTCTTCTTCTTCTTCTTCTCCTCCTCCTCCACCTCCTCCTCCTCCTCCTCCTCCTCCTCACCCACTGAAGAACAGGGCTTGTTTTGTTTAAATTACTCACTGATCATGACACATATTTATGCATTAGTATATACTTTTTGCAGTTGAAATACAGGGTGTATTTTAATGACTGCGCAGTATTTGAACATATTGCCGGTCCAAGTTTTGTATTTACCTATTATGTTGTATGAAATTTACAGAGGGTGGATACAAAACGTAGACCGACAATATTTTCAAACACTGCACAGTCATTAAAAATATGCCCTATAATATTGTGCTGTGTGTATGTGTGCTTGTGTTTACCACGTTACTGATAATTAACGCCTTGTTTAATATACTATTATACCGCATGTTACTAATCCACATGGCTATAAATTATTATATTAAACACTTATTGATGGTCGTCACGTGCTGCGTCTAACAGACACACAACGGCCGCCTAGCTGAGCTGTCTATGTAGTCGTTCTCTCTGCAGCGTCTAGTTCCGCTGATTATATCGCCCAGCTGTCGCTCCTTGAGAGAATATTCTGGTGTGTTTGCTCTAGTAACCTTAATTGACACATATATTCATTAAAAAATTTTATTGATTGGCTGCTTTGTATTCTATGTTAGCATTGTGTTGGACAACACGACACCTTGTCGTCCATTTTTTGTTGGTGAGTTCACGTTACACATTATTTCTGTAATGTTTACTGATATTTTCCTGTGTGGTTTCATCTTGTTATCTTGTAACTTTGTGTACTTGTTTTTGCTATTTTAAATGTGACATACAGAAATAGAACGCTTATAACATGAACATAATATGGTGTCTTTTTCTTTATCTTTTTCTTATTCTTTCCTTCTTTATATATCTTCTTCTTCGTCGCCGTAATCGTTGTCATTATCATCATCATCATCATCATCGCCTTCTTCTTCATTGGCATACCATCTCTCCGTGACCTGATTGTCATGTCTCATATCCGTCAATATCTTTCATATACTCCCTTTATATGCCTTTTCTTATATGACTGTTTTCTAGATAACGACCCTGCACACCTCCTTTTCCTTCAGAATGAAAGATTATTACAACGACTCATCTGATTACCATTATAAATCCTCTATACACTAAATGCTATTAATCCACGTGGTTATACATTATTATTTGAATCGATTATTGGTGGTCGTCACGTCCTGCGTCTATCAGGGTCATCTCTGACACACAATGGCCGCCAGCTAGCAGTCTATGTATTCGTTCTCTCTAGAGCAGAGGTTCCCAAACCACGACCCGCCGGCCACTAGTGGCCGCCAACTGTCAAAAAATGGAACGCAAGGCCTCGTTATTTAATATAATATATCTTAATAATTTCAAAAATGCAATTGGAGCGCATCGTCAGCGTGCGATAATTTACTCTGGCCATATCCCAGCTTTGTCGACCAATCAGAATGCGCAAGGCGCCATGTTGTCGCCTGTTACAACTGTTTAGCAGATTAGGTAATATTGTGTTGAAATTAGATTTTTTTAAAATAAAAATTTACCGTTAAAGCCTTTAAACATGAGTGTGGAACATCTAAAATCAAACAATGGTAAAAAGCGAAAATGTGAAGACGTTGCTTGTCGTGAATTCAACGAAGATTGGACGGAGAAATGTTTATGCGTAACCGTAGTGGTAAACCAGTTTGCTTAATCTGGTGATTTTGTGTATCTGCTACAAAAAAATTTAATCTATAACGACACTTCATGACCACAAATTCAGACATAAATGCTCATTATCTGATCAATTCGGAGTTAAGAAAAGGTTTCATAGGTAAAAAAAAAAAAAAAGTTCTCTGACCAGACAGCAGTCATTTTTCACCAAGGCTAACGAACAGAGCAAGAGTGCTGTTGTTGCGTCGTACGAAGTCGCTCTTCTATTGTTTCGCAAAAAGAAGCCGTTCACCGATGCAAAAGAAATAATCAAGCCTTCCCTTAAAATTGCTGCTAGATTGCTAGGCGATAAAACGTGTGAAACAAAATTTGATCAGATTCCTTTGTCTAATAATACCATGGCCAGGCGAGTTGAAGAATTAGCCAACGATGGTCATCGTCAAGTAGCAGCACATATCAAAAATTGTAAATATTTTTTCACTGGCAATGGATGAATCCACTGACATTTCTGATACATTTCAGGTTGCAGTGTTTGTTCGAGCAATCAACAATAATATTGGAAGTCATTGAAGAACTCTAGGACTTGAATCGATGCATGCAACTACCAAATGATATCAAAGGGACTGATCTGTTTGAAACTCTGAAGTTGTGTGTGGAGAAAATCAACATAGAATGGACCAAATTGGACAGTGTATGCACCGACGGTGCTCCGGCTTTTACTGGTAAAAAGTATGGATGTCTTGAATTATTGGAACAGTTTCTTGGCGCACCATATTAAAATATCATTTTATGATTTACCAAGCTCTGTGTGGAATGACATTAAATCTGAACCATGTCATGGATGTTGTTCTGAGATGTGTGAACAAACTTCGAAGTAAGGCGCTGAATAGACGTGAGTTCAGACAGTTTCTATCAGACCTGAACGAGGATTACAGTGAGCTACTGTTACACTGTGATATCAGATAGCTATCTAAAGGGAAAGTTCTGTCACGTTTCTGGGCACTGAGAAATAGTGTCGATAAGTTTATGTCTGAAATAAATGAATTACCTACAGAAGGAATGTCTGCTGAACGATTACTGGCTTAATGACCTGGCATTTTTGGTGGACATCACATCTCATTACACTCTTCAAATGCGAGGATCCAGCGAAAAAAAACAAAAAACTATTCACAAATTTGTGCGATTCCATTTCTTCATTTAAAATAAAACTACGACTGTTTATAGAACAGCTGACTGAAGGGACTTTAGAGGCGTTTCCGTCTCATCATGTTCCTCGTGTACCTTGCGGTGTAGAGGTGAAGTATAAACATCGTGAGAGTGCCCAATTATGGCTTCATATATCGATATTCCCACGGACTCTGCTATTCCCTCCGTCCAACGTTTACATGGTCGGCCTCTTCCTCTGTTGCCATCTGGTCTGTACATCATTGCTTGTTGTGGTATGCTGTTGACTGGTAACCTACTTGCATGGCCAAATCATTTGACTTGCTGCATTCTAATAAAAATATAGTGCTGATGTAACCCCCACTTTAGTCCTGATTTCTTCATTTCTGATCTTATCTCTTCTTGATACGTTGAGTATTCTCAGGAACCTCATTTCTGTTGTTGTGATGTTTCTTTTCTCTTTTTCTGTCGTTGTCCAGGTTTGGCATTGGTAATATAGAGTTGGTAGGAAGATTGAAGAGTTTACAATAGAGGAGAATAATGTTGCCCTCTTCATAAATCGGTTCGTATTTCCTGATGTCAAGCTCTGTCAATTACAGCAAAACCTTCAGCACGAAATAATTTATTTGAAATGCAATTGTGCACTGAGATGTAAATTTCTGGAGGTGCCTGCTTCACCTTCAGCTGGTTAAATGATTTCATTCTGGCGACTATTGCCTGTCGACCAATTTGAGCACTTGCGTTCATTCGCCCAGGGATAAATGTGTCGTTTTGGTTCGACTTACAGATGCGAGCAGTCATTTTCTCCAATGACCGTTATAAAAAAAACAAGCAACGTTCCAAACTCACTGACAGTAGCCTAGCTGCACTTATGACTTTGGGCACGACAGATTTGTGCCCAGACATTGATTAGCTGGCATCTTAAATTAAGTAACTGGTTATGAAGAACAGTTACAATTGTAAATTAATTACATTAATAGCGATTTTAAAATTGATAAAACATTTATTCTTAAATGAACTTTTGATTTTAAACCCCAAAAATAACCACAGTGTAGTACTGACACTGGCTACTTTTAAAGTTTTAGAATTTTGTTGACGAAAGGTAAAAATGATATTTCACGACTTTTATAATTTTGTAACTTTGTGACCCGTTAACTACCGAAAATAGTAGATATGGCCCTCTGCTTGAAAAGCTTGGGATCTACTGCTCTAGAGCATTTGGCTGACGTTGAGCCCCGCTGATTGTATCGCCCAGCTGGAGGGGAGAATATTCTAGTGTTTGCTCTAGTAACCATAATGGACAAATATATTAGTTTTTAAACTCGTATTGATTAGCTGATTTGTATTCTATGTTAACATTGTGTTGGACAACACGACACCTTGTCGTCCATATTTTATTGGTAAGTTAACATTATACATTGTTTTCTGCAATGGTTACTGATATTGTGTGTGTGTGTGTGTGTGTGTGTGGGGGGGGGGGGGGGGGGTTGGTGGGTGGGTGGGTGGTTGCGTGCGTGCGTGCATGGATGGGTGGTAACTTTGTGTACTTATTTCTGCTCTCCTAAATGTGACATACAGAAATAGAACGCTTATAACATCAGTGTAGTATGGTGTCTTCTTCTTTACCTTCCTCTTATTCTTTGTTTCTTTCTACTTCTACTTCGTCATCATCGTTGTCGTCATCGGCCTTTTCTTCATTAGCATTAAAACCATCCCTCCGTGACCTGATTGTCATGTCTCATATCCGTCAATATCTTTCCTATACTCTCTGTGTATGCCTTTTCGAATATGACTTGTTTTCTAGATAACGACCCTGCCCACAATATTTTTCCTTGAGAATGAAAGACTGATACAACGACTGATCTGATTACTGTATTGAACCTACTGGATTGATAAACAGATAAATATTTTAACAAACCCCCATAAACGGGTTGTTTGTAGGCACTAACAACAGCTTTCACCAACAAAAACAGCTTTCCCGTGACCGCATTACATGATTAAACTAACTTTTATTTATCACACGTTAGTTATACCAAATGTTATCTCGAAGATATTTTCCCCCCGCATATCCTTTGCAGGAAATTGCAGTCAACACCAGCATTTTTCAGCTGCTGTTGATGTCTTGGCACGTTTTACGTTCGGTAGTTTGCCATTGCTGTCTGAACGACCGGCTCACATACCTCCGTCTGCTGTGTTTCATGCGTGTGTATTCGGGATTGCGAACAACGACCTGAACACCTTCGCCAGGGAGTACGGCATCTCGAAGATTAGTATACGGGAATTCCCGCTTCCCAACCCTGCCTCGAATCAACACTCAACACCAACCGCTGCACCCTCGCGACAATGGTCATACAAACGCCGTTTGAAATTGGGTTACCTACAGTCTATCAGCCTTTTGAAACACTCACATTCACTGAAGATAAAGTGACGTGACACACACATGGAGAATCATTACCTAATCTACAGACATTACACTACTTAACCACAAACAACCGGCTAACTCTTCTAGTTACTAATTCCTTTTAAAACCCTTAACCTGGCGAAGTGGTTTGGCCATGTCGTTAGAATGCAACATCAGCAACTACCATCACTGACCTTACATCAAAGATCATCTGCGAAGAGACCACGAGGACGTCCATGAAGAAAATGGATTGACGACATCAGAGACATTGTACAACCACACGGAATGACACTATCTAGTGCGGTCCACCGGGCGCTTGACGGCAGAAGTGGAAGATGATGATGATGATGATGATGATGATGATGAACCTGGCGAAAACGCTCGACCCTATCTAAGGCCATCCCCTTACTCTGACTGTCTCCCTCACACCCGCTTCTTCCGTACTCTCTCCTAACCAAGTCGTGCGCACCAACCATGCACCGATCTGTATGCATACCAAGCACGTAATGTACTGGTAGTTCTGTCTTATGTTAAATAATGTCAAAATATGCAACACCGAGCTTAAGTGGATAATTTTAAATACCTAGGGGCATTCATAACATCAGACTGAAGGTGCACAACAGAGATTAAGAGCAGAATAGGGCAAACAAACGCAGCATTTTAGAACATGAAAAGTATCTTACGGAGTCATCGTCATCGTCATCATCATCATCATCATCATCATCATCATAATCATCATCATCGTCATGTACCATGCCATTAAGCGTAGGCGTTCATGTTTTGCCATCTCACACGATCACCAGAGTCGTGGATCAGCATTTCGACCATACCACGATCAATGGGAAACGTTGAAGAATTCAATCAGTTTGGCTGCAGAAACAACTATCAGAAAATTAAAGAAAGTAGGCCATTAGAAATGGATGATTGAACAAATTTTACGACTAATGGAAACAATAAGACACAACAAAAATAATCCTGACAAACTAAGAGGAGATTCATAGAAAAGTCAGAACATTATGTAAAGAGGCAAGAGAAGCATGGCTTAAGAGAAACTACATAGAAATTGAAAAACAACACAACAGTAAAAATACCAAATTAATGCACACAAGAATTAATGAGCTTACTAATAAAAGAACACCTACATCAACAGCTGTCTGAGAACAAAAGATGGAAATATAATAATAGAAAAAGATAAGGTTTTACATGCATGGTTAGATTATGTGAAAAACCTTTATGATGATACAAGAGAAGAACAGTATGATATTAGGAATAATAATAAAGGACCATTAATTTTGAAGATGGAAGTTCAGAATGTTCTTCACCATATGAAATCTGACAAGACCCCGGGTCCAGATAACATCACAACAGAAATTATCAATACCTTAGAAGAATATGGAATAGATCAAATCACCAGACTGCTGAACAAAATATATGATACTGGAAGATATACCTCCTGAATTATGTAATTCTATATTTATTGCAATCCCGAAGAAATCAAGAGCCTTGGAATGCGATCAACGTCGAACAATTAGTATAATGAGCCACATCACGAAGATTTTGCTAAGAATCAGCATGCAAAGAGTTAAGAAGAAAATACAACCCGAAATAGGAGAAGAACAATGTGGGTTTGTAGAAAGCCGGTGTACAGTAAATGATGCGTATATGCTGAGGACAGTAATTGAAGGTTCTATAGAAGTAAACAAAGACCGACATCTTTTGCTTTATTGACTACACAAAGTCTTTCGATAGAGTAAGACATGTCGACATGATGAAGAAGCTTGCAGATCTACAAATTGATGGGAAAGACCTTACACTTGTGAATAAAAAAAGTTATATTGGAAACAACAAGCTGCCATAAAGACTGACAATGAAGTAGGTCAATATCAGCCTTTTAAGAAAGGTGTGAGATAAGGATGTGTAATGTCTCCAGATCTTTATTTCCTTATACAGTGAAAATATTTTCAGATATGTAGAAGATATAAAAGGAATCATCACTGGGGGACGTAACATCAATAACATTAGATATGCAGATGATACAGTATTGATTGAAGACAATGAAGAGATTAGAACAAGAATTGCCATGGCGAAGGTAGCCTTTTTGACCAATAAAAAGATGTCATTTGCAACGAGAAAAGGGGTGTTGAGGTGCTACATCGAACCTGTACTTTTGTATGGATGTGAAGCGTGGAAAATTAGCAGACAAGCTGAAAAACATCTGAAGGCTGTGGAAATGTGGTTTCTGAGGAAAATGCAAAGAATGCCATGGACAGACAGAAAAAGTTCTACAAGTCCTACAAGAAACAAATAAGTCACTATCATTGAATGTAAGAAAGAGAGTGCTGAAGTGCTATATAGAACCTGTTTTGCTGTATGGCTATAAATCTTGGAATGTAAATGAACAAATTAGTATTCTAGTATTTGCCTAGTAACCGTAATTGAAATATAAAACATTTTTAAAGCTTATCGATCGGCTGTTTTGTATTCTATGTTAGCATTGTGTTGGGCAGCACGACACCTTGTCTCCCTTTCTTGTTGATAAGTACGGGTAACACATTGTTTGTGTAATTTTGATTGGTATTTAGCATTGTGGTTTCTTCATGTTTTCTTATAACAGTATGTGTTTGTGTCTTCTATCCTAAAGGCGGCATTAAGAAATATAACACTTATAATATTAATATAATACGGTGTCTTCTTCTTTATCTTCTTCTGATTCTTTCTTGTTCTTCTTATTATTGTTCTTCTTATTATTGTTCTTTTTCTTCTTCTTCTTCGTCTTTAAAGAGTCAATGAGAGGATTGGATGTGAGAGAGACCAAGATATATATATATATATATATATATATATATATATATATATATATATATATATATATATATATATATAGAGAGAGAGAGAGAGAGAGAGAGAGAGAGAGAGAGACTGGGTGAGAAAGTACTATATAGACAGAGAGAGAGAGAGAGAGAGACAGAGAGACAGAGAGACAGAGAGATGATGAGACCATGAACTTCACTGAAACTTTTCTGCAATTTAGTTTCACAATTCCTCGTAATTGAATATGCCATCATTCTACTGCACACATAAAACCCAGAAAGTCACGGAACTGTCAGTGCCAGCAGTGCTAGGCATTTGTTACAGAGAGCAATAATAGTCTTGGAAAACACGCGTTCAGATGTTAGCGGTTGATTGGCTGTAAGACCGAACCCGTGAAGCAACATCTGGGCAGGCCTGAGTCAGGCTATTGTGTGAGCTATAATTGACAACTCACACGACGGTGGTTTATAGCTGTTGTTGTCAACGCTTACCTGGACGGCATTGACCCCGTTGTGTCGTGTTTGCTAATAAATTCAGATCGGGGCGTGAGAGGAATGAGCTGTGAAGATGGAAAATGTTTAGATAGCTTGTGCCATAGACTGATACATGCATACATATATACATACACACACACACAGCCATCTACCCACCTACCCACCTACCTACCTACCTACCTACCTAATCAATAAATGTGAATTAACAAATTAGGAAAAACTTCGAGGCAGCGGACACGTGATTTCTGCGATGCATGTTCAGAATTCCTTGGACGGCAAGACTAACTAACATCTAATGCTGGACAGGGCTAGTGAACGTAGAACAGTACATACCAAGTTGTGTTCTCTGGTGGTGGATGGGCTGGGGGAATGTATGTGTGCCTGGGTGTGTGTGTGTGTGGTTGGGTAGGGGATGTGTGTGTGTGTGGGGGGGGGATGTGTGGGTGGATGGGGGATGGGTAGGAGGGTGGGGGATGTGTCTCATAACATGGCAACATGCATTGTTTATGTTTACAACATTCTTTTGACAATGTTTTTTTTCCTATGTGAATGTTCCATGCAGTGTTGATGACCGAAAGATGAGTGATTGGAACGGTCGAGTGTAAAACGGGCCTGCGTGCCCAATTTGTTACCCTTTGAAAATAAAGTCCGTTCGTTCGTTCTCTTTCCCACTCACTCACTTTTCTCTCTCTCTCTTTCTCTCTTTCTCTCTTTCTCTCTCACTTTCTCTCTCTCTCTCTCTCTCTCACACGCACACACTTTCTCTCTCTCTCTCTCACACACTTTCTCTCTCTCTCTCTCTCTCTCTCTCTCTCTCTCTTTCTCCCACGCTCTTCTCACACACACTTTCTCTCTCTCACTTTCTCTCTCGCTTTCGCACTTTTAATGCCCCTCTTGACTCCTCTCTGTCGCTTTCTTTCCTTTACATATCTCTCAGAACAACCCTTTTTCTATGAACATCTCTCCTGCTTACGTATCCATTAAGCTGCGTCGCCTTGTTGTCCTGAATTATTTCTCAGGTAAATCTTTAAGCTGACTTATTATATTTAACTTGGAGTATTATTGAAACACACACACACACACACACACATTTTACACACACACACACGAGAGACATTTGGTTACAGTCAGAGAGAGAGAGAGAGAGAGAGAGAGAAAGAGACTGAAGAACTAATCGTTGCCTACATTAACTGATATATGTCTGCTGTCTGAAAAACGGGCTCTAAAAGACAAGAGGGTGAACTTCATTGCACCGCGGGTTTGATCCCATATGGCTTGGTACCTTTCCGCAGGGCGGCCTGCCGAAAGCTTGCACACAGTACGAAATCCGTAGCTCCAGCAATAACCCCCAAGAGTCAATCGATAACCCCCAAGAGATTCCTAGAAAAGTGGACCCGTGAACCGAACGACGTGGTCCAGAGTCGACCCACAACCTTCGGATCGCGAGACTGGCGGCGTAACCAGTTGGCCACATAGACTTCTGCGTGTCTGTATCCATAGAAAGAAAGGAAGGGAGAGTAGCAAGATAAGTTTAATGATGCGTGTCATGTGACCATATTAACTCGGACACTTCGTTCTCATGTCCTTCTCTCTGTCTCTCTCTCTATCCCTCTCTCTCTCTCTCTTCTCTCTTTCTTCCCCTGCTCTCTCTCCCTCTCCGCCCCACCCCCCCCCCCCCCCCCTCTCTCTCTCTCTCTTCTCTCTTTCTCTGTCACTTTCGCCTCATATCTCTTTCTTTACTTTATTTCTCTCTGAAATCTTCGCTATTTTCTTCCAATCCTGCCTTGGCTCCTCTCACTTTAAACATCCATATATTCATTCATTATTATCACCAAGCATTGCAGCGTCCTGATCACCCCATCCCAGAGTTGCTTCTCTGGCGCATCTCTCTATAATTCCATGTAAGTGTGCGTTAATACGTCTGTGTGAACTAGACCCACGGGCGTTTGTAAGGTACTTTAGCCAGTTAGCACCGGCCATTTAGCTCGGAACTGGCCAGGACTTTTCCAGAAGGGAATTCGGCGGAGTCAATCAGAGCCACTTAAATATTGCATATATTTTGCGGGCCTATGCGATCAACCCCAGGTTGATTTTCTAGTCAATTTACTAGTCAGTAGTTTGCCATTGTCTTATGAACGAAATAAACGTTTAAGTCTAACTTAATGCCGGTTTAGGAATTGAACCCTAATCTCACCATCATAGACCCGGAAGTTTTATTCTTTCAGCCACACGACGCTACGGGATGTTAAACCAACCTAGAAGCTGAACATTTACAGGACTTTGCAATCAGCCCCAGCATATATTGGCTGCTTGTGATTTACTAGGCAGTTCAGTGGTTTCTAATGCTTGCTAAACCCTTGACGCCGTATACCATCGAAATCAACGCAAGCAGTCAACTTCCAAATCGCCTGCGACTGATTTCAAACCCTCGCCTGGATATGTTGGAGAATTGTGAAACTGCGTTTCACTAACCCCCGAGCCGCAGAGGCCCATGACAACTGGATATAAACGAGCCGCGCTAACTCCCCAGATATCTTTGCCAGCAAGCGCGTAGGGTAGTAAGTCTTATTTGAAGACCGTTCATGGTCATGTCCAGAGCACTGCCGAATATAAAAACATAAAATATAAAAAACAAAAATACTGTCATTTACTGCCTATTATAGTACCTTGCGGTGTAAGGCAGGGAAGTCTTGAGAGACCGCCCGGCTAGTGCAGTCACCACGAACTGTGCAGGTTAGGGTTTGCTCTTTTCCCCCCGACAGAAAAAAAGATCCAGACCTAACCCAGGATTCGAACCCGGATCTCCAGGAGGATAACCCGACGTTCTAACCTCTGGTCAGTAGCTCCACTCGCGGAATACAAGTTGTCAATAATTAATTCAATACTATTTTAAATGTGAAATGAGTAATCAGATACCCATGTGAAAATTTCATCACAAAATTAATTATTCATGAAGCTTGATAGTTAGACCAAGTATATTTACTGAGGCTCCATCCTGTTGGAGTCAATTTTCAATAACATTTTCTGATGATCAGGTTAGCCAGCCCATGTTATTCCCAGTGTTCGCGATTGTATCAACATTAAAATACAATGTGTCATATTATCAGGGTAGATGTGATGTCTATGATGTGAAAAATACAATGTGTTAGAATATTGATGTATAAGGGGAGAGATTGTGGAAATAAGCAAAAGCGGTGTATAGTGCACTATTACAGGAAATAAAAGACGTAAAAGAAGAAGTACTGAATGCACTTTAAACAAGATTTTTTTTTTTTGTGCATATCCTATTTACAAGTATCGCCGAAAACACCAGCATTTTACTGATGTTGTTGATCTCTTGGCAAGTTTACGCTCAGTAGTTTGCCAATACTTTCTGTCCCATTTTTTTCCGCATATCCTATTACAGGACATCGCTGTCAAAACAGCGGTCTGCTGCCAAATCGGTCGCTGTGTTTCGAACGTAGGTAAGTGGACTTACGAATCGTGTCCGTAAGATCTTGCGCCACGGAGACCGAAACAAGAGGTTATAGGCGTAAAAAGAGGAGCGGGCGGGAGTGTTACCGCCAACGCAAAAACAGTCAAACAGATTTCAACATGCTTAGAGTTCTGTCTCCAAGGACAACAAACTGAGACTAAACAGACATGAAATTGATCTTCCTGTTTGTTAGGAAACATGAGTGATGAGGGGAGATATGCTGACGTACTTTTCTTTGCTGATATATATCATTATTATATGTTTTCATTTATACATTATATCTTTGCTAACCAGTTCACGAGAGTCACCGAACTTGTTGTCATAGAGGCGTAGATTTGTTTTAAAATTTGATCTGGGCTCGCAAGATAACTCAGCCTCAAATGAGCACCAAGAGATGTCCAGGAAAGTAAAGGCGGCCGGTGGGATCCTGACCACATCGCCTGTAGAATGCCAATGGGTCTCAACAAACATGGGGCTGGCATCATATTCTCAGTACGAAGGCCAGCACGGTCGAATGGATAAGAATGCGTGTTCTTAAACATCTGGTGTGTTGATGCTGAGGTAAGGGGTTCAACCCCCTACACCGGACAGTTGGACTAACATTTTGACTATAATCCTTGACTTGGGGACATAAATTACAAGTACGTCTGAAGTCGGAGTGGGTTCGCCTGATGGCGAGGGACACTGTCAATAGGTAAAAGCTAACCCACACGCAAAATTCAATCCAGCACTACTAGTATTAGTTTGTATGGACTACGCTTGAGTTCAAAGTGAGCGAGCGTAAAAACACCACACACACACACACACACACACACACACACACACACACACACATTCAGTACGCCTCAAGGCGTGGGTAGGCGCCCTGCACTGTACATTTACTTTTCAACAAGTCATCATCGTCATCATCATGTGCCATGCAGATGAGCGTGGGCGGTCATGTTTCGTCATTTCACGCGATCATCAAAGTCGTGGATCAACTTAGTGTCCTTGTCTCGACCATACATGTAGCCAAGTCATCCAAGTATTTACGTGTCTGCCTTCCCCTTGTTCTGTCCCCTCAATCTTGACAGTTGTCACCGAGTTCTCCAATTACTCGTAATTTCTTCTCATAACGTGTTTAATAATGAGAGAATGTCAACGTCTAATTTCTCTAATCAGTTTACGGTTTCCGTTGGTTTTTTGTAGAACTTGGTCATTGGTTTTTCTGTCTGCCCATTGTATTCTATGCATTTACTTCAGAAACCACATTTCCACAGCCATCAGATGTTTTACGACAAGTCCTGTAACAAGAACCTGGTGTGGCTATGTAAAGTGCTAGGACCATCATAATATTTATTCTGAGTACACAAGGGCATACGTGACCAGTCTTTCTCTGCCGTGGGGAACAACGAGTGCAGGCTTCGAACCCTTGTCCCAACGCTCTCATGTCATTGTCTGCGTAACGTTCTAGCCATGACACCAACGCGCCCGCTACTGTACGTTTGCCACATATTAATTCGCCTCAGGGGTCGTGTACTTTATTTACCGTATCCCCAACATGTAAAGATGGTATGAAACCAGACTAATTACGTTGTTGCATTTCATGTGCTGTTTTCTTAACGTTTGAGAATATTATTACCCGCTATTTGGGCTTGATTTCTTAACACAACATATTTTTGTTGTTGTTGTTGTTGTTGTTGTTATATTGTGTTTCCTACACGATAAAGCATTCACTTGGGAAGAACGTCTATGTGGCTCAGAGATGACAAGGTTAATATCAGGATAGTGTAATCATGTAAACGGGCACTCTCCCGCTGTTGATACTTCACCTCGACACCGCAAGATACAAGAGGAACAAGATGAAATAAGATGAGATGAGTAATAGTCAAGTGGTGGCTGCGATGCCATGACAATGTGCTGAAATGTCAAATTCATGTTTTGGTTACATTTGTCTGTTTGTACGGTTCTCAAGATGCGCATCGAGGCGCCCTCTGATCCTTGATTCTTCTTCTTCTTCTTCTTCTTCTTCTTCTTCTTCTTCTTCTTCTTCTGCTTCTTCTTCTTCTTCTTCTTCTTCTTCTTCTTCTTCTTCTTCTTCTTCGTTCATCCGGAGTGTTTTTTTCTGACGTGATTGCGGTGTGCCTGTTTACAGCAGAGCTGCGTTCTTGCGCCGTTAGGCCGACTCATCCGACTTCTGCGGGCATTTGTTGACCGGGTTAACCTTCCCGGTGGTTTCTTAGGACGTTTGACTATCACTATTGTGGTGTTATCCCCCATCCCAGCTGGCCCATATAGAACAGCCAAAGACATCCTGGTCAGCCCTCAGCGGAAGGTAGGGGCAGACCATGGGCATTCCCCGCCATCCAAGGAGGCTTCCATAATTGCAGAGCCGACACATAGCAATCTGGTTCTGGGCTCACCCAAGGAACCGTCATTTCCTGCACATGGGCTGCTTAGCCTCACTTCCGTATATTGAGCCTTCCGTTCACCATAGGCTGTTCTTCCGGAAACCAGAAGAATGCAGTCTGCAGATGACATCCACACAGTGAGTTTTCGATTCGGACTTTCCACGTAATGGATTTGCTATACAAGCAACAATCCATTTCGTGCCACTAGGACACTTTTTCCACCTTTTATGAAACCCACATTGTGAGCTTTCGATTCGGATTTTTGACCCGTGATTCAAGATTTGACGGGCTAGCTGGGGATGTTTTTTTAAATTTCATATTTACCTATCGGCTGCTCCGTGGCGAAGGAGTTACGGACGCAGTTCGTAATTCTGCATATCCGCGTTCGAAACACAGCTGCCCGCGATTTGGCAGCAAACCACGTTACGTTGTTGTTGTTGTTTTTTTTTAACGAAATGGTTGAATTGAATATAATTTAATTTAATTGATCTTTATTTTTAAATGGTAACAAATTGAGCGCGTAGGCCCGTCTTACATTCGGCCCTTCCAATCACTCATCTTTCGTTCATCAACAGTGCATGATGCATTCACATAGGGAAAAAAAAACATTGTCAAATGAATGTTGTAAGCATAAACACTGCATATTCTCATGTTATGTGACACATCCCCCCTCCCACACACACATCCCGCACCAACCTACACACACATCCCGCACCAACCTACACACACATCCCTCATCTACTCACACATCACCCACCCATATCCACACATCCCCCACCCACCAAACATCCCACTCACCACACATCTCCCACTCATCCCTTCACCCACTCACAGATCCCGCACCAATCCAGACATCTCGCACCCACCCACACACACATCCCTCACCCACCCACACGCATCTTTCCACCCACTCACACATACCCCAATCCACTCAAGCTCACCCACATACACATGCTCCACCCACCCACACACCGTCCAACCACACACACATATCCCTCACACACACACATCCAGTACCAACACACACATATCCCTCACTCACTCACACATCAACCACCCATACCCACACATCTTTCCATCCACAGTCACATTTCCCCACCCACCCTCACATTTCACAACCACCCATACACCCCAACAACCACACACACATCCCCCACCGACACACAATCCCCCACCAACACACACATCTCACACGCAAACACACATCCCCCACACACACATCCCCCACCTACCAACACCCAAATATCCCCCACCCGCTAACACCCACACATCCCACTACCCACACAAACACAACAACCCAAACACACATTTGGTTTGAGTGCTGAGCGTTCAGTAAACAATGGCAAACCACTGAACGTAAACTTGCCAAAAGATCACAACAGCAAGAAGTGCTGGTGTTGACTGCAACGTCCTGTAAAGGATATGCAACTAACTGTATTTATTTACCTATCAATTTAAAACTACTTTTTTCTGTTGCTATCTTTTCGTAGTAAGGGTTTCAAAGGAAACTTTGTGTATATGTTTGTTCTTATAATATATTCACAGTTAGGTCGGTATGACTGTGAGGTTTAACGAGCTTAAACTTTCTCTTATGACAAAGATGTAGTCGGATCGTTCCACACGCCGATCGTTTGGATCTAAATTTTGGCTTTTCGTTCAGAAAGCCATGGCAAACTACTGAATGCAAATTAGCACGATGTCCTCATTACGTTTCATGACTCGCAGGGGTTCATTACTGTGTGCTTGTATGTTGTATTAATAGATGTTTTTAATATCATATTACTAGTTAACTATTGGTGGCTTCATCGTGTGTGATCGTGTGTGTGTGTGTGTGTGTGTGTGTGTGTGTGTGTGTGTGTGTGTGTGTGTGTGTGTGTGTGTTCGTGCGCATGTGTATGTGTGAAAACTTTTTGTGCATGTGCGTAAGTGTGTAAGTCTCTATGTGTATGTGAGTGTGTGTGTATGTGTGTAATTGTGTGTATATGTGTGTACGTATGTGTGTAAGTGTGTGTGTGTGTGTGTGTGTGTGTGTGTACGTGTGTATGTGTGTGCGTGGGTGTGCGTCCACTATAGTCCGTACTACATCAATGTCCATTCTCTTCATATTTTATGGGGGGAGATGAGGCTGACAGGTTACGGTGTTCATCTCAGACTCTGAAGTGATATAGTTTGAATCCCAGCGTAAGGCCGGGCAATTTTTTACAATAACCATTGGTTTCTAATGACAACACACTCATTCCCCACCTCTTTTGTAGTGAGCGTAGAAAACCTGGCCTTTTCATATAAGAATTAAAAACGTGAGGCCCCGTTTGCAAGCTATGAAAGTGAAAAATACCGCGGTAGTTGTCAAAAGCAACGAGATAACCACGTTGTTGTTCTGGGGAAATTGCCAGTTAACTCATTCAATAGATTTTATTTGGTTGTTTCAGGATTTGAGGTTTGAAGATAATTTGGTCGCGTCTAGCGTGGGCACTTGGTCAAGTGGTTACAAACCCGCCTCACACGCCAATATTCCGGAGTTGGATCTCGGGTACAGTCAGGAATATGCACTACTGACGTGCTCAAACGAGAGCGAAACTCGAATTTAGTGCTTCCAATCTGACGTGGACAAGGTCCAAGTTTCGTACCGGAATACGAACTTCATTGCCAGTAGTGGGTTGTGCTCAATCTTCAAACTGATTTAATTCCCAACAAAAAGTAGTTACACAATCAAATGAACAAGTATTATAATGTAAATTCCCTTTCACTGAGCACTGAAACTGCGGAATATACCGCGAAACAAAATAAATAACATGATGACCCAAGTATGGCGATATATCGTCCTTCTTTCCAAATGGGAGGTCACATGTGACGAAATATTACGGTTCGGCACTGAATCAGTTAAGAAACTCCACCCACGGGTAGAAGGCGTCAATGGGAGCTGGCTGGGCGAAGTAGCTCTGACACAAATACAGGGTATATTTTTAATGACTGGGGTTTTTGAAAATTTTGCCGTTCCAAGTTTTGTATTTACCTTTTATGTTGCATAAACTGGCCGATTGGCTAGAATGCTGGAATCTCCTTTGGGTAAGGTGTGGAGTTTTGTTTTTCTGTCCGGACAAAACGAAAATCCTAACCTGCACAGTTCGCGGCGACTGCACTAGCCAGGCGGCCTTTATTCCTCAGGCTCAAAGAACCCCCTGTCATACACCGCAAGGTACTATATTGGCAGTAAATGACAGTCTTGACAGTTGCATGAGCTCCACAGAGAGCAAATACAAAACTTGGAACGGCAATATTGTCAAACACCCGACAGTCATTAAAAATACACCCTATACATACTGGGGTCTGACACACGGACCCACGAGGTCTGATGCTCGCCTCTCGAAAGAGGTGCCAGGGAAAAGGAAAAGAATACTGCCATTGTTCCAGTATAACTGATGTTGTCACGACATTGCCGTGCTCGGAAAGCTACACGTGTGTGCGCGCTTGTTGATTTTCTCATCTGTGTGCCGCGCGCGTTTGTGTCTGTGTATGTGTGAATGTGTCCGGATATGTGTCTGTGTGTGCCAGAAAGAAAAGGTAGTTACATATTCTTTATAGGTCATCGCAGTCAACCCCAGCATTATTTGACAATTTGTGATCTCTTGGCAAGTTTACGTCCAGTACTTTGCCATTGTTTCTGAACGACTAGCACCCATACCATTTTATTTTTTTAAAAATCAACGCAAATCGGTCTGCTGCCAAATCGCCCGCAGCTGTGTTTCGAACGCGGTGTGCGGGATTACGAACTGCGTCCGTGGCCCCTTCACCGTGTAGCCAGCTATGCGTGTAATGCTTATTTTCGCACTTCCTATTACATAATAATATGCGTTGTGATGTTAATTGAATAAGATACTATAATCACATTAACATCTAATGACGTTCTTTCGGTTGAGAAAATATCGGAAAGGGGCTCTAATTCATTTAGACAGGATCGCAAAATTATCCAATTGGATTACCTGCTCCTTTTGTTAGGTGTCCCTCTCTTTTCCTCAAGTTTAGTTCTTCTTCTTCTTCTTCTTCTTCTTCTTCTTCTTCTTCTGCCCATGTATTCCCCCATTAGGGTATCGACCCCCAACCAACCCCGCCAAGCTGTCCGTCCTGTCTCTTGCTATCTCCTGCAACTCTCTCCATGCCCTCCCAATATTATTCATATCTGTAATTCTCTCCCCAGTTTGTTTTAGGCACTCCTCTCTGTCGTTTGCCTTGTGGGTTCCAGACAAGAACATTTAAGACCACACAAATAGATGGGTCAGATCTTTTTAGTGCAGATTATAATCATCTAGTCATGGGCACGCGGCGGCGCAGTGGACAGCATGCCTGCCTGCCCGCCTGGTGGACATGGATTGTTTCAGTGAATACAATATGCTGAGCAAGTACAGAGTGTATTTGTAACTACTGTGCAGTGTTTGAAAATATTGCCTGTCCAAGTTTTGTATTTACCTATTATATTGCATTAACTTTACAATGGACGAATACAAAACTTGGACCGGCAATATATTCAAACACAGCACAGTCATTAAAAATACACCTTATACAAGAGCATTTTATCACCGGGAATATGGTGCTGGACATGTTAATAGACCAATAGGTACTCAGTTGCTGGTGAGGTCAGGGTCATGCCGCCCGTCTTTACTTCCCAAGACATTTCCTGTTACCCATTTTAGGCTGGCTCGATCCGGGAGCAGAGGTCAATTAAAGAAATTCCACGGCCATCTGACCAGTAGGTTAGCGTCTGGCCACTACATTAGATGCATCATACATATTATATCACTGATGTGCGAGAGATGGGTGGTTGAAAGGGCCGGATGCATGCTGAAGTCGGACTCGCTGACCTCTGAGGTCTACATTAGTACTGGGAATCTTCGCTGGCAGTTGAAGATCAAGGAAAAAGGGGGGGGGGGGGCGTGTGGGAATGTCCCGAGTTCTGTGATTCCAGTTCTTGACTTAACTCAACTCAAGGGCTGAATGTAAGACGGGCCTGTGTGCCCAACTTGTGACCCTTTGAAGATACGTTAGTTCGTTCGTTCGTTCGTTCACGTGTTAAAGTCCTTATTGAGGCGGATATTTTTTTAAAATCAATCTGGACTCCCAAATCAGCCCAGCCTAAAGTAGGTACCAGAATAAGTCATGGGAAGTAAAGGTGGCCGACTTGATACTGACCACATAACACATATATACGAATACCTGGATAGCACCTTATAGACAATAAGCCTAGCGTGTGAAAAAGAGCTTTATATTTTAAAAGTACTCCAATCATGTACTTAGGTCCTCTGATCTCTTGGGTAGTAAGCTCATCTACATCATCATCATCATCATCATCATCATCATCATCATCATCATTATCATCATCATCATCTTCCAATTCTGCCTTCAAGCGTCGTGGGGAGGAATAATTTGCGCTCCAGCGACCGATGGGTGGCACTAGATAGTGTCATTCCGTGTGATTGTACAATGTCTCTGATGTCGTCAATCCATTTTCTTCTTGGGTGTCCTCTTGGTCTCGTCGCAGATGGTCTTTGATGTAGGGCCAGTGATGGTAGTTGATGATGTTGCATTCTAACGACATGGCCAAACCACATGATCTTCTGTCTTTCAATAAATGCGGCACAGGGTGTTGATCCCACTGTCTGTCTAATAACAGCATTTCTTACTCTCTCTCGGATTAAGTTGGAAGCTTTCCTCAGGCATCTCATCTCACCGGTGTTGATTTTGCGAGAGTGTGATTTGGATAAAGTCCAAGTTTGAGATTGGTAGCATAGGGTTGGTGTGAATATGCTGTTTATTATCTGAGGTTTTGCGGACATGCAACAACTAAATGTACCAGTTTCGTTCCTCACGCTGAGAGCAAAATTATATAGGGTGTATTTTAATGATTGTGCAGTGTTTGGAAATATTGCCGGTTCAAGTTTTGTATTCGCCCACTGTAAAGTTCATGCAACATATTAGGTAAATACAAAACTTGGACAGGCACTATTTTCAAACAATGCAGTCATTAAAAATACACCCTGTAAGAATATGGGTCTAGCACCGTGAACCCAGTATGAAAGGATTTTACTTTACTTATATTGATAAAACAACAAAAGCTAGTTATAATGTGTTTGTGTTTCTTTCCGATGTATTTAATATGTATATAACGACCACCGCAATTACACGTTTTGTCCGTCTTTATTGCTTCCATATCACTGCCGCTAATAAAAATTGTTTCGTTATGAAATCCGTTCTTTTTATCTTACTCGCCGGGAGATATCAATTCAAATATTGCTTTAGAAGACCGCGCTTATTCAACGCGTACTGTTGGCGATATTGTATTCGGTAGCCATGTTGATTATGACTTAGTGGAATTAATTGTGTTCATTGTTTTCTTTATCGGTTTCTAACTGTTAATTTGCACAACGTGTAGAGTAGATGAGTAATACAGGACAGATTCTTGTTCAACGCACGTGTCTCAGAATTCATTTTGAAATGAATACATTACATTTAAGAGCATGTCACCAAACATGCTACCTGTTCCGTGGCGCAGGTTTTACGGACGCAGTTCGTGATCCCGCATGCCCGCGTTCTAAACACATCTGCGGGCGATTTGGCAGCAGACTACCTTGCGTTTGTTTTTTACGAAATGGTATGGATGCTGGTCGTTCAGAAAGCAATGACAAACTACTGAATGTAGACTTGCCAAGAGATCCCAACAGCGAAAAAATGCTGGTGTTGACTACGACGTTCTCTAAAGGATATGCAACTAATTTCTTTTTAACCAAACATATACGAACACATACGTATGTATGTGTGTAGGTGTGTGTGCGTGTGTTTCTGTGTGCGTGTAAGAATGGATGGATTAATTGATAGATGGATTTATTTATGTATTTATTTATTTATTTGCGCGCGCATACGCACACGGGTATGTATGGGTGCAAGTCGTCATCATGTATCAGGACCAGTACTAACGTCGCTCTAGTCACGACCCATTGCCAGTCCCCTCCCCCTACCCCCCTCGTGTATTGCCACAGCCAGGCAGTCTTCAGGGTTATGCCTCCATCTGGACCCCCGCCTCTCCTGCCAGGCTCCGTGCCTTTCACCACTGCTCTCTCCAGGCTACTGTGACGTTTAATATGGCCAAAGTATGTCAGTTTGTTAGACATGATGTTGTGTGTGAGCCAGTTCTCTTCCACGTTCGACGTACGAGATATGAAGTCTTCCTACCAGCATCACAGTGTGTATACTTTGTCTTGTGATGTCTGGTATGTATGTATTATGCATTTGTTTAAAATGTATGTTCGTTGCAGGACGTTGCAATGAAACACAGATTCTATCGGCTGCTTGGTATTTACTAGGCAGGTATTGGTTCAGTCAGACACAGATTATAGTCGTCACTAGGAAGAAAATAATACCACAATGTATTATATAAGTAAATGGGAATATTCTTCAACAAGTCAATCGGTACAATTATCTCGGAACAGTCATAACATCTGATGGGAGATGCCTTGAAGAGATTAGAATAAGAATCGCCATGGCGAAAGTAGCCTTTAGCAAGACGAAAAACATACTAACCGTTAAAAAGATGTCAGTTGAAACGAGAAAATTTTTTTTGAGGTTCTACATAGAGCCTGCACTTTTGTATGAATGTCAACATCTGATGGCTGCAGAATTGTGGTTTCTGGGGAGAATGCAAACAATACCATTGACAGACAGAAAAACAAATGACCAAGTACTACAGGAAACAAATGAAAATCGTAAACTGATTACAGAAATTAGTCGTAGACAGTCAAAATTTGTTGGACATGTTATGAGAAGAAATGAATTGGAGAACGTGACAACTGTCAAGATTGAAGGGAACAGACCAAGGGGAAGATGGAGAAGTAAATACCTGGATGGCTTGGCCACATGGCATGGTCGAGACAGGAACACTGAGCTGATCCACGACTCTGGTGATCAAGTGAAATGGTGAATCATGACCGCCCACGCTTTCCAGCATGGGACATGATGGATGGATGGATAGGTTCAGTAGCCTGTTTGAACGAGAAGTTAACGTTTCAGTCCAGCTGACTGGCTTGTGGAATGAACCCACTGCTCCGCCTTTGGAAAAGAAAATTTAAAGTTTAAGCTTGTTAGACCTCTCTGCCATACCGACTTTCTTATTACATGTATGTACGAGCGCGCGCACGCACGCGCGCGCCCGCACACACAGAGAGAGAGAGAGAGAGAGAGAGAGAGAGAGAGAGACCACGGATCACCAAACCTCTTTCGAGCCTCCACAGCAGAGGATTTTGTGCAAGATCCCTTTGTTGGAAGTGCATCTGTACTAGCAAGTATGCATACAAGACTTCACAACCTACGAAAGGACAATTAACGGCCTTAACCTTGAAATGGTTCTGAATTTGGCACTCAGTCTCGTCTTCAGCAATCCCATTAAAACGTGAATTATTGAAACGGCAGCGAAGTAATTGCTATACTTTATTTTAACCTACAGTATAGTCACCTAGATTGAAAAATTTTAAAGTCGATATTAAATTCTAATCGACTGTTAAAAGTTAAAGATGTTGCTAGTATAAGTTTCAGGTAATTGGATGGAAAGTAAATCAATAAACGGTGTTGTTCATTTTCGCTTGCCTCTGGGTAATTAATTCAGCACATATCACATGAGGAGTTCAATTTCTACGTAAATCTTGTATTTCAGTTTGCAGTCAGTAACTAAATGCCAGTGTTCGTAATTTCCGTGTGTTAATATAGTTTTAGCAATGCGGTACTGACATCCACGAGTATTCTATAGTTTGTTCGGTGGGTACATTTGGGTCATTCATCATGTGCCATGTCGAGTGTGGGCAGTCATGTTTCGTCATCTCACACGATCACCAGAGTCATGGATCAGCTCAGTGTTCTTGTCTAGACCATGCCACGTCGCCAAGCCATCCAGGTATTTACTTCTCTGCATTACCCTTGTTCTTTCCCCCTCAATCTTGCCAGTTGTCACCAAGTTCTCTAGTTTATTTCTTCATCTAACGTGTCCGAAATATGTTGACTGTCTTCGTTTAATTTCTATAATCAGTTTACGGTTTTCATCTGCTTTTTGTACGACTTACTCGTTGTTTTGTTCTTTCTGTTTTGTCTGCCCATGGTATTTTTTTTATTTTTCCCGGGAACCACATGTCCACTGCCATTAGGTGTTTTTCAGCTTGTCTGTTCGTTCTCCGCGTCTCACATCCATAAAAAAGCACAGATTCTATGTAGCACTTCAACACTGTTTTTCTCGTTGCAATTAACATCTTTTATTGATCAGTATGTTTTCCATCTTGCAAAAGGCTAGCCTCGCCATATCGATTCTTCTTCTTCTTCTTCTTCTGCTGCGTTCATCCGGATTTTTTTTTTTCCGGATGTGACTGCGTTGTGCCTGTTTACAGCAGAGCTGCGTTCTTGCGCCGTTAGGCCGACACATCCGACTTCTGCGGGCATTTGTTGATCGGGTTAACCTTCCCAGGATTCTTGTTCTAATCTCTTCATCGCACATCCCATCATATGTTATGACTGTTCTGAGATAGTTGTAACAATTCACTTGTTTAAGAGCATTCTCATATTACATTGTGGTATTTCTTTCTTCCTAGTGAAGACCATAATCTGTGTCTTCTTAAAATTTAATTCTAACCCTAGTTGTGCAATGTGTACAATAACCGCATTTACTAAATATTGCAGATCCTGTTCATTATCTACAACAAATAATGTGTCGTCGGCATATCTAATGTTGTTGATGTTATTTCCCCCAATTGTGATTCCACCCATATCTTCTAAAATTCTAAGACATTTTTCACTTTATAGGAAAAAATAGATAAGGAAACATTAAAAATCACTTTCGCACACCTCTATTAACAGGATGATAATGACCTCCTTTATTATCAATCTTTATGGCAGCTTGTTATTTCCAATATATGTTGTTTACAAATTCTAAGGTCTTTCCCATCCATTTGTAGATCAGCAAGCATCTTCGTCATGTTGACATGTCTAACTTTATCGAGAACCTTTGTGTAGTCAATAATACATTTGGGTAGATTATCGACATATGTACGGTACAGACTTCCCACAAAAAACGCCAGAACTACAGAAATTGATCTGTCTTTATATGTCTGTCTCTCTGTTTATCTGCTGCCTGTCTGTCGGTACTGATGTTTGCATTCTTGTCTACCAGTTCAGCTCCGTACCTATGTCTCTGTCTGACAAATAGTTGTCTGCATGCCTAGTTGCCTGCCTGGCTGTCTGTTTGTCGACCTGGCTGCTTCTCAACATATCTGCATAGCTACCTACATGCTTGCATAGTTTCCTACATGCCTACCTAGCTGCCTACCTGCCTGCCTAGTTGCCTACATGCCTTCCTAGCTACCTGCATGCCTGCCTAGATACCTAAATGCCTGCCTAGCTATCTGCATGCCTGTCTAGATGCCTACATGCATGCCTAACTGCCTACATAGCTGCCTACATGCATGTCTACATGGCTACATATCTGTACACTGTCTGGTAATGTGCACTGTCTGGTAATATGCACTGCCTGGTACTGTGCACTGTCTGGTAATTACTCGTAAAATGTGCTATGTCGATAATGAAAATTTAGACTATCTGGTAATAAACAATGCGCACTTTCTGGTAAAGTGCAATGTGCACTGACTGGTAATGAATACTGTGACATGTCTGATTATAAACATCGCGCCCTGTGTGATCATGAACAGCGTGCACTGCTAGATGATTTACTTGTGCAGTGTGCATTGATTCACAGTGCACAATAAACGCTGACCATGTACAACGTGCACGCACATACATACGTGCATACGTACATTTGTCTTTGACGTACTTTATTATTTTTAACACATACAGACAACACGAGCCGCAGTGGCATACTGTTTAGTGCGGTTGCCTGCGAAGGCATCGTTTCGGGTTTAACCCCGAGCATGTGCAGGAATGTTTTCCATTCAGTGTGGCTCTGGGGTCGACATAGCCTCATAACAATGGGTATCAGACAAATTTATGGGGATTGCCTGGGGAAGAAAAGGCTACGAGGAAGGGAATATGTGACCCTACATATGAGTGGCCTGCTATGTTTACAGATGCCAATAAAGTCATGGTTTGTCATTTGACAGTCACATTTTTTTTTGGCTTTTTTTTTGGTGGGGGGGGGGGGGGGGGGGGAGCGTTATGAGAAGAAATAAACTAAACTAAACAGCTCTTGTTGACAACTGGCATGATTGAGGTGAAAAGAACAATGGAAAGACAGCGAAGAAATGTATGGATGGCTAGACCACATGGCATGGTCGGGGACAAGAACACAGAGCTGATCCATGGTTGTGATGATCGTGTAAGATGATGAAACATGGGACCCCCCCCCCCCCCCCCCCACCCTCCACGATTTCCGGCATGGCACATGACGAATGATGAAAGAATAACGTTTGAAGGCTTAGTAATGCACACTCCAGAAGTAATATCTGCTATAGGGCTATCTTTACCTTTTTATCCAGTGAGTGTCAGGGCCTGGATAAGTGCTCTTTACTTTACTTTACTTTACTTTACTTTACTTTACTTTACTTTTACCTTTACTTTACTTTTACTTTACTTTTACTTTACTTTTACTTACTTTTACTTACTTTTACTTTACTTTACTTTTACTTTACCTTTCCTGAGTTTTCTTCACTTAACTTTACTTCAGGCTTAATTTATATTACTTTTACTTTACTTTATGTTTACATTGATACATCTTTTAATTTACTTTACTTTCTGTTTGCTGTTTCTTTACTTTCTGTTTGCTGTTTCTTTTACTTTATTTTTACTTTACTTTTACTTTACTGTATTTTACTTTTCCTATTATTTTACTTATCCTTTATAATACTGTACTTTACCATTTCATTCCCTTCAGTTTCTAAATGTGCATGTAGTCATGCCGTCAGCACTAAATGTCATCAAGAGTTTAGATATGTGTCAGGGAGATCTCCTCGGCAACACTTAGCCTACTGCATAGGTTTGCATTTCTTAGAGCTAGAACTGTTGAATGCGGCTCGATTATATAAAGTATACTGACCAACGTGCGGCTTGATTATATAAAGTATACTGACCAACGTGCGGCTTTATTATATAAAGTATACTGACCAACGTGCGGCTTGATTATATAAAGTATACTGACCAACGTGTGGCTTGATTATATAAAGTATACTGACCAACGTGCGGCTTGATTATATAAAGTATACTGACCAACGTGCGGCTTGATTATATAAAGTATACTGACCAACGTGTGGCTTGATTATATAAAGTATACTGACCAACGTGCGGCTTGATTATATAAAGTACACTGGCCAACGTGTGGCTTGATTATATAAAGTATACTGGGCTAAAGTGCGGCTTGATTATATAAAGTATACCGACCACTGTGCGGTAAGGTGCCTGATGAGGACGAGCTAAACTCCAGGGATCTGTATACTGTTCATTGTTGCTACTTGAATGCATGTAGATCATGTTCTAACTGCGCTAGCGTACGCTGACATTTAAATTTTAACCCTTAGCGCATACCTTTTGGCTCAGCGAATGAGGTGACGCTATAATAGGGAAATATGCACAAAAGTCAAATGTCATCTCGCTGCTACCTAAAATGCCTATCAATCAGGAAGTCAATGTTTCCACACAACACTTCACTACTTCCGAGGAACGCTGCATACAGCGCCAAGATGACTCATACATCACCAGAGTTAATTCCCACAGCTAGTCGTTAACTGTATACCATGTGTGCATACAGATATAGTCCACATGCGTGTTAGAGTGCGGTTAAGTTGTCTTTATGGCCATTATTTTGCTATGTGCTCGTGTATTATTGACTGTAGATGGGAGCTTGCACATGAGTAACATCTGGAGCCTTATCTCGTATACCAGCGGTTATGATACCACAAGCAACGCTTGTTTTATATCTCTTCCACGCATGTGCGACGTGTGTTTCTCTGGCAAAGTAACGGCCTTATGTTAACTCTATAATGACAGCCACTAAGTCCCAAGTAGAAGCCGCGGTGGCGCAGTGATTAGCACGCATGTGTTCGAATCCCCCATGCAAGCGGATTATTTTTTAAATATGACTTAGGCTACCAAGCCAGCCTAGCCTACAATGTGTACCAGGAAATCCCATGGGAAGTAAAAGAAGCCAGGGTGATATTGACCACATCACCTATCACGTGCCGATTGGTCTATGAGCATATGTGAAAAGCACCATGTAACCCCTGTTTCTACGTGCACTCAGGCCTACACTTCACATACCTATATATGTAATGGTCCTAACACTTCACATACCTTTAGATGTGATGGTCCTAACACTTCACATACCTATAAATGTGATGGTCCTAACACTTCACATACCTATAAATGTGATGGTTCTAACACTTCACAGACCTATACATGTGACGGTCCTAAAATGTCACATACCTTTAAATGTGATGGCCCTAACATTTAATATACCTTTAAATGTGATGGTTCTAACACTTCACTTGCCTTTAAATGTGATGGTCCTAACACTTCACATACCTTTAAATGTGATGGTCCTAACACTTCACATACCTTTGAAGGTATGCGTCTAGCATCATATGCCCAATGCGCCATAAGGCATGTAGAAAGGTCCTTTACTTTCCTTGTGCCCGATACGTCTCCGGAACGGACCTTTCCTACATTTACTAGGAGCCATCGGCTGTTAGTTACAGTGGGCTCCGTTACTTCTCAGACGTTGTAGGGTGTCAGTATTTGGAGGCCGGTGTTTCATGATGACCGTGATCGGATAACTTCTAGGAAGATGTTTGTTGTCTTTTGTGCTGGTAAAAAAAAAATGCATGTGCTTTGCAGAACGTTGCAGTCAGTCCCAGCCCCTATTGGCTGTTTGTGATTTACTAGAGAATGTTACCTTCAATAGTTTGCCATTGCTTTGTGAACGAGACGTCAACATTTAAGCCCAGCTGACCGGCGTGTGGAACTAACCCACTTCCCTGCCGTCAGGAGAGAAAGTTTAAGTGCGTTAAATCTCTGAGGTTTGTATATCCCGTATACGACCACTTATAATATCAATATATTTTTTTTAAATAATTGTGGAAGTAATTAGCCCTTATGCTTTAACAGTTCATTAAAACTCAGGGGTAGAGTCCTATACTAAATCAGAATATCATGCAAGAGTTCAGTTATCTATAGCTCCGTGGTGCAGTTTGGGAACATCCTTTTATTTTTCACAATATATAATGGCATAGATGTGAAATGTTACACCTACTTTGGTTGTAACTGAGGGGGGTTTTCAAAAGTGTGATATATACTAAAACTTGTAACATTTAATACTCGTTACTGAGTGTTCATATCCGTATACATAAATTGTATGAAATCTGGCATGCATAGTTGATGCTGCATTGGCTCTTTGATCTAAAATATCTGCAAACTGCAACAATCAAAGTTGGAAATGCATACAGTTTTCGGTTGACTGTTTATTTTTTATTCAGATGACGCTTGTGAATTAGCAGAATTATATTTAATGTGCTGCTGTTGTTTTTCGATGTTTTCTGAGCGCGCGGTGGTTATCTTTGCTTTGATTTATTTCCAATGTTTACTACTTAAAATGAACAATGAACCAACCCTGCTGGAATAAGTATTGCCCCTTCAGATGTGTTCGTATATTGTTCAGCCATCTTCTTCGTGCAACGTTTTGTTTTATGCACTGAGCTTGTTAAAGAAATCGTTTTGTTAGGTATACCCCACATGACAAAGCCAACATTATCTGTTTGTTTAACAACACGAGAAGAAATCTTTTGGAATCTTGACAAGTCATAGGATTATTCGTGACATAAAGAGTTAATATGGAAGAAAAGTGACATTTGGCGTCTGTCACACACAGCATTTATTAACGCCAGGCCTTATTTACCACTTATACCATAATAAATTTATGTATTGTATTTTTGTCCACAGATAGTCGTTATGGAGCAACATGTTGGAATATAAACACTGCAGTCAAAAACGTGAATGCGACAACTACAGACTGGCCCGTGCTGTTGTGAATTTCTTTGAGGGATATACAGAGTGGAACTTGCGTATTTAATAGAGGAAAACTGATGGTGTGTTGTTAGTTATTCTGTTGCTGTTGCTGCTGCTGCTGCTGCTGTTGCTAACATACAAATATGAGGACTATACCATCATTAGTGGCGCTTTGCGCTATATTCAGTGATTTTCTGCACTTTTGGATAGGCGTCAATGCAGGTAAGTTTTACAAGTACATATTTTTAAGTACTATGCTTCTAGCCAGTCCGCCAGAATCACATTCTTAAGTTGACATCGTGTTTATTTAAAATAAAATTAATTACGATGTGTTTCAATTTACTTATTTATTTTCTCGTTTGCTCGGTTTTGAACTCAAGCGTAGTCCATTCACGTGCTGCCGCATCTTGTGCACTGGACTGATTTTTGCGTGTGGATTAGCTTTCCATATTACCAGTGCCCTCACCACCAGGTGATTCCCCTCCGACTTACTTCTGAGCTACTTGCAATTTACGTCCCCAAGTCAAGTGTGTATGTGTGTGTGTGTGTGTGTGTGGGGGGGGGGGGGGGGGTCAAAATGTTAATCCAACTGACCGCTGTAGGTGTTGAACCCGCTACCCCGGCATCAGCACACCGGATGTTTAAGAGCGAGGGCTCTTATCCATTACGCCATGCTGACCTCCATTTATTTTATTGTATTTTGATATTTGTTTGGGCCATATTTCTTTGTGGTGTTCTTTAGAAAGTTGTGGCTGTCATTATGCAATAATAAGATCGTACATGTTTTATATGTCGATTGTTTTTGCCAATTCCCATGCCTTATGCATGTTCATGTCCAGTGTGTCTTAAATGCCTTGTGCCTATCATCCACATCATCAATAGTTGGATATGATTTCTGTTCATATTCCATAGTTGTGGGTTCATGTAGTTGATTGACAAAAAAAAATGTGTTGCATATCCTTTACAGGACATCGCTGTCAACATCAGCATCTTTCAGTTGTATGTTGATTTCTTGGCAAGATTACGCTCAGTAGTTTGCCATTGTTTTCTGAGCGGCCGGCTCAATTATCCCCCAAGTCACCAGCGGGGGTCGAACCGCTCCCAGCTCTCGCCCGCTCCGAGACTCTGCGTGATAAACGGGATTACGGAGAAAGTGTTGTAACCCCTCGGCCAGAGAGACCGGCGGTTGATTGACAAGGCTAATGAAAACACCATTTTAGAGGTGTCTAGTTGGTCATGTGTTGAAGTACACTTATTCCTGCGGCGAGGCGCTGTCGTCATTTGGAGGTGACAAGTTCAAATATTGGTTGGTAACTATAGCTTTCAATTTTTATGCTGTCTAGTCTCTACTTCTTTCCCATACTTCTATGAGTGCCAAACAATACGTGGTTATGTATTTATGTAGAATCTCAGTATGTTTAATGTTCTTGGTCCACGGTGTCCGAAGTGTGTTTCTGTAACATGTAAATTCAACATTCTTGATTGTATTCTATTGTGATTGCAAATGGTCCACGACTCATATCCGTATATTGCCACATGAAAGATACATGTTCTCTAAAAGTTAACTTGCATGTATTGGTTGAGCAGTGCAAAACACGCTGGGCACTGTTTAACCTCCGCGTTGCCACGACCAGTCTACGTGTGACGTCATTTGAGCAGTTCCCATTGCTGTTGATTACGAACTTAAGATATTCAGTTTACTGCAGTTTCAGTTTCTTCATTGTTGACTGCGATGGTTGCACGGAGTCCTGACAACAATTAAGAACTGGTTGGTTTCGTTTGGATTAACATGATCAGTTTATAATCATGCGCGTTCACATGAGTTGATAGTGAGACAAAATAATTTTTGATCAACATCTAGGAGTTGGGCTGAGTCAAGAACCGACATCACAACACTCTGGACATTCCCATACGTGTTCCGTCCTCATCTTCAAATTGATCCATATCTAAAATATATTGCTTACGTCTTACTGGCTTCTAGTCCTATGCTTTCAACTTCATTTATGTGTATTCAATGAATGCCGATCAACGTATCTCATATTGTTTAGACTTCCCTATACAGTACCTGTTATATTTTAACCTGTTATTATATCTAATTTTAATCTAATTGCAACCTTACCGCTCTAAATGAGGATCTGCATTTCAACACTTTGCTTAACCAACCTAGTCATTGGTCATTAGGCGCGGATCCAACTTCACGGCAACGGGTCGTCCTCTTTATGCTCCGTTCCTGTGCCAGTGAATATCACACAAAATGCTCCTCACTATCCCATGTGAAAAGTGGAACAGACAGGAGTCTCGACAAAACAACATCCCGTACAGGTACACTGTGCATAATGCTGCCGCCAGAATGCCAACACAAAATTCATCCACGAAAAATACAGTTCATCGTGGATGGAAGGGGCAGTCACTAGAAAACCAGCGGCCACACATTACTGAATAAGGCAATCCATTCAGTTCAGCTACAGGCCATCCGCTATCATTCCGAACATGCAGTAAAGGCTACACACAACCGCGGACAGATGTAACAGTATTCCACACGAAATTCACAGCTCACAGTGTCGCGCCACGCACTCAACTCAATGGCAGGGCGACGAAACCATGAACTACCAGTCCAACATGAGTAAAAAGCGAATGCAAACCTAGCCACAAGCATAAGCGCTCCAGATGCCTTAACCGTTGACATGCCTATCCCCAACCTAATTGAATATAATCAGTAGTGGAGGAAATATGAGCCACTTACGTCTAGTCCTGGTCTCTTTGTGCTGTGCTGAATCATGACATGGTTATCTCCTAATGACCGGCGCTGTGGCTTAGGGGATAGTGGGGCGTGTAGTTTCCTAATTTCTCTTCATACCGATGTGAGGGTTCAAATTCTATCACTGGCGCTTAGGAAAAAGACTGCCTTGAGTTGATTTCGATGGTATGAGGCGTCGACCGTTAAGAAACCAATGGCAAACTACCGAACTAAGTGTGCCTAGTAAATCACAAACAGCCAATAAATGCTGTGGTTGATTGCAACATCCTGTAAAGGACATGCAAGTAACGTACAACCTATGTCACTCAGCAGATGTGAAGCTCCAGCACTGGTAATGCATGCCCTGATGGTTTCTGAGCTTGGAGAGGGGACGGAGAGCTCTGTCACTCACGACTGGAGATGGTAGTTTGGTACCGAGACAGGAGAGCAACCTTTACACCCGCCCAGTGCAAATAGGCTCAGGCCCGTTTCAACGACCAGAATGTTAATGCATTTGACTTAAGAGTTAGAACGCAGTTATCTAGAGGATTCGCCAAGCAACCAATCAACCATTATAACAACAATTGCAAGCACCAATCAACCATTATAACAACAATTGCAAGCACCAATCAACCATTATAACAACAATTGCAAGCACCAATCAACCAGTATAACAACAATTGCAAGCAATCTACTAATGTCTCTAGCAATTTCTCTGTACAGTAATGTTCCCGCGTTAAATGAACGTTTCTTGCCGAGGACAAAATGCGTTAGAAGCCTTGGTAATGTCGCGGTTAGCACATTCCTTTACCGACACAATGGGCCCAGGTGCAAACCTCAATAGTGGAAAACGAATAGCCAGAAGTTTGTTTGCCAAAATCACTCATGATGAACATAATCTGCTACATGATATCATACGATGGGCATAACATCGTGTCTGACATTCACTCAGAGGTAACACGTACGGTGGTTTAAACATCTTATGAGAATGAAATCTCTTCAACTGCTCTTAGAACGATTAGTTAGTTGCATATCTTTTACAGGACGTCGCAGTCAACCACAGCATTTTTTGACTGTTTGTGATTTCTTGGCAAGTTTACGTTCAGTATTTGATCATTGCTTTTTTAACAATAACGCCAAAAATATCAGAACGTATTCCCAAAGATCTCCTATACGGAGAACTAGCCACCGGGAAGAGGCCAACCGGTAGACCCTAAATGCGATATATGCGATATTTGTAAACAACATATGAAAACCCTTGGCATAGATCCAAACACGTGGGAAAGAGTTGCAACAGACACATGTTCCTGAAGAAGAGATGTACGAAATGGACTGGTGCTCTTTGAGCTCTAACTGATCCAACAAACTAAGGATAGGCTGCACAGGCATAAAATGCAGTCACTTACTGCGGGACTTGCCTCGTCTTACAGATGCGGAAATTGTGACAGAGATTGTCACTCTCGCTTTGGACTATACAGTCACCAGCGGTGCTGTCGGGTACCTCCCCAGCGACACAACTCTATAGTCATTTTAGGACTAAAAGAGGCCTACTACTACTACTACTACTACTACTACTACTACTACTACTACTACTACTACTACTACTACTACTACTACTACTACTACTACTACTACTGTTATCAGTTATCAGTAGGGGTATATTCATTGCACTCCGGACATGTCCATAGGTGCTCAGATCCTCCCCCCCCCCCCCCCCCCAGCATATGCACCAGCGTCCGGTGGCTAATAGTGCCAGTTCTGTGTTGGTTGACGAGGCGCCTTGTTTTCCCGATGTACCTCTCGCGTCTGGCCGTGCCGATTCTTACTCCCAAGTCTTTCATCCTGGACAGCGATGTAGAATTCACTGACGTCAAAGTCCTCTGTTCTCGCCATATCTTTGAAGGACGTTAATAACATCGGCACGATCCATGGGCTGGCCATCTACAGGGAGTGCAGAGCCAGCCAGTTTATCAGCTCGTTCATTTCCCTCGACTCCCGCATGTCCCGGGACGAAGATGAAGGTGACTTTACGGACAACAGACTTCCGCAGCGACTCAGTCCACTGTCTACGTACAGATCCAGCTTCGACCTTCTGAATCATGCTCATTGAATCACTTAGTACACACACGTTGGTATAATGCTGTGATTCCAGCCATATGAAAGCCTGTGTAACTGCCATCACCTCCATCGTCATGCTGCTCGTGGTCATAGAGTGGGCACCACTGGATTCTTGAACGGTTCGGCCCGCTGAACGGGCTGTAAATGCCCACGCACTTCTCTGCTGCTTTACAACAGATCCATTTGTATAGATGAGCACTTCGGGGCTATCTGAGTGTTCATAGATGAGCGCGTTGACCTCTGCATTGACAGCGGCAGGGTTCTGCTCTCTGCACCGTCTGTCGAGTGTGATAATGCAGGAGAAAGTGCACTTAAAAGCTGGAGGCACCGGCACCCATTCCTTGCCGGGGTTGATACTGGTAAGACTGCAGACCTGTCTGACGACATCTTCCACCCGACCCATCCATGATTTGCCCCTCTTTAGCCTGTCACCCTTTTCTCTGAATATAGCGTCATGCAGAGGGTGCTGCTCATCTGCACTTATTTTTAAGTATGCACGAGCTCTCCAGATCTTGATCCTGTGTTCCATTGTCGGGAAGTCAGACAGCTGGTGTCTCTCGTGCAGCCCAAAATGATGCGCATGGCTTCGTTTTGTACCTTTTCAAGTCTTCCAATCTGTGTTGGGCTGACAGTGAGGATGGCCAGGGCATACTCAATGCGTGAAAGCACAAGTCCTTGGAACAGAAGTATTAGCAGTCTTTGCTCGATATTGGCAGTCGCCATGACTCTCATTGCTGACAAACCTTTTCGAGCTTTCGTTATGACATAATCGACATAATCTCTGAAGGACAGGCTACGATCAAGCCTCACGCCAAGATATGTCATTGACTGGGTTCTTTTCAAAATGCTCCCTTCCATTCTTACAGCCGGCAGGTCTGTGTTCACAATATGGTTGTTTAGGGAGAACCATGTAACGGATGCCTTTGCAGGGTTGACAAGGGCACCCGCATCAGCACACCATGAGGAAATCGATCTAGTTCGCCCTGCATATCACTGGCAACCGCCTGTCTATCTCGACGCTGTCGATACACGAGAATGTCGTCAGCACTACTACTACTACTATAACTACGGAGCCAGAGGACGACCAAGAAAACAATGGACAAACCACATCGAGGCTACTATAAACAAAGACGGATACGGCGCAATCAAGGAGACACCGGGCCTTGGAAGGAAAGTCTGAATTAGAGAAAGCGGCGTCAACCACCCGGGGTTAAACAATCATCGCCAAGTGCCTTGATGGCTGGTGTGGGCGAACATGCTTCTTATCATCGGTTGATCTCTAACAACATGCACTTTTTCGTGTACTGACACCTTTCCTTGCCATAACAAACGTTGTCACAAATCTCTTCTCGCCGTCTTCTTCTGTCCCAACATACCTTGACAGAAGACACAAGAATATAAATATTCTGGTGTGGGCTGGCTTTCAAAAGTTCAAATTACCTCAGTGTCCACTATTTACAATTCCCAAATATAGAGGGATGTTTATTGTGCTGTATAGCTCCTACTTCTTTAAATCCTTGTTCCAAGTAAGCAGCATATGATCCACTACCCATTTATCACGAGCGTTTATACCGCTTTTCTCTGAAAATAAGACCGGGCCTTATATTAATTTTAGCTTTAAAATATGCACTAGGGCCTATTTTCGAGAGATGTATTTTTTTTTTCAGATACAAAAATCTACATTTATTCGAATACAGGCATGTCATCTTCTTCTGGAACATTGTCATAACTATCCAAATCCCGAATTCCGTCTGATCAATTGTCGTTTCAGATCCTAGGTCCATAAACACTGCACACTGCAGTTTCATCCACGGAAATCATGTTGGAGAGTTGCTATTTAGAAAAGTCGATGCCATCAACAAAGTATTTGTATGCAAGTGCACGTTAAATACCTTCATTCTAGCTGATGATCTTACCTAGGGCTTTATTTTAGGGGTAGGTCTTAATTTCGGGGAAACACTGTATCATTTTGACTTTCCTTTTGCTGTAGACAAGAAGCCGCCCACTGCTGGGTTTGTACCCGCTGCTTCTGGAGTTAGAAGTGAACGGTCTGCCTCCAAGCCATTCCTTTTCTCCCCCAACGAACAAGTGAAAAAGCGAGCAATTTGTGATTAACTCGTTCAGTCCCAGACAGCTGTTGCTTAAAATCGCTCTATTCTAAGAAATTGTTGAAAAGGTAGTCACATTTTGGATACTGCTTTTAGGGTGTGGAGTGTTAGGCCTCCGCATATTCTAGGTCAAAACATATGAGGCAGCTGGCCAGTTCCCTCCTCGGTCGCCCTTCTTTCCATGAAATTCTGAAAATTGGCTGGTACCCATTTTCGATTAAGCCACATCGACTCCCACAGCCGCAATGGCCGGAATTATATATATATATATATTACTGGATTACTGGATTTACAAAGTATATCAAAAGATAACATTTTACCCTTTATTAAACGTTTACTTCAGGGTTTATTGCCCATCTCTTTTCACAGCTCCTTTCACGGTTAAATTTCCCTAAGGCCAAACTAACAGTCTAAATAACGGTTGGCCTTTCCTACATCTAGTAACTACTAGAGAAAATACTGGCTCTATAATTGTGTTAAATGTCAGCGTAGTTAATTAACTGTAACAGGGTTAGTTCTTCATTCCCCCACATAACCAAGTCAGCTATTAAGTCAGAAATAGTCGTTCTTGTAGAGAATGTTGTTATATTAACTCCCGACAATTTGATACCCGGCTGGTTTTGGGATCGCATTGGTGTCAATCGCTCGCTGACATTAACAGTCCCCGTGGAATGGCGGCTGCTTATATTATTCTGGCAGTTCTCAGTACCGTCGGACTATTTCCCCATTAATACAACCAGCCCTTGTCTCTGTCGGCTATATGCCTATTATGTTTTAAATTGTGTTCGTCACATTTATTTCCTTATGGATCGCTATAGTTTAGTGAATAGACTACTCACCTCCCTGCTCTGTGAGCCCGTATTCAAACCCCTTTGAGATAGGGTGCTAGTATGGCTGGGTCGCACAAGGTCGATAGAACGTTCTCAAATGGCCAACAGAAACATTTCTGCGAGGTAAGATGGTTCCATATCGCACCGAGGTCGATAGAACTTTATCAAATGGCCAACAGAAACATTTCTACGAGGTAAGATGGTTCTGTATCGCACCGAGGCCGATAGAACTTTATCAAATGGCCAACAGGAACATTTCTGCGAGGTAAGATGGTCGTGTGATATTAACAACATTTAAATGTGGATTGGTCAAGAAAGTGTGAGCCTAGAGCCATATCACCATTTTGCCCGGGAAACGGGGTTCTTGTCAAATGTAAAATTTAACTAAGTGCATAGAATAAAAATCGCGGTCGATAATAATGATAAAAATAAAGAGTTTTAGTGTGCGGTGATGATGTTGCCGAAGCCAAGATTATCGTCAGTGGGGTTGTCACGTCCTCCTTTAAAGTGTCGTCCCTGGAGTGAGGAGATCCGACACCCACATTATAATATTTCTTTTCCCTCTCAATATTCTGGAGAATCCACCAGCTTCCGTCCAACACACTCCATCAGCCTATGGACACCTTTTCCTTTCACTCTCACACTTACGTACTATGCCCCCTTCTCATACTTCCCAACGCAACATACTCAACAACTCTTACTTCTAGAAATTAATAAAGATTAATTTATTAAAATAAAAGTGTAACGTGTATGAGACGTGTATGCGAAGAAAATGTGTGACGTGTTCTATAAAGTGTAGAGAATCTGACTCTCAGACATCAGCTCAGTCCGCTGATCACAGCAAAGATAGACCACAGCACGTTACGTCAGAACAAGTACGTCTCACCCGTTGCCGGAACCATCCTGCCGGATACTGCTTTTTGGCCCTTTTCCTTTGTAGAAAAAAACCCTTTCTTTTGGGGTTATCCCCCACA
>JACEFZ010008781.1:0-10935 GCA_014155875.1 Cepaea nemoralis
GCTTCGTTTTTCGAGGACTTCCTGGAATGTGATATGCCCAGACAGTCATGCTTAAGGGTCCAACAGTAATCTGCCAGTATGTGGACATCCCAAAGTCCCTGATATCTCTCTTCCATTCTTTTTATATCTTTGTGAAACCTTTCACCTTGTTCCTCACTAAAATCACCAAGATTCTCGGGAAAGAAATGTAAATGGCTATGGAGGTAGAACAATTGTATGCTCATGTTCCATTCAAGCTTACAAAACCTCGACAGCATGTTTTCAACTAATTCAGAATAATTGTCTGCTTTAAACGTGCCCAGAAAGTTTTATCACAACTAAAACAAATGATGACAAGGCAGTAGACTCGAATCAATAAACTTTGGATCGTCTATTTTTCTTCTTCTTCTTTTTCAGCGTTCCGAGCCATTGAGGTTCTTTGCTGCAGATACAATCCGTCTCCATTCGTCTCTCTGGTGAACCTTCTCTTGCCAGTCGTTGATTCCAAGTGCTTGTAGGTCTGTATATGTATTATCTCTCCACAGCCTTCTTGGTCTACCTCGGGGTCTACGGTCATTTATTTCCTGAGTGTAAGCGAGTTTTGTTTCCCTATTATCTTCCATTCTTTCTATATGCCCCAGCCATTGTAGTCTATTAGCCTTCATGATACCAGTGATTAGCGGGGACTTAAACAGATCATAAATGTCTTTGTTACTTCTTCTTTTCCATTCTCCATTAACCGTCTATTAACTTTCTAATTTGATGTCCATAAAAAATTCCAGCTTTTTGTTTGTCTATGCTCAATTCCTGAAACTTTCTGCATAAGTACTTACAGCAAGTACCATCTTTGTTCGGAACCTAACAAATTGCTTCATTAAGCCAAGCTGTATCAGTAATGTTGGGACACAGAGGTGTTTCCAAGGCACCAGGGCCATGTTATATACTAGCTAAGACCTATTGATGCGTCCTCGTCGAGCGTCCTGGGCAACAGGTCCCTTCGGGGTCCTGACTAAAATCAGTAGGATCGCCGATTCATCCGAAGTCGGAGAGTCTGCCTGTACGGCGAGGAACCACCAGTCTGCACACCAATAAGCCAGACATGGGACAACGGACACTCACGCAAACCTCAGGTCCTGTATGATATCACACTGATGTCGGACAGCAGGATGCCTTCATCCGACATACAGGACTTCGCGTTGGAGCTCAAGCCAACGAACACAAGCAAGCAAGCAATCAAGCATCAGTAATGTTGGCAGTAGAACTCTTTTTTTTTCGATCAATGAGAGGCTTGTTGACAATATTTTTTCCTCCAACTTTAATTTCATCTCTCAACGGCCAGTGTTTCTTTGTCCAGTTCGTATATGTTGCCCTGATATGCCACACATATATAAAGCATATGTCGTGAGTCCCCTTTGCTGGCCAAGAAAAGAAGTTCATCATTAGATCTACAGTACAGAAACCACCCAGTTATATTCTAAATACTTAAATATTTTTTTTGTCAGAACTGCTTATTGTAGCATACTTGTCCTTTATTGTAGTAGAATGAGCAATTAGAATTGAGCCATATTAGTTACCATTGTGTAAAACAAGCAGTTTCATTTTTTAAGGGACTAGACAGCAATACTCCCCCCCCCCCCCCTCGAGTCTTATACAGAAAATACTGTAATAATAGTAATTAAATACACACGTTCGTGTATCTAAAAAAAAAAAAAAAAAAAAAACTAGAGCTGGTACAGACACATAAATTTGATATTTGGATTTAGTAGGCCTCATTTATGTAATACTAGACAACCCGGCCCGGCTTCGCCCAGCATCTGGTGGGGAGCGTCTCATTTAATTCATATTCGGCCCCTGCTCCCGTTCCCGTTCCCAAAAAAGACGACCCGGCCCGGCTTCACCCAGCACCTGGCGGGGAGCGTTTCATTTAATTCATATTCGGCCCCTGCTCCCTTCCCATTCCCAATAAAATCGATCCGGCCCGGCTTCGCTCAGCTCCTGGCGGGGAGCGTCTCATTTAATTCATATTCGGCCCTGCTCCCGTTCCCGTTCCCAAAAATTAATAAATTGATTTTAAACTAACTATTTCAGTTGCATCCACGCGAGCGAAAACAACAACTGTTACTAACTAATTTCTGGTTTGATCAGAGAGTGAATTCCCTTGCAGCAAGATGGCGGAACATTTATTCGTCTGTTTCTAAAGCTCGTGCTATTTTCTTTCGTGCTGGAGGAAACATTTAAATATTGAGCACAACCCACTACTGGCAACGCTGATCGTAATTAATCAATAAAGTGTCATCTCAATCGGATGGACCGTTCAGGAACGCATAAAGGACACACAAACAAAGACACAAACAAAGACACATTCTCTTATATATCAGGTGTAAAATGTTTTGTACCTCCAAAATATTCTTCTTTATTTTTCGGGGTGGGGGAGGGTGTGTAAGGCTATATAATAATGCCGGTCTCCCTGGCCTAGGTGTTAGCAACTTTCTCCATAGTCCCATATATCCACGTGAGGAACGTAACTTGTGCGAGAATAGATAGCGGTTCTTGTCGCGTTGGTGACTTACAGGGTATGTGACCCGGTCGCTCAGAAACCAATGGCAAACTACTGAGTGTAATCTTGCCAAGAAATCAACAATCAGCTGAAAGATGCTGATGGTGTCAGCGTTGTCCTGTAAAGGATATGCGAACAAAAAACATAATAATAATAATAATAATAATAATAATAATAATAATAATAATAATAATAATACGGGGCTGCCTCAAGATTCCAGAACAAGATAAGCTGTCCAGCTGGAGTGTGGACAACGCCTGTACTCGTACTTGACCTACTTAGGCCCGATGGTATCTGACCTCACACGCGTTCTCCTCCTGGCCAGTGCGACAGCAGTCAGAAGAGGTCAGCTCTGGAGAGACCCTAGACTTGGAGTCAGTGGTGAGTACGGCGGCCAGGAGGGCGATGGCAGATAGATCAGTGAACAGTACTTATGCCGACTGGAGTTGTAAGATATGACCAGTTTGAGTTTGGCGTATCTAACACGACCTGCCTTGACCCTTGACATTTGCCACAATGGCTGATCGGGGGCTTTTAACAAGTAGTGATGTGCACTTGATTGCTGCTGGGCTGCTTATCGGTTCAAAAACACATTCACAAGTACTGACTGGAGTTCATAGAAGTAGAAGGAGTAGTAGAGATTAGAGGACACAGTAGATAACATACAATTCGAAAGCTATAGTTATCATATGGAGATTCGAACCTGTCACTAAAAGCGACGATAGCGCTTGGCCGCGGAAGAAAGTTACTGGGAACCATGACCCACTAGATATTTGTGAATTTTTGTATGAGCTATCTTAGAGGCCTCAAATGGTTCCCCAATTGTTAATTTGAGTCACGAACCGACATTCCAAACGTGTTCGGTCCTCATCTTCAACAGTCAACAGTCAGTGAAGAGTCTCAATTCTAAAGGTCCCAATTGCAGTCTGATTATGTGTCCTTCTGGCCTTTCTTCGGAAAACTGAGTATCGACAAATCCCTCTGGTCACTCCCTACAGGAACATTCTCTCTAGGCCGTGATGGTGTGTCTGTTCTGCCTCACAATCCACGCGATCCCAAAGGAACCCAACCGTGTATGTCTTATCATGACCCAGTATCCCACTTAGCGGTAACAGCCCCAGCCAACCTGCCCAACTGCTCGTTTCCCACTACAACACAATAGCTTGTATTGGATAAAAGATCCATGGATCAGTGATCGCTACTATGTTTGATTCTACTCTGCACGAAGCACCAAGTCTTTACTTTCTCAGTTGAGTTGAGTCAAAGAACCGACATCACTGCACTCAGGACATCCCCATACGTGCTCAGTCCCCTCGTTCAACAGCCAGCGTAGAGTCATACTACTAATCGTTCCTACCGCTATCTGATTTAATGTTCTCATGGTCTTCCCTCCCAGTTTTGAGATTCTCACAGAACCCCTACTTTCTCAGCAACTGTTATCAGCTCTAAGCCACCCAGAAACAGACCAGAAACGTATGTGCACGTTGATTGCATGATATTGAATGTTTAGTTAATAAATTCTCTGAGAGACTGAGTTTTAGAGAACCTCAATAAACAATGATGTACAGACCAAAGAGTTTGAGAGAGTTTTAGATGTGAGAACCACAAGAAGTAGAAGAAGAAGAAGAAGAAGAAGAAGAAGAAGAAGAAGAAGAAGAAGAAGAAGAAGAAGAAGAAGAAGAAGAAGAAGAAGAAGAAGGAGGAGGAGGAGGAGAAGGTGAAGGAGGAGACGAGGAGGAGAAGGAGCAAGAGGAGGAGAGGGAGGGATTGGAGGAGGAGGAGGAGAAGAAGAAGAAGAAGAAGAAGAAGAAGAAGAAGAAGAAGAAGAAGGCGGAGGGGAGGAGAAGGGGAAGAGGAGGAGGGGGAGGAGTTGGAGTAGGGGGAGGAGAGGAGGAGGAGGCGAAGGAGGAAGAGGGGGAGGAGGGGTGAAGAGGAAGAAACAAGAAGAATAATGATGCTTGCTATACCACTAATTCACTTCACAATGTAATTACATTTCCATTTAAAAAAACAACTAATGTCGTGCATTTTTAATTATTATCTAACACGAACGACAAAAACAAACAAAAAACATGTGATACAGAACGTATCACATTTCACAAGTCATGCTGTATCACAGGCGGGGAAAGTGCGGACATGTGTTTTGACTGGGAAGCTGATGTCTCTATTACGCATTATCTGGCGGAGAACGGTCTGTGAGAATTTAACGAATTGTGCGCAATCTAATCGTGTTTATTCTAGATGAGATTGGGCTGGACGTCGTTGACGAACTGTGAAGTGATGTTTTCATTTGGAGGAAATTAGACACGAATTGCTCTGTCTCATAGTCTGAGAATTATAACTTAGAGCTAATGCGACAGAAACAAGGAGACTGGGTAGGTCGTGGCTAGATACAAACTTGGCGATCCGATGGTCGCGGGTTGTCTTTCTTCTTCTATGTTCATCACGAGTGTGTGTGTTTTTTTTCCAGACGTAATTGCGGTGCGTCTCGTTATGTACCCTTGGGTCAGTACCCTTTTGCCGACTTTAGCGCGGATGTTTTTTAATCAGGTTAGCCGTCCCTGTGGACTCTCACTGTTGTGATACCGTCCACATCCGAGCTGGTCAAGTTAGAACGGCCGAAGACTTCATGATCAACCCTCAAGGGAAAGCACGGGCAGTCCATGGGCATTTACCGCCATCCAAGGAGGTTTCCATGAATGCAGAGCCGATACATAGCGCTCTGGTACTGGGCACACCCTAGGAATCGTCACGTCCTGAACATGGCTGCTTTAATTCCTCACTTCCATGTATTGGGCATTTCGTGTGCCACAGGCCGCTCCCCGCACAAACCAGGAACGGTCGGTCTGCAGACGGCATCCACTCAACGAGTTTCCGGTTCGGACATGTGCTGGACGCTGTGCCCTGAAGACAAAATAGTCAGAGCTGTTCCGAGCACGAAAGACATTCCACTATCGCTCGGATGTTTTTTTGCGTTGTACCAATTATATTTGCACCCTTAGGACGGCACATCCGACTTCTACGGGCGTTTTTGTTCAGGTTAACCTTCCTGGGGGTTTCGAGGGACATTTGACGGTTGTGTTGTCTTCCACATCTCAGCTGGTCAAGTTAGAACGGCCAAAGAACGGTCGTGGATTCGATTCGCACAGGGAGCGGCTTTGAATATGTAACTTTTGACCCGTGCTCCGTGGTTGACCCAGACTAGTATGGGAACTGGGAATTGTCTTGGGAAATAAAGGCGGCCGGAGAGTTACTGACCACATCACAAACCGAATGGCGATTGTTCTATACAAATATTTGTCTAGCACCATATACCCAATGCAAATTAGGATGCGTGACAGGGTACTTTACTTTTTTTTTTTACAGATTGCAGTTTTTTGTTTCTTTTTGTTGCATATCCCTTACAGGACGTTGCAGTCAACACCAGAATTTTTCAGCCGCTGTTGATGTACTATGCAAGATTACGCTCAGTAGTTTGCTATTGCTTTCTGAGCGACCGGCTCACATACCACGTAAGTTACCAGCGCTGCGCGAATCCCAGCCGATTCTCGCGCAGCTGCGTTACTCACGAGAATATACGGGATTACTGAGAAAGACGTTTACCTCTATGTCAGAGAGCCAGCCGCTTGCAATAAGGGAAGTTATTTTATGCTGAACATGGTTTTCGGTGTTTTTAGCATGTTTATCATCATCCTCATCGTTGTCGTTATGAACATGTTATAAGCAACTAGAAAGTCGCATAGAAGCCCTGGGGATGTGGATATACAGACGAATGTGTTGTATTTCATGGAAACAAAAATAATCAAATGCAGAGGTTCTAGACAAAACTGGAAAACGAAGAGACAGTTGACGAAAGAAATAAAGTGGAGGCAAGTGAAATATTTCAGCCACGTTAAAAGACATGATACTCTTATAAAAACCACACTGGAAGGCAAGGTTGAGGGCAAGTGAGCAAGAGGCTGACAGCGATACAAGTGGGAAGATAACATCAAGAGATGGACGAACATCAGCCTGACGGAATGTCAGTCAAGGCGAGAGACAGACAGTGTTGGAGATCCATGTCAGCCAACCATCATTGTGGAGACGGCACCTGATTGTTTGATATAAGCATCACCATCGTCATCATCTTCATCATGGTTTTTGACTATGACAAAACGGACGCGAAACAGTCTGTTCTCGGTATTATTTCCCTTTGAAGGGACTGCGACGGGTTAGTCTCCCTTGATCGGGTAACGATAACTAGGGGATTCCCCGTCTAAAGTAATTCGTGACGTCACTATTCTGGTAATTTCTAGAAGCCTCTAGAATGTCCCCAGTCAAGTGCGTACGTGGTTTGATATCACGCAGGACCCACAATTGCCTCAGGGGACACGAGATTGTGGAATTCTCCGTGACACATGATTTCTCCGTGGATCATGGAATTCACTAGGCCCGTGAAGGCATTGTGAAGGCGCACTTAGTTGGTCACGATCAGTCGCCAGTCGGACATCGTCGAATGCAGATCGCAGTAATTCACTGCTAGAAGAGATGTCGGTAAACGCAGCCAGGCGGACATCTGCAGTGAAGGGTTGTGATTTCTAGATCACAGGTAATGTTGAATTACTTCATCTATAGATTAACCGTTGTCCGTAAATACCGCGCCTACATTCCCAAGACGATGAATTGCCGACTAAAATAGTCTCCGCGAAGCGCATAACTTGACCGTCGCATGTCTGCATTTTAATTAGCTGTTATTGATCGGCTAGGTAATGTGTTTGACAGACGCGTCCGGAATTTACCAACTGTGTTGCAGATGTGTTAACGATCTGGTTTAGTGATTACATACTCAGGGCTGTTGGGAAGTTTGACTTCGTTACATTGTGATGCTAGAATCATTTAATAGTGATAAGTTATTGCTTGTTATTATTATTGATGTGTCATTTGCTTCGCTAGATTAGGATTGTAACTTATGTGTTATATCAGTGGTGGTGATTATTCCGGGAAACAAGGTGGTGTTATTTCATTGGGATGTGCAGGTAAGTACTTGCTGTGTGAAGATACCAGTGTTATTCCACGTAGGCAGAATTGTTTTGTATTTACTGGATAGCAGTTGATAGAAAGTATTTATGATACCTATTGTCACTGCTTGTTTACATGCCCGTCCGCTAGAGTGACCATGCGTGTCCAATCGTGCGTATGTCTAGCCAACCGACTGGTTATGAGGCCTGTCCGACCGACCGTTATGTTGCATGTCCGACCCAAAGCAATAGTGCTTAACCGATGGTTGAACATACCCGACCGAGAGCGATGCGGCGCTCTGTAATCGAGGCCGTTGCGTCTATGTAGATCCGAACTGTGTACAGAACCTGGTCTGTCTCTATTATTCTCCTCTTCAAGAAACCTGACTCTGTTAATGGTGTAACTTATTAACTGAAGGGAGGAAGTAGTATAATCCGTGGTAATTGACCAGAATTTGTGGGACTGGAGATTTAGGAGATGAGGGGCTGGAATCCTCGCTAAATTGGATGACGTGGCCTAATTCGCCACGGAACAAGATGCGCTGTGCCCACAGTAGCTGTGGGAAAGTGTATAGGTGGATGGCCACCATAGCTGTGCTCGACCGGCACAGACATGACCGACATGAATGAAGGTCACTTAATAAAAGGCAACCCATGTTCTGGGACGGGGATCCCAGGACTGAAGCTATGGCTGTGTTATGAGTTTGTTAGTTAAGTTTAACAATTCATGAGTTATACTTTGTTGATACTATAGTAATGAATTATAAGGTGTATAATTTACTATGTTCATATAGTTATTAATGTGTGTAATTAATCGATCCATGGGTGAAGGGATTGATTAATTGTTGAGTATGTATGGAAGGAGGATATGTCCGGCTGGGCACCTCCTAGATAAAGTAATCACTACACTGAAAGAGAAGTAGGTGTATTTTCTGGTTGGTAGTTGGTGATGAAACAGGAGTGGACTAGCACCAGGCGAAGGATGCTCTGACAGAGTCATACAGTCGACTCTGGTACTAGGGGCTATCTGTTGCCCAGACGAGTTACTTGACTATACACTTGTGTACTATTGCTTTCTCTTGCAGCCTCATGCCTATACATTGTAGTTAAGAGTGGATCTATGATATTTATGATCATATATATATATATATATATATATATATATATATAATATATATATATATATATATATATATATTGTATTATGTATAACAGAGAGGCATGTGTCAATGTGGAGATGCAGTGTAGTCCTTGTTGTAGTTGAGTACTCACACCACCCCTCCATGTTTCAGGATCTGTTATAGATATATCCTATGGAGATCTTGAGTTCGACCATGAGCTCACAGGGGACCTGCTCGTTCCAGTGCCGATCAAGATGATGGTTGAGGCATTACTAGGAGCGGTCATCGGAATCTGCCAAAATCAACACCTGAAAGTTCGAAGTTGCGAATAGCTCGGTAAGTCTATGCTAAGACCGCCGCAAAGAGTCCGACGATTGTCATCAGATCCAGGTAGGGTCCAAGACTGAAGCGTCTATTGATTCCAGCCAGTGAGACACTGGTATAATTCGAACTCAGGGAGGACATTGGTAATTTCAAGGCAATGAATTTAAATGATGTTAAGATTAGTGATCTCTGTTTACCTGTCACAATGGCCTTTTTATTATGCTTCCGGCCCGGCTGGGTCGTCATGGGACACATTGTATACCGTCATGCTTAATTGGTGTGAATCTACAGTGGTTAACCTTAGTGAAGCCGAAACTTGGTCCAGTGACCGAAGACAGTGATTGACTTATTGTATGAACACCGGAGTGACATTCTCAGTAGGGTAGGGATCTACCCCATTCCTAGGTGTTGGTGAACATAGACAGTGTAGGTTGTGAAGTGAGTTGATACCTACAGAACAGGGTAGTGACATGTGAATATGTTAAGATCTTATATTCCTAGTGACATGTGAATATGTGGAGTTCTTGCATTCACCTGTTGGATTTTGCAATTGTGACATTGTGTTAATATGGAGCCAACGCTCCTGTTATAGGTGGCTGATCAGTGTGTCTGTCACTTACGAGACAGAAGAGCAACCAGGCTCTTGTACATTAGTGTATGGTGCTACAAGTACTTTTCTGCAGTTGGGAGACAGCTAGGATTCTAGGGTCGGCCCAGACTTCATCAGCGGAGTGGGACGTGTGATGTAGTACGACATCGAGGGAGGATCCTCGACCTTCGGTGCAGTGTCAGTCAGGCATTAGTCCTACGCCTGACCAGCCCAAGAGCTGACTCACAGTGGGAGGAGAGAACTTTGGAAAGGAGGTACACCTTGGAGTTCCTGTCCACTGGAGGTTCCCCGGGTGAGTCGTAACCACGACAGAACAACAGCACGAACTGTAGTCACAGTCTCTGTGATGAAGACGAATCATCAGTAGATCTTCTCTTGTACATAGTGTTTTCTAGTCAGGCTTTCAGCCATCCTTCTCTGTGTTACAGTTGACGTAGTTAGAAATTAAATTTTGCTTTGTTAGCCATGGCTTTGTGTATTAATATGACTGGTGTCTTGTCCGAGCCCCCTTTGGGTAGGAATCCCTAAGTGGGGAGGGGACGTTCAGCTGTCCCGGCTTGTGTGGGGCCTGGTAGATGTAAAGTTCTATTGGGGTGGTCGGAGCAAAGGCTGGGATTATTAACTATAGTAACAGACCTGTCGAAGCCCCGGGGGTCTTGTTACACCTGATCGATTGATATAAGCATCACCATCGTCATCATCTTCATTATGGTTTTTGACGTCGTCGTTGTCAGCACTATAATTCTCATTTTCGTTGGCAATCAGAGTCACCATATTTGTCTCTCGGTTTAGCTTTCCGTCAGTTTAGCGGCATGTCCGTTTAACGGCCTGTCAGTGTGTGTAGCTGTCTGTCTGTCAGTTCAGCTGACTGTCTGCTAAGTTGTCTGTCTCTCAGTGTAGATGGAGTGAGGTTTATGTTGAGACCCTCCCACCCAAAGTTAATTGCATATCCTTTACAAGACATAGCAGTCAACCCCAGTAATATATTTTTGGCTGTTCGTGATTCCTGTGCAAGTGTACGTTCAGTAGTTTGCCAATGATTTCTGAATGACCGGGGCTCATACCATTTCATAAAAACAAATCAACGTTATGCGGTCTGCTGCCAAATCGCCTACAGCTCTGTTCGAACGCGGGTATGCGGGATTATGAACTGCGTCCGTGAATACTTCGCCACGCAGCCGTCCAAACCGCTACCAAAGTAATATCTCCAAGGGAACTGTTGCACAGCTCTGCTTCCCTTCTCCACGTCCATAAAGCAACGAGGTCTTGAAGAACCGTCTAGAAACTAAACATTTGAGAAGCTACATGTTAAGTAACATGGGAACTTTTTGTCAATTTTTTAAATTT
>JACEFZ010008782.1:0-275000 GCA_014155875.1 Cepaea nemoralis
ACTCATACGGAATGAAAGCGTTCATTTAGTACTGACCAACCAACTCGAAATGGATGTTGAGAAGTAGCAATAGGCGACCTCGGTAAGATGAGAGTAAAAGAATCCCATTGTAGCGGTACCGACAGACTGTACCGGACCGAATAAACAAGACGAAGTGGGAAAAACACACAGGGACGCTGGACCCCGTCCACTGCAGGTCAACAAGCGCAAGAGTGCACAAGGATCCCCGTTACTTCGAAGAGACGACTAGCAATCAACTCCTTTTGTGCAACTAGGGTTAGAATTGAATTGTAAGAACCCCTCTGCCGTGCGTCCACCTTGACGAGGTAGAGGGGCTTCCGCGTTCCAATGACCCCAAGAGCTATGCCGACGGTAGCACAGCTACTGGTAGGGTCACCCATGTCGGACAGGTCAAGGGAGAGGGACCAGACGAAGTGACGCACAAACCTGCTGCCTTGTAGGTAGACTGGGGACAGTCAAAGGCTAGGGAAAGCACCCCAAAATATGCTTGTCGAAATCGGATGTACTGAGCCACAGGCTTGACAAAGCAGTGCAACGTAACTTTATCATTTCATGATGCCACAGATGAAAATTAATCGTTATGGTGCTAATCCCGTGAAGTCCCATCAGGCGGTGATAGTGCCGGGCCCCCTGCCTCGAGGGGGTCCACCCATGACTACTGGTGGTCACCTTCCCCTGTGCTGTGGAGTCAAGGCACAGAGGAGTAGGTTAAGAGCTATTGACCAAATACCAAGGACACTCAACATACTACAGTGGAATGCCGAAGGAGTTTATAACAAGAAAGAATCCCTGACACAGCGTCTTCATAAAGATAGAATAGATGTGGCATGCATTCAAGAGACACACCTCAACGCCAAGCACAAATTTTCAGTCAGGGGATATCAGGCCACACGTTTCGACCGCGAAGGACATAAAGGAGGAGTTCTAATACTTACACGAAATACAATACCTTGCAGCGAAGTATCTGTGATCTCTGACAACCAAACAGAAATTATAGGTGTTGATATAATGATAAAGGACGTGAAAATAAGAATTTACAATCTTTATAGCCCAGCAGATAAGGATCTTACACTCTCAAACATGAAAATAACTGACACAAATTGCATTATTGTCGGAGACTTTAATAGCCGTTCAGAAAGATGGGGATACCCAGATACTGACAAAAGAGGAGATGAAGTGGAGGACTGGGAAATAGACTCAAATCTCCATCTACTCAACAAAGCGGATGACACACCGAGCTTCTACTCCAGAAGATGGATTACCACTTCTACTCCAGACTTAGCTTTCTGCACAGGAGACATCCTCCACAAAATCGATCGCCATGTGCTGGACCAATTAGCAGGTAGTGACCACAGACCAATCAAGCTTGTAATGAATATGGAGTATGTTCCACAGGAGCAAAAGCCCTTGCCCCGCTGGAATTACAAACGAGCAGATTGGGACAGATTTGCCACACTAACAGACAAATATTGTGAAAACATAAATACACGATATGGCAACATGAAGCAAATGGTGGAAAGTCTAAACAGAGCAATAATACAGGCAGCCACTGAGTCCATTCCAAGAGGAGCGAGGAAAAATTACAAACCATACTGGACTGAAGAACTACAAAGTTTGGAGGACAAAGTTGAAGATGCCAGGAAGACAGCAGAGAGAGAACAAACAATTGAAGCGAATACCTCTCTCAAAGCCATCTCAGCAAAATATAAAAGAACAGTAAATCAAACAACAAGAGATCGTTGGAGGGAAAAAACAGAAAACCTGAATTTTGACAGGGATGGAAACAAACTATGGAAACTAGTGAAAGCCATGAACAATGAAGGACCTAGAAACAAACAAATAACAATTAAACAAGGAAATGCCTTGCTTACAGGAAAAAAGGCTGCAAATGCACTAATGGAACACTATGCCAATGCAAACCACATTGATATTACAACTGAACAGAAGAAAGCAATCAAAGACAAACAGATACATCATAGAAATACAGAGACAGCAGCAGAATATATGATGGCAAATCTAACAATGGAAGAAATGGAACAGGCAATGAATACCCTAAAAAAGAAGAAATCACCAGGAAAGGATGGAATCACAAATGAAATGCTAATAGGACTAGGCACCAAGGCAAAGAAGAAACTACTAGCAGTCCTAAATAACAGCTGGAAGAGAGGAATAGTCCCACAGGCATGGAAGGAAGCTATACTAATACCAGTCCCAAAGAAAGGAAAAGACCTGGAAGAACCAAATGGCTATCGACCTATCAGTCTACTTAGCTGTGTAGGAAAATTAATGGAACACATTATCAATGGCAGGCTAACATGGCATCTGGAAGAAAACAAACTCTTAACACCACACCAAGCAGGATTCAGAAAGTACAGATCCACTGAAGATCAAATAACCTATATAGCTCAGGAAATAGAGGATGCCTTCCAAGAGAAAAAGCACACACTAGCAGTCTGGATAGATTTAGAAAAAGCATTTGATAAAGTATGGAAGGAAGGACTGAAAGTAAAACTGCAAAACATGCATGTTTGTGGAAAAATGTATAAATGGATCAGCCACTACCTTGAGAACAGAACTGCCAGGACAAAAGTACAAGGACAAACCAGCAAAATGATGCTGTTGGAGCAAGGTGTCCCCCAAGGAGGAGTTCTTTCACCAACATTATTCCTAGCATATATAAACGACATCACAGGAAAATTTTCCAGCCAGAGTACACACATCCTCCTTTGCAGATGACCTAGCCATATGGACATCTGAAGAATATATTAGTACAGCTAACAGCAGAATACAGCAAGCCTTATTAGCGCTAGAGGACTGGTCAAAATCATGGCTAGTGAAGATAAGTGAGGAGAAAACAACATGCACAGTGTTCTCCCTCTCAAATAAAACTCAGCAACCTAAGCTGGTATTGAATGGAAAAATATTGCGCCATGAAGAAAATCCAAACTATCTAGGAGTCACCTTTGATCGTCGCCTGACATGGAAAACACAGGTTGAGAAAAATCGAACAAGAGCAAGGCAAAGAATGGCAATCATGAAAAAGCTTGCTGGTACAACGTGGGGAGCAGATGAGAAAGTTCTCAAGAAGTTATATACTGGACGGGTGAGGCCAGTACTGGAATATGGCATTGCAGCTTGGGCAACAGCAGCTAAGTCAAACTTTAACAAAATAAGTAGAGTCCAAAATCAAGGAATGCGAATCATAACTGGAAGCCTGAAGACAACGCCTATTAATGAACTAGAAAAGATCACTTGTTTACAACCAATGCAGGATAGAAGAGATAGCAGAGCCCAGCAACAAGCATGAAAAATTTAGAAGATTGACAGACCACCCTATGTATAAAAGGTTTAGTGGTTTTGGAAAGGGAAGACTGAAGCGTAGCAACTTTGTAGAAACTGCAAAACGAAAGATTAGGGCAGATCCCATACTTAACATATCAACAGTCAAGACCCATTTACAATGCACACAAGTTCCCAGCTTGGAGACAGCAGCAACTGCCTGAGATGATAGAAAACATTCCTGGTATTGAGAAAAAGAACACTCAGCATGAAACCGAAAGAAGAGAAATAACCCTAAACTACATAAAAGAACATTACCCAAGCAGCAATTGGACCCATGCATATACAGATGGATCAGCCAAAAATTCAAGTAGAGAATGGAGGAGGAGGAATTCTCCTAAATTTAAAAAATGGAGTGAAAAAAACACATTCAGTGGCAACTGGAAAGTTTTCAAGTAACTTCAAAGCAGAGGTAGAGGCTCTGAAAACTGCAGCAGAAATGCTCTTGATGGAGGAAAATAAAGAGAAGCAAATAGCTATCTTCACAGATGCAAAGTCAGCTGTCTCAATACTGAAGAGCAATAACAGCACAGAACTAGCTGACCTAAGAGCAGCACTCCATGGTCTATGCCAGAAATCCCAAAAAGTTGTAATACAGTGGATCCCATCACATTGCAGTATACCTGGAAATGAAGAGGCTGACAGACTGGCAAAAGAGGGCGGACGACTACCACAGCCTGACATAGACATAACCTATAATGAGGCAAAGAGGTTGATAAAAAGCACTTATAGAACCAAATGGGAATCAGAGCATCCAGGCCACCAGAAGGATGATGCATATTACAAACTCGACCGAAGAGAACAAGTAACAATCTTCAGACTCCGCACAGGACATAACAGGCTGAAATACCACTTGTTCAACAAACTAAAGATAGGAGATACAGATGAATGTAATTGTGGAACTGGTAAAATGACAGCTAAACATTTGCTGCAAGAGTGCCCAATATATGCAGAACAGAGAAAGATATTTTGGCCCACACCTGCTTCATTCGAGGACAAGCTCTATGGAGATATCAACAAGCTCAAGTCGACTGCAGCTTACTTTAACTGTATTCAGGTTGACATTTAAATGTACATGAAGAAGTATTTAGACTGCCACACTTCATACCACAGGCATGTCGGTTACACAAGCCTCCCAGAGGCATGAAATGGAATATTGCTTGGATAGCAAATCCATTACGTGGAAAGTCCGAATCGAAAGCTCACTGTGTGGGCTTCATAAAAGGTGGAAAAAGTGTCCTAGTGGCACAAAATGGAATATTGCTCGGATAGCAAATCCATTACGTGGAAAGTCCGAATCGAAAGCTCACTGTGTGGGCTTCATAAAAGGTGGAAAAAGTGTCCTAGTGGCACAAAATGGAATATTGCTCGGATAGCAAATCCATTACGTGGAAAGTCCGAATCGAAAGCTCACTGTGTGGATGTCATCTGCAAACTGCATTCTTCTGGCTTCTAGAAGAACAGCCTATGGTAACGGAAGGCCCAATATACGGAAGTGAGGCTAAGCAGCCATGTGCAGGACGTGACGATTCCTTGGGTGAGCCCAGTACCAGAGCGCTGTGTGATGGCTCTGCAATTATGGAAGCCTCCTTGGATGGCGGGGAATGCCCATGGTCTGCCCCTGCCTTCCCTTGAGGGCTGACCAGGATGCCTTTGGCTGTTCTATATGGGCCAAGATGGGATGGGAGATAACACCACAACAGTGAGAGTCTAACGTCCTAAGAAACCCCCGGGAAGGTTAACCCGGTCAACAAATGCCCGCAGAAGTCGGTTGTGTCGGCCTAACGGCGCAAGAACGCAGCTCTGCTGTAAACAGGCACAACGCAATCACGTCCGGAAAAAAACTCCGGATGAACGAAGAAGAAGAATAGTAAGAAGACACAGATTATGGTTGTCACTTGGAAGAAGGAATTACCACAATGTGATATACAAGTAAATGGGCACATTCTTAAGCTAGTTAATCGGTACAGTTATCTCGGAACAGTCATAACATCTGATGGGAGATGCCTTGAAGAGATTAGAACAAGAATTGCCATTGCAACGGTAGCCTTTTGCAAGATGAAAAACATACTGACCAATAAAATGATATCAATTGAAACGAGAAAAAGATTGTTGAAGTGGTACATAGAACCTGTACTTTTGTATGGATGTGAAGTATGGACAATGAGCAGTCAAGTTGAAAAACATCTGATGGCTGTGGAAATGTGGTTTCTGAGGAAAATGCAAAGAATACCATGGACAGACAGAAAAACCAATGACCAAGTACTACAGGAGACAAATGAACATCGTAAACTGATTAGAGAAATTAGACGTAGACAGTCAAAATGTTTTGGACATGTTATGAGAAGAAATAGATTGGAGAACTTGGTGACAACTGGCAAGATCGAAGGGAACAGACCAAGAGGAAGACCGAAAGGAAAATACCTGGATGGCTTGGCCACATAGCATGGACGAGACAGGAACATTGAGCTGACCCACGACACTGGTGATCGAGTGAAATGGCTAGTCATGACCGCCCACGCTTTCCGGCATGGCACATTATTGATTGATTGATTGACCATGGACAGAAGAAAAAAAATACCAATGAATAAGTCCTTCAAGAAACAAATGAAGATCGTAAACTGATGAGAGTCATTAGACGTGAACAGTCAAAATTCTTTGGGTATGTTATGCGAAGAAATGACTTGGAGAACTTAGTGACAACTGGCAAGATCGAAGGGAAGAGAACAAGGGGAAGACCGAGAAGTAAATACCTGGATGGCTTGGCCATGTGGCATGGTCGAGACAGAAACACGGAACTGATCCACGACTCTGATGATCGAGTGAGATGGCAAAACATGACCGCCCACGCTTACCGGCATGGCACATGATGGATGGATGGATGGTCTCAATGGTTCCCTAACAATTAATATTTTCGTGTATTAGGGGTTAGTTGAGTTTAAAAGAATGAACTTAAAATATGACTTGGAACCTTGATGAACAAAAGACATCCAAAATTGCACGTCTTTCAACCAAGGAAAAAAAAATACTGAAAACAAAAATATTTAGATGGAAACAGAAATAATACTTTTAAAACAACAGTAAACCAAATGTGACAGAGAAACTGTTTGGAATGTGATATTTCTGTTGCTGGCTAAAGTATTCTCGCTTTCTGACTTTTAAAATAAAATCTTTATAATGTTCAAATTATTGTATGTCTTTGTTTTTGGAGCACCATAGTCACACTTTACGTTCATTTATCTTCTGTATTAGTTCAGTAGCAGTCATCCCTCTTTCTTTGCCATTTTATTACATTTGGACATGATGTAGGTTAGTTTACTACATTTGGACATGGTTGGGGTCGGCTTACTACATCTCGACATAATAGGGGTCAGTTTACTACATTTGGACATGGTCAGTGTCAGTTTACTACATTTTCTTCTTCTTCTTTGCGTTCATCCGGAGTGATTTTTTCAGATGTGATTGCGGTGTGTCTGGTTAGGCACCCTCGGGTCGAAACCCTCAGGCCAACACATCCGACTTTTAGCGTGCATTTTTGGCCAGGTTAGCAATCCTGGGAGACTCTCACTTTTGTGGTACCGTCCACATCTCAGCTGGTCTAGTTGGAACAGTCGAAGACTACACGGTCATCCCTCAAGTGAAGGCAGGGACAGTCCATAGCATTTTCCGCCATCCTGGGTGGCTTCCATAATTGCAGAGCCGGCACATAACGCTCTGGTGCTGGGTTTACCGAGGAAATCGTCACGTCCTGCTCATGGCTGTTTTAATTCCTCACTTCAATATATTGGGCATTTCGCTCGCCCTGGGCCGTTCCTGCACAAACCAGTCAGCTCTGCGGTTGGTTTCCACTAAGCGAGTTTTCGGACATGTGCTTGTCCCTGTACCCATCAGAGCTGTTCCAGGCACGGCAGACATTCGGAAAACTACCTAGTCAGAGCTGTTCCGAACAAGAGCGGCATTCGGAAACTAGGTAGTCAGAGCTGTTCCTAGCACGGGAGACATTCGGACGAGACATTTCACTCGGACGTAAATGCGTAGTGTCAATTTTTAGTTTGCCACCCGTAGGACGACACTTCCGACTTCCGGCGGGCATTTTTTAGTGAGGTTAACCTTCCTCTGGTTTCGAGACACGTTAGACTGTTGTAATGTCACCCACATCTCAGCTGGTCAAGATAGGACGATCAACGATATCGTGGTCTGCCCTCAAGGGAAGGCAGGGGCAGACCATGGGCATTATCTCGCTATCCAAGGAGGCTTCCATAATTGCAGAGCCGGCACATATTGCTCTGAGACTGGGCTCACCCAAGGAGTTTCCACGTCCTGCTCATGGCTGCTTTAGTTCCTCACTTCCATGTGTTGGGCATCCCACTTGCCACTGATCGCTCAATCACACACCAGGGGCGGTCAGACTGCGAGTGACATCCACTCGGTAAGCTTTTGCTTGTGACTTCAGACCACGCAATAGGTTCGCTCGCCGTGCGTTCCATTTCGCGTTGATGAGGACATTCTTCCACTTTTGTCTACACTCTCTATGAGTTAGATACAGACAGTTTCCGTAACCCTTCGACTGGGGCACTTTTCTGTCTTTTTTGTACTCGCTCACGAGGTAGGCTACATGTGCTGCCGGCTCAGCACCTTACCTTCGTGCAGCAGTGAACGGGAAACGGCCAGGCCCCTTCATCCGGGAAACTCTCATATCCCCCAGCTGGGAGCCTTCGAACATGTATCAGACCTGAGCATGTAGCTTGCTCAGTATCATGTTTCTATTTTCCGGTAGACGGGTATCAGCCTGGCTCTAAGATCCGAGGGTTTGTGGCTTAGAGGCGTTCAGCCACAGCCCTCGACAGGGAGCCTTAAGAGATTTGTCCGGACCAAGAAATTCTGCCTTTGTGCACCTCATTTAAATTTTGACTGCTATCCTCAGTCTATGCCTGCAGAGCAGCAGGTTGTGTCTCTCTTAGTCTGGTCCCTATCCCATAAGCTGTCCGATATGTAATTTTTCACCCATCGGCAAGCAAACGGGGTCTATGGGACACGCAAGCTCCCCCACCACGTCAAGGTGGAGACACATCGGGGGAGTTACTACATCTCGACATAATAGGGGTCAGTTTACTACATTTGGACATGGTCAGTGTCAGTTTACTACATTTTGACATAATAGGGGTCAGTTCACTACATTTTGACATGGTAGGGGTAAGTTTACTAATTTGGACATTGTAGGGTCAGTTTACTTAATTTGGACATAGTAGGGGTCGTTTACTAATTGGACATAGTAGGGGTCAGTTTACTAAATTTGGACATCATAGGGGTCAGTTTACTACATTTTGACATAGGCGTCAATTCACTACATTTGGACATAGTAGGGGTCAGCTTTACTTAATTTGGACATAGTAGGGTCAGTTTACTAAATTTGGACTCTCCATGCCGACATTTGAGGGGGGTACATTTGGACATGGTAAGGGTCAGTTAATAAATTGGACATGATAGGCGTCAGTTCACCACATTTGGACATGTTAGGGGTAAGTTGCTACATTTGGACATGATAGGAATCAGTTCACTACATTTGGACATGGTAGGGTCAGTTTAATAAATTTGGACATGATAGGCTTCAGTTCACTACATTTGGACATGATAGGCATCAGTTCACCACACTTGGACATGATAGGCATCAGTTCACTATATTTGGACATGATAGGCATCAGTTCACCACACTTGACATGATAGGGGATCAGTTCACTATATTTGGACATGGTAGGGGTCAGTTCACTACATTGGACATGATAGCATCAGTTCACCACACTTGGACATGATAGGGATCAGTTCACTATATATGGACATGGTAGGGGTCAGTTCACTACATTTGGACATGGTTGGGGTCGGCTTACTACATCTCGACATAATAGGGGTCAGTTTACTACATTTGGACATGGTCAGTGTCAGTTTACTACATTTTGACATAATAGGGGTCAGTTCACTACATTTTGACATGGTAGGGGTAAGTTTACTAATTTGGACATTGTAGGGGTCAGTTTACTTAATTTGGACATAGTAGGGGTCGGTTTACTAAATTTGGACATAGTAGGGGTCAGTTTACTAAATTTGGACATCATAGGGGTCAGTTTACTACATTTTGACATAGGCGTCAATTCACTACATTTGGACATAGTAGGGGTCAGTTTACTTAATTTGGACATAGTAGGGGTCAGTTTACTAAATTTGGACATGATAGGGGTCAGTTTACTACATTTTGACATAGGGGCCAATTCACTACATTGGGACATGATAGGGGTAAATTTACTAATTTGGACATAGTAGGGGTCAGTTTACTAAATTTAGATATGATAGTGGTCAGTTTATTACATTTCGACATTATAGGAGTCAATTCACTGCATTTGGACATTATAGGGGTCAGTTTACTACATTTGGACATGATAGGCATCAGTTCACTACATTTGGACATTATAGGGGTCTGTTCACTACATTTGGACATGGTAAGGGTCAGTTTAATAAATTTGGACATGATAGGCGTCAGTTCACCACATTTGGACATGTTAGGGGTAAGTTTGCTACATTTGGACATGATAGGAATCAGTTCACTACATTTGGACATGGTAAGGGTCAGTTTAATAAATTTGGACATGATAGGCTTCAGTTCACTACATTTGGACATGATAGGCATCAGTTCACCACACTTGGACATGATAGGCATCAGTTCACTATATTTGGACATGATAGGCATCAGTTCACCACACTTGGACATGATAGGGATCAGTTCACTATATTTGGACATGGTAGGGGTCAGTTCACTACATTTGGACATGATAGGCATCAGTTCACCACACTTGGACATGATAGGGATCAGTTCACTATATATGGACATGGTAGGGGTCAGTTCACTACATTTGGACATGGTAGGGGTCAGTTCACTACATTTGGACATGATAGGGATCAGTTCACTACATTTGGACATGGTAAGGGTCAGTTTAATAAATTTGGACATGATAGGCATCAGTTCACTACATTTGGACATGATAGGCGTCAGTTCACTATATTTGGACATGGTAGGGGTCAGTTTAATAAATTTGGACATGGTAGGGGTCAGTTTAATAAATTTGGACATGGTAGGGGTCAGTTTAATAAATTTGGACATGGTAGGGGTCAGTTTAATAAATTTGGACATGGTAGGGGTCAGTTCACCACATTTGGACATGATAGGGATCAGTTCACTACATTTGGACATGATAGGGATCAGTTCACTACATTTGGACATGATAGGGATCAGTTCACTATATTTGGACATGGTAGGGGTCAGTTCACTACATTTGGACATGATAGGGATCAGTTCACTACATTTGGACATGGTAGGGGTCAGTTTAATAAATTTGGACATGGTAGGGGTCAGTTCACCACATTTGGACATGATAGGGATCAGTTCACTACATTTGGACAATACATGACCAGATTTTGACACTGTATTGTGAGGCTAGAGGTTTACGTGGTCATGAGTCTTAATGCACTTGTGCTTCAACTTCCGGTGCACTGATGGTGGGATAGGTAGTTCAGCCCCTGCACCGATCAGTTGAACTTCAACATTGACTCCTAGTTCAGAAAGCAGTGGTAAATTACTGAACGTCATATTGCCTAGAAAGTCAGCCAAGGGTTGGGGTTGATTGCCACATCTTGCAAAGGACCAGCACAGTTTTCTTGTTATTGAGGAACTGCTACTGGTGAGCATACTCAGGATGTAGATGCTATGTTTAGCTGTAGTGCCATGTTGTTTTCTGTGCAGCAAGTCTGTGTTTTTCTTTCAGATATGCATGTCCAGAAGGATGCCATTTTTAAGCAGAAAGAAGAAAGGTTGATATTTTGTTTTTAACTTTCAGATGATCATGTGTTGCTTTGCTTGGTGGTGGTGGTGTCTTTTTGAATGTGTGGATCTTGTGTTGTGTTTGCATGGCAGAAGATGTTTGTATACCTGGGTCATACATCCAGGTTCCATTTGGTCTTTGCTTATCAGATTATTTCATGTTTGTTTTCTTCTGATAGATGTTGAGCTTGAAAAGCTCTTTGTTAAAATTGTGTCTTTCTTGTGTCATTCATTCTCTTCCTAGCTAGAGTGCTGCAGTAAAAAGGGGAGGGAGCATAGGAGACTCATTAAAATTTGGCCATAAGGGATCAAACCATTGTTGGACTCTGAAAATGGACAGACGTTAAACAATAATTTTTATTTTGCATACAACTGAAATCCAACAGAGCGGATGCATCATAGAACACTGAAATTCACTAAGCTTCCAAATCATCCGGTCAGACTTGTTACAGTTTAAACACGTTGCCAGTGTGAGTGGTTGGATACTGAGTGTTGTATTTTGGGGCAGTCTAATGTACATGTCTTAACCTCTGATGGTTTTCATCAATCAATCATGTGCCATGCCGGAAAGCGTGGGCGGTCATGACTTGCCATTTCACTCGATCACCAGCGTCGTGGATCAGCTCAGTGTTCCTGTCTCATCCATGCCACGTGGCCAAGCCATCCAGGTATTTTCCTCTCGGTCTTCCTCTTGGTCTGTTCCCTTCGATCTTGCCAGTTGTCACTAAGTTTTCCAATCCATTTCTTCTCATAACATGTCCAAAAAATTTTGATTGTCTACATCTAATTTCTCCAATCCATTTCTTCTCATAACATGTCCACAAAATTTTGATTGTCTGCATCTAATTTCTCTAATCAATTTACGATTTTCATTTGTCTCCTGGTTTTCATAGAAATGGGAAAATGCAGTGGAATGTAATAATAATTAAAGTTGCTGCAATTGAATCAAGAATTGCCTGCTAGAGAGTAAACAGTATCAGGTACTCAACTGTTACAAGTTTTCATTCTGTTATATGTTTGTCAGTAGGAGGGTCTTTCGGTCGCTAACATGGCGGTTAGGCGTTGAACCGTTAAGGCCTGTGGCATCTTTATGCTTGCAGCTACGGTTTGCAATCGCATTTTCCTCATGTTGGACTGGTGGTACATGGTTCCAACGCCCTGCTACTGAGTGAGTGCATGGGCAACACTGTGAGCTGTGAAATTTACGGGGGATGCTTTTACATCTGTCCTGTACGGTGACCTGCATGTTCGGAACAATGGCTACCGGCTGTTGCTGAATTGACTGATTTGCCTTTTCGGTTCACGAATGCATTTTTCAGGAGACTGCCGGGAGTCGGCGCTGAAGCTGCGGAGTTCGCGCTTTATGCGACACTTTCGGCGGGTTGCTCTGCGGTAAAAGACCGAGCCATGTGAGATAACCCAGGTCAGTGAGGTCTTTCTGGTGACTGCCGAGTCCATCGATAGTGAACTGTGGTTTTTGTGGATTTATTTTGTGTTGGCATTCTGGTGGCGGCATTATGCACAGTTTACCTGTGCTGGCTGTTGGATTGCTGAGACTCCCGTCTATTCCACTTTTCACATTGGACAGTGGGGAGCATTTTGTGTGAATACCAAGAGAGACCCTGCGTAGAACCATCATCAGAGAAGGCTCATTCAACGGCCAAGTGAACATCCAGGATCTACAACAAGTAGCAGCGAACCACCGGACATGGAGAGCCATGACTTCTGCCCTATGTGCTGCCTTGGGCTCAAGAGGAAAGACTAACTAACTAACAGGAATGGAGCATAATGGGGACGAGCCGTTGCTGTGAAGTTGGAACCTTGACTAACTAACTAACTAACTAACTAACTAACTAACTAACTAACTAACTAACTAACTAACTAACTAACTAACTAAACTAACTAACTAAACTAACTAACTAAACTAACTAACTAACTAAACTAACTAACTAACTAAACTAACTAACTAAACTAACTAAACTAACTAACTAAACTAACTTAACTAACTAGTTTGTCAGTAGGATAAGTTTTGTTTGTACTCAGTGTTTTTTACTCATTGGGTTGTGAAAGAAGCGGATATCAGAGGGCACACAGAAACTGACAACTAGAAAGTCACAGATGCACTAGATTGAATCTCAACACCTGAAATGATGTGGCTGCCATGCTCAAGGAAATGTGTTACATATATAGACACCCTTTGGCAGTTGTCATCACGACCCACATGCAGCACATATGTCGTATGGAGTGCCCTCTTTTGTACGCTCATTTACCTTTGTCAGCTCTGATACTTCTTGAGTGCCAGGTGTCTGTTATTTTTGGTGAGTGATATGGAAGCTACATAAGAGTGACCTAATGAGACTGAAGATGAGGGCAGTCATAGTAAGAGAATGGAGATGGAGGCATCACTTTAAGGGGATGGTGACAGGATGCAGTTCAGTTCAGTATGGATTACCATTATTGCACTCCAGACACACCTACAGGTGCTCTGATCTCCTCTGTAATCAATCAATCATTGCTCTCCAGACACGTCTACTCTGATCTTCTCTGTAATCAATCATTCGTTGCACTTCAGACACATCTACTCTGATCTCCTCTGTAATCAATCAGTCATTGCACTCCAGACACATCTACTCTGATCTCCTCTGTAATCAATCAGTCATTGCACTCCAGACACGTCTACTCTGATCTCCTCTGTAATCAATCAGTCATTGCACTCCAGACACATCTACTCTGATCTCCTCTGTAATTAATCAGTCATTGCACTCCAGACACATCTACACTTATCTCTGTAATCAATCAATCATTGCACTCCAGACACATCTACTCTAATCTCCTCTGTAATCAGTCAATCAATCAATCAATCAGCATACACTGACTAACTGTGCCAGTTGAAGGTTGGTTGCAGGTCCACATGGCAGAATAGATAAGAGCGCTATTTTTAAACATCCGGTGTGCTGATGCCAAGGTAGCGGGGTCAGTTGGTTAAAATGTTATTTTTCATCCCTGACTTGGAGACAAACAGCTTTCTTTGGTCATGTGATGAGAAGAGAGACATTGGAGAACATAGTGACAACTGGAAAGATCAAGGGAAGAGAGGCAGAGGCAGACCAAGAGAAATGATACTGGATGAATTGAGACGCTGGCATGGAGAAATATCAGCAGAGTTGATCCAGAACACCAAAGACCGAGATCTGTGAAGAGTCATAAACACATACGCCAGCTGGCAGGGCACTTGATGATGATGATGACTTGGGGACATTAATTACAGGTACCCCTGAAATTGCAGCGGGTTTGCCTGATGGCGAGGGACACTGGTAATTGGGAATGCCAATCCACACGCAAAAATCAGTCCAGTGCACTAGAAGTAGTAGCACGTAGTATTGACTACGCTTGAGTTCAAAGTGAGTGAATGGATTGTTAAAAAAAGGTGATTGACAAGCTCCTCATGTGCTGGATGTTGTTCTTTTTTTTGGCCATTCTAATCTTCAATCCAAGCATTTGCATTGATGTTGAATCAATCATTGGAAAGTCTTTGTTTTAGCCCAACTCTAAGGTTGTCATAATGTTGACTCAGACCATTATGGTAGACACTGATGCTGGACAGGATACACTGAACGAATGAATGAACAAACTTTATTTTTAAAGAGTTAAGAATTGGGCACGCAGGCCTGTCTAACATTCTGCTGAGAAAACATGAGAATAGTATCACTAGAAAGTCCATTGTCTGAAACCCATAGGGCAAATGAAATAGAGGGAAATCTAAGAACACATTGAGAAGAGAATTGGACAGAGATGAGTAATATGGGGATGGCATAGAGACAATGGCTATGGCCACCGACTAGTACAGTCACTGCCCAGAAGGAAAGCAATGGCAAACTACCTTCTGCAAAACTTGCCAAGAAACCATAACAACCATGAAAGAAAACATAATAAGAAAGAGACCTGGTGGCGAGACAGGCCAGGCAGATCAGATAACAATGGGGAAGAGTGTGACACAGGGGTCAGTACTAGTAATCGTGACATAGATGGAGCTGCATGAAGTAACAAAAGTTAGGATGGCTTGGAGGTTTGGTTGAAGGTCTATCCTCCAATGGAGGGTAAAGGGTTGAAGAAGAAAAAGAATCCATTGTGAGGTATTCTGATATACTCATAATTCCAGCCAGCATCTGCTCTTTCATTGCCCATGAAGCCCACATATCCTGATATACAAAGATCAGTATTACTACAAAATGTGGACCTCTGAGGTGAATTAATCAATGCCTGTGTGCAGCACTGCCCTGCACCTGTCAGATCATGCTCAGAGAATCTACGAAGTATGTAAGCATGAGTCTAGTTTTGCACTTCTGATATGGCTTTCCAAAACTCATTAAATCTGGACATCTATTTGGGGTTATTCTGTATTATGGAAAGTCCAAAAAGCAGAGGTAGGAAAAACTTAACGTAATTCAAGGGCCAGCACCTTTTTCTCAGGATCCAGCTTTATTGTTTTGCAAACAAACTAAGAAAACAATTGAAAATTTAGGTGCCAGGTAAAAATATCCAAACACTGAGGTGACTGGCTTTTTCTACCCCTGCAATAGCGAGTGTGGAGCTACTTTGGACTGAAATCTAACAGTCCCTAAAATTCACCAAGAGAGGCATATCTACCATAATATTTGCTGTGCAGCATTTACATCCTTCAGCATTGCTTAGTATTTATGCTCTTCAACATTGGAGGAGTCAAGGCAGCTGTCAGTTTTCTCCAGTCAAAAAGATGTCCATTTATTAATTATTAATACAAGTGCAGGGGGAGGAGTAGTTCAGAGGTTAAGGTGTCCGACCTTTGGTTCAAGCAGACCATGTTTATCTCAAGGTGATGTCTGTTGGAATAAAAAAAAAATAATAAGAACATCTATAGTATACTCCAGCTTGATCAAGGGATGGATTTTATGTCTAAGATGGAGGATCGTGTACACGTTGCATATGTTAAAAATCACTCTGCAGTTGGAAACAAAAAGGAACAGACTGTGTAGCTGCAGCTCAGGCAATATTTTTAAACTAGAAAAGCTACACACACAAAATTCACAACACTGCACGTTTCTGCTTAGCAGGCGTTTCAATTTAATTGTAAGGACGTTACGCTGACAATAGCATGAACATAATCAGCCATGGGTCCAGCGCCAGTTCTCGTTATTTGCTACAGGTGATGTAAGACTAGTCACCTATTCCTCTGAGTACACAGGCCTACAAAAATATGATGGTCCTAATATTTCACGTATCCACAGCAGGTTCTACTACAGGACTCTTGTGTGTGTGTGTGATTCTGCCATACACACATTTGGATCCTAGTTGCTACTACAGAGTTCATGCACTGGGCTGAGATTCTCCTTCTGTCATCTATGGGAGGAGACTGGAGCACTTATGGAGATATCTGTGTGCAATAAAAGTTACTCTTGGCAAGCCAAACCCCTTGTACAAGCGCATGGTTATCTGAGAGGGGTTCAAATGAATACCTTAAACCTCCCAATGACTCTTTTTGTGTCCAAACAGGTGGAAATCATTTGGGGCCAGGTCTGGCGAGTACGGGGGATGTGGCACACACTGAAAGTGCAGGTCTTTGATGGTTTCCATCGTTGCATGGGCAGTATGGGGTTGAGCATTGTCATGTTGCAAAATGACACCTTTACTGAGAAGTCCACATCGTTTTGATTTGATTGCTGGTCAAAATCTTCTAGTCCACTCATACACTTGCTGGACTGACAGGCATGTATCATCATACCTGATCTTCATTCGCCGATGAATTTCTATAGGTTGTACCCCTTCACTGATAAAAAAAATGGATAAGAAAACGCTGCTCCTCTTTGGTGCATGTCAAAAGTGGAACAGACATAATTAAACTGTTCTTATGATGTCACTGTGTTCACCTGCACTGTGATATCACACGCTTAATACTCTTAACATCCTTAACAACAATATTGACAGATTACAAGACAAAATGGCATGGTTATTGTAATTTCTATCACACTTAAGATTTTCATTTTAAGCCCCCTCGTATTTCAGTCACACTACATATAACTTCTACAACTGCTGTATAACCTTCATTTGTCCTGTTGTCTGGTGTGTCATCTGAGACATTTCCTGGCTCAGACATTGCATTATCAGCCAAGATCTAAGACTGACAGATAATAACATGGTTTTCTGTGACAACATGGACAAACAATAATTGTGATAACTAGGGAAGATTTGAAGTAGATGTGTTTCCTCCCACTTAGTGTTGCATGTTTGACATTCTGTCTCTATAATATTTAAAGTGTGTTTTAAATGACACATCAACCATTATTACATGTTAATTAAAAATATCTTTGTTGAAAATTCAATGACATTATCAGCATAGCTTCCTGTCAACTACACTAACACATCTGTCAAGCATGTGAATTGTCAAAATCTAACTATACAAACTAAACAAAAAATTGCATTTTAAAATAATTTCCAGATTCAGCAATATACAATCTGTTTGCTCTGTTTGTGAATACAGTTGTCTAGATCTAACTGTACTGAACAAGAAAACTATTGTATTTAATTGCCATTGCTGGTGTCTATTCTGAGGGCCATACTTTTTGGCTGAAAATGTGTTTGTGTTATAAGCGAATGTAAAACCGGTCTGCATGCCCAATTTGTGACACTTTGAAAATAAAGTTTGTTCGTTCATGCATAGCATATTTTTATTGATGAGAAATACTTTCAAATACAAAAACATCAACTCCCAACAGAGCTTATTCATAACATGAAAATGACTGTTGTATAACACAATTAAGAGACATTCAGAAAGTGTAAACCAATAAAACTACATAACATAATTAATTGATAATATGATCTTCATAATTTTTGTCTCATAGTATTTTTTAATATTAAAAATCCTTGTCTTTAAACTTTCTCGCTTAAAAACATTAATTAATAAAATGATCTTCATAATTTTTGTCTCATAGTTTTTTCAAAAAAATATTCAAAATCCCTTGTCTTTAAGCTTTCGCTTCATCTTCCAATCATTGCACCATATGGGAACCATAGATTGAATCCGTTATTTCAATTTTGGATTACTCACAGGCGAAGCTTCAGGGGGCAGTGTGAAGAAATCTGAATCCAGTAGGAAAATGCCACTGTTTCGCCGGCAGAGTGAGAAATGTAGGAAAAGGCAGCAGGATCAAGAGTTGTTGGTGAGTGGGTCAGTGTTATTGTTGTCAGGACAAGAGAAGTTCAGGAATTGTTAAGTGTGATAGTGTTGTACTGGTCAGGATAGTGTTGTACTAGTCAATATAGTGTTGTACTAGTCAGGATAAGAGAAGGTCTGGAATTGTTGGTGAGTATGGTAGTGTTGTACTGGTTAGGACTAAAAAAAAAGTTCAGGAATCACAGGTGAATGGTTTGGTGTTGCATTTCTGAGGTGTGGATAAGTTTAGGAATTGCTGATGAGTGAGGTAGTGTTGTACTTATCAGGATTTAAAAGAAAAAGTTAGTTGCATATCCTTTACAGGATGTTGCAGTCAAACAGCATTATTTGACTGTGATTTCTTGGTAAATTTACGATTCTGAATGACCGGCGCTCCTTCCTTTGTATCAGAAACCAGCGCAAGGCAGTGTTTCGAACGTGATATGCGGAATTTCGAATTGCGTCTGTAACTTCTGTGCCACAGAGCCAAATAAGAACAGTTAAAAAATGTCCGGTGTTTGGGGCAGTGTTATCATTATAAGACAGGTTGCGTACGTTAGCAGATTTATGTGAGGCCATCTGGCTGCTTATATTCCTGTATTTGATGATGGTATAACCCCTCAAGGTATGAGCAGGTACATTCACAAGTGTGTTGTAATGGGAGCAAAGAATAGTAACTTTGTAACCTACCTTTGTCCCCTGATATGCCCAAGCCGGTCTCCCTGGCCTAGGGGTTAAACGACTTTCTCCATAATCCTGTTGATCCACGTGGGGTAATACAGTGCGTGAGAATTGGAAGCAGTTCTCGCCGCGTTGGTAACTTACAGGATAAGTGAGCTGGCCGCTCAGAAAGCAATGGCAAACTACTGAGCATATTCTTGCCAAGACATCGACAGCTGTAAAATTCTGGTGTTGGCAGCAATGTCCTGTAAAGGATATGCACAAAAAAACAACAACCTACCTTTGACTAAGGAAGGCTGGCGAGAGACTGATTGATTGATTGATTGATTGATTTAGGAACCGACATCGCAGCATTCGGGGCATTCCCATAAGCGTCCGTCCCCATCCTCAGCAGCCAGCAAAGAGTTCCAACACCAATAGTTCCAGTAGCAATCTAATTATATGTCCGTCTCGCCTTTCCTCTGAGCGTCGAGCGTCGGCCAGATCCCCTCGTCACTCCTCGCTGCCTCATTCTTGCCAGACTATGGTGATCCATTTGCTCCTCCGAGGTGTACACATGCTCCCACAAGTCCGCAACCATGCCTGCCTTGTCATGCATCAATACTACACCAAGTTTTGCAGAGCCAGCCAATCTGTCCGCCTGTTCATTCCCCAGCACACTGGCATGCCCCGGAGAAATGATCCAGACGATGCTTGCCACCCGTGACCTCCGAAGTGAAGCAAGCCACTCTGCACGAAGGCTGCCTGTCCTCACCCTACTCAGCATGCTTTCTGAGTCAGTTACAATCACGATGTGTGTATGTATCGTGTTCTCCATTCAGCAGAAAGCTGCACTGACCGCCTCCACCTCCATTCTTAAGCTAGATGTTGTGGTATCATACGCCAGGCTTTCCTGCACCAAATGTCGGCCATTAGCTTTTGCTAAGAACCTCCAAGCATTTCTCCTACCTCTCAACACTGAACCATCTGCGTAGATAATCACATCACCTGGACGAGCATTATCCTGAATTAGTCTGACTGACTACCTCATCTTAGACAACTTTAGCTGCAAAATTCCATCAGTCATAACAAGTCTGCAGGTCCACATGGCCGAATGGGTAAGAACGTATGTTCTTAAACATCTGTTATGCTGATGCCGAGGTTAGCGGTTCAACCTCCACACTGGACAGCTGGACTAAAATGTTGACCTACCGTCCTTGACTTGGTGACATTAATTACAAGTACCTTTTAAGTCGGAATGGGTTTCGCCTGATGGCGAGGGACACTGTTAATAGGGAAAGCTAATCTACATGTAAAATTCAGTCCATCACTACTGTAAATAGTGTGTATGGACTACGCTTGAGTTCAAAGCAAGCGAGGGCCAAAAAAAAAAATATTAAAAAAAAAAACAAGTCTACATATGACTTGGCGTGAGTTGGGCGAGAGCCTGTTTTATTGGGAGATGAAGGGTAGGAGAAGAAGAGAAGAAGAGGTAGCTCTTAAAAGTCTATTGTTTTTCTGACAATAGCACAAGTGCTCCTCATTTGTGGCAGCACTGCCCGATAGCAGCAAGATTTTGTTTTTAAGTTTTGCGTGGTGCAGAAAGTAGCTCAGTTTCGTTTTTGTTGCTATGTGGTTTGAAAGCAGTATTTAGGTGTTTTGTTTGTCTGTAGGTATTGTGATTGTGTTACTATGCAAACTGGAATGTAGCAATGTTTCAGTTTTTTTCTATGTAGAGGGGACAGTAGATGGGTTTGTTTCTGTTGCTGTATAGTATTGTAAGTTGTTAAAGGTATAACAGTAGATGGTACTGCCTGCTTTCAATTAGTGCCAAATATTGGGCAGCGCTCACCAAACCCAACACCCCACATTCTGCCAATGGCTTTGGGCGGAGGAGCATAATTTGGAGGGTACAAGCCTTACCTTAGTGCGAAGAAATGCAGCCTAAAGACTAAATGTCACGACAAGGCAGACAAGGTCCTAAGCCTTGGTCGGCAACTTGTCCAGGATCGAAGCTCCGACAGGTGGATAGTTAGAGTATTGCATTGCTGATCGGCAGCTTTCCTTGTTCCATACATATTGGTGTTCCTTTCCACTGGAGTAAACCAGGCAGGCCGAGAGAGGGATTATGCTCCTTTGGCAGCATGTGGTCTCTAAATTCAGCATAGGCTCTGAGCTCTGGAGAGGTATAACTCCCATTTTACAAACTATCGTTTATCAAGACAGTAAGGTGCCAGTCAATTAAAGGTACAGAATATCCTGCAGTACACCTTAAACATATTATATTAGGTTTCATTATTATTAGGTGGGGTAATCAGATCCATCTTCACTGCCTTTCCTATCCAGACAAATGTTTTAAGCCCTTTTTATGATGCTGGGTTGGTTGACCTCAAAGGGTATGTGACCTCAATTCCTGCTGAACACAAGGTTTAAAAAACACAAGTGCTGTGCTAGTCAGCCTTTTTCATCATAAAGCAAGTTACATTGTACTGTTTTGTCAAGCCTGTGGCTTAGTCTATCCAGCTTGGCAGATGTTTCTTTCATATTTGCCTTCTTTAGTTTTTGTCTGTCCTCAATCTACCTGCAAGACATCAAGTTTGTGTGTCTCACTTTGTCTGGTCTCTGTCTCAGTCTGACAGAATCCTTGTTTATGAAGTGCTCTGTGACTGTTTCATTACATATGTAGAGGCGATGCTGGGCTTTGCAGTCACAATTAAACCAGTCATTAACCCCACCAGACCTGAGGCCATGAACCTAACTGTCCCTATTATCTGGGCTCCTGAGCACTAAATAGAAAAAACCAACATGATGTAGAAAAATGTTAGTTACATGCAAACAAGTGGTTAGAATAAGATGTAACTTGGAGACATTGTAGAAAATAGGTCTACCTTTCATCTAGCGCCAATATTCCACCTTTGTGTGCCAATCCAGTCGGAATAAACCAAAGTATCGATCACCTGTTGGACTGTGAAAAGCCTAGACCTACTTCGCTTTCTTGTTGAAGTGCTTGGTTCATCAGCCGCTCGTTTCATTGTGAATTTTCAGAATTTTTTCGCGTTAAATCACACAAAGTCAATTCAAACCTATGGGGGCAGACATTTGCAATGGCTAACCATGAGGTTTGACCACGATTGGTTGGTTATTTTTAGTTTGTGACGCATTTTTTTCACGTACTAGGCAAAATACAGAAAATTAGGTACAGCGGTATAGCGGCAGATTAGGAAATTACAGAAAAATTGGTACAGCGGTCTGGTAGGGTTAAGGCATCATTTTGAGAGATTTTCTACTCCTGTGTATATTAGAGCCTGAAGATGAAAGTAGGAAAAGTCAACTCATCTAAGTGTTAGTCTGAATTCAAGTGTAGGAAAACTCTACCCTTGGATCTAAGTGTTAGAGTTTGAAGATGAGAGTAGGAACACTCTTGGAGTTATGTTGTATGTACTGTTTTTCATCAGAACTTATGGGCCAGCATTGTCTCTATGTATGAAAGGTTAAAGTTGAAAGAATCAGCTTAATCACACCTCATTTACTCCATCTGTCTGTCTCCACAAAATGCAAGCAGCCTGTCACACAAAGCACACTATTCCATAGCTCCAGCAATAGCCCCCCAAGGAGTCTCTGGAAAAATTGGGCTTGTCTGGATGATGCAGTCCGACAACAAACTCATGACCTTCAGAGTGTGAGGCAGACGACTTGATCTCTTCACTACTGAAGCCCTCAAACATGTGATATATATTAAAGATCCTGTTAGCATCTACTCTATATTTTTTTCCCGTGCTCACTCGCTTTGAACTCAAGCGTAGTCCATACACACTACTTCTAGTAGCACTGGACTGAATTTTGCATGTGGATTAGCTTTCCCTATTACCACTGTCCCTCGCCATCAGGCGGACCCACTCCGACTTGAGAGGTACTTGTAATTTACATCCCCAAGTTAAGGACAAGAAGTCAACATTTTAGTCCAACTGACCGTGTAGGGGTTGGGCCCGCTACCTTGGCATCAGCACACCTGGATGTTCAAGAACACATGTTCTTATCCATTCAGCCATGCTGACCGCACTACTCTACTGTCAACATGGCTCTTGAGGTCAATGCAAGTCCCCTCTACTGCTACAAGGTGGAGGCACAGGAGAGGGATGAAGCTATTATGCTCCAGCCCCAGTGGATTTTAGTAAAGTTTATTTTGTATGTGGCAAGCTGATAAGCAGTGTTACTGTTCCGCTCAGCTATTGACATGATGTTTCTGTTTATTTCATTCATTCGTTGACAATGGTCTACTGAGTTAGAGATTTAAAAGTATAGAATTAGTGGAGGAGGTGGGGGGGGGGGGCATTACGGTATCCGCCTCAGGCACAGTAGGTACCAGGTTCGACCTCATCAAAGGGAATAGCCATTGGTGTCTAATAATATCACATGTTCCCCTGATATCTTGGGTAGTATGATCAGGTACCTACCTTCTCGAATAAGTGTGACAGAGACATGAAGAAGAAGAACTAGTGTAGTGATTGATTTATTCATGAGAAACATGCAAAGAATACCATGGACGGACAGAAAATCAAACGAGACAGTCCTTCAAGAGACAAATGAAAAACGGAGATTGATTGGAGAAATTTGACGTAGACAGTTAAGATTTTTTGGACGTGTTATGAGAAGAAATGGACTTGAGAATTTAGTGAGAACTGGCAAGCTTGATGGGAGAAGAGCAATAGGAAGACAAAGGGATAAATACCATGATGGTTTGGCACCATGGCATGGTCGGGACAAGAACACAGACCTTATTCGAAGACCTTTAGGCATGGCACTTGATGATGATGATTCATGAGATGAAATATGTTGATAATTTCAGGCTCAACAAGATCCGGAAGCCCAGATTTGACATGTCTTCCTGTGAACTGACAGAGGTAAGCATTTGATCATTCAGACTGCTGTATTATAATAAGAGTTGGAGTTCCTGTTGTTTTATTCCCAACCTACCACTGTATGTCATTGTGTTGCATGCTGATTCAAGACTGTGGGGAATTCATATTGCTAGTTTATATTTCATTGTGCTGAAGTTACTATGCTTTGATTTCAGACTGGCCACATAGGGACCAAAATCACTGAATGTGATACTGCAGTCACCTACTCAAATGTAGCACAATGGGTAGCATGCTTGCCTGCCATCCCAGTGGTCTTGAGTTGAAATCCTTTTTACGGCTGCAATTTGTTTGAATTGACCTGGGCTTCCAGACCAACCCAACCTGAAATGGGGACCTCGGAATGTTCCGGATAGTAAAAGTGGTGAAGGGGTCAAGCCATCTGCCCTGCAATCTGAAGGTCATGAGTTTGTTTTCAGACTGTTCTGTTTGAAACATAAGTGCTTTGTGTGATGCTCTAGGGCAGGTGGCTTGCCATTCTGCACAGAGAGACCAAGCCAAATTGGGTAAAACCGGATGCAGTGAAGTTGATCCTGTGACCTTGAACCATGAACTTCCAGAACTCTGGCTTGTGTCTTATACAGCCACCTGTAACATTGCCTGTGAATACAAACACTGTCAGCCCATCTTTTGTTTGTCTGTCATCTTCTCATTCTTCTTCTGCATAATGTCAGGGGTCATGTACTGAATTGCAGTAGCAGATGTGTCCAGTAATCATTTATAAACTTATGTATGGTACGCCGGTCTTACTGGCTAAGGAGTTACACCACTTTCTCCGTAATCCCGTTTATCCACGCAGGGACTCGCAGCGAGGCGAGAATTGGAAGCGGTTCGACCCGCGCTCGTGACTTGCGGGATAATGAGCCTGCCGCTCAGAAAGCAATGGCAAACTACTGAGCGTAATCTTGCCAAGAAATCAACATACAGCTGAAAGATGTTGATGTTGACAGCTATGTCCTGTAAAGGATATGCAAAACATTAAATTAAATTATGTATGGTACAGAGATGTGGCTGCTGAGGAGATTGTTGCAAATACCTTGGAATGCCAGAGTGACTAACAATGATTGCCTTGAAGGGGCTAATACACATAGAACATTGTATACAATCATAGGAAAGAGACAAGCAGCATTCTTTGATCATGTCATGAGAAGAGAGGCATTGAAAAACATCGAGATGACTGACATATATGACACAATGGAGTTATGCCCTGGGTATGTGTATTTACACAATTGACAAAATGAAGTTATGCCCTGAGTATGTGTATTTACACAATTGACAGAATGAAGTTTTGCCCTGAGTATGTGTGTTTACACAATTGACAAAGTGAAGTTATGCCCTGAGTATGTGTATTTACACAATTGACAAAGTGAAGTTATGCCCTGAGTATGTGTATTTACACAATTGACAAAATGAAGTTATGCCCTGAGTATGTGTATTTACACAATCGACAAAATGAAGTTATCTCTGAGTGTGTATTTACACAAGTGACAAAATGAAGTTATGGCCTGGGTATGTGTATTTACACAATTGACAGAATGAAGTTTTGCCCTGAGTATGTGTGTTTACACAATTGACAAAGTGAAGTTATGCCCTGAGTATGTGTATTTACACAATTGACAAAGTGAAGTTATGCCCTGAGTATGTGTATTTACACAATTGACAGAATGAAGTTTTGCCCTGAGTATGTGTGTTTACACAATTGACAAAGTGAAGTTATGCCCTGAGTATGTGTATTTACACAATTGACAAAATGAAGTTATGCCCTGAGTATGTGTATTTACACAATCGACAAAATGAAGTTATCTCTGAGTGTGTATTTACACAAGTGACAAAATGAAGTTATGGCCTGGGTATGTGTATTTGCACAATTGACAGAATGAAGTTTTGCCCTGAGTATGTGTATTTACACAATTGACAAAGTGAAGTTATGCCCTGAGTATGTGTATGCACGCCGGCTTCCTGGCCTAGAGGTTAGCAACTTTTGTCCGTAATCTCGTATACTCTCATAAGTAACGTGACGATGGTGAGAATCAGCAGTGGTTCGAATCGTGTCGGTAACTTATGGGGTATGTGAGCCGGCCGCTCAGAAAGCAGTGGAAAACTACTGAGCGTAATCTTGCCAAGAAATCAACAATTAGCTGAAAGATGCTGATGTTGACAGCGATGTCCTGTAAAGGATATGCAAAACATTTTTTTAAAACATGTGTATGTACACAATCTACAAAATGAAGTTATGCCCTGAGTATGTGTATATTAGTTTTCTTAACCATCTTGTTGGTTCTGTGAATCTTTTTCAGGTTCCCTCAGGAGTGTATGTTATCTGCAAAGTGTTACAGAAGCAGGCAGGTTTTGTAGTGTTGTGTGAAGTTAGTTAGTAATGTTGTGGCTGTATTGTGTGTGCGTGTACATTGTCAGAATGATGTTGCTTTTGTTGTATGTGTATTGTTAGTATGATGTGGCTGTATTGTATGTTGGTGTGTTATGATGTTGTGGCTGTATTGTGTACATTGTCAGAATGATGTTACTTTTGTTGTACATGTATTGTTAGTATGGTTGATGATGTGGATGGATATGATTGATGGTGTAGATATGTTGATAGTTCATACGGGTGCATTGATGATATGAACACATTGGTTGATGATGTGGGTATTTTTATGACTGATGTGAATATATTAAATAGACTGATGATGCAAATACAGAATTATTGAATGCTGTGGCTTCTATAAGATTAGTGTTGTAGATGGTTGACTCATACATTAAAGAGCAGCATCACTGTTAACATTATGATATAACTCAATCAAAAGTCTTGCTGTTACCAGTTCAATGTTGTTCCCAGGTTCTTCTCCTCCATGATAACTGGCTACATAGTTTAGCTGGTGGCGGCGACCTCATTGATTTGAAACTAATCAGGGTAAGGTCATCAATGATAGAAGTTAGAGAAAACTCTAGAAAAGTTACACCAGTTGTTTTAACCAAGGAATTTTTCAAAAATGCTCGTTTGTATGTGAAATGTCATGTAGTGATATTTGTAGTCTGATGTATTAAATAAACAGATAACGTAGTATATGCGACTGCCATCTATTCATGCGTTCAAGCCTACAAAATATTATAGTCCTAACATTTTACATTTGCACAGCAGGTTCCTGCTACTACAATTGTTATTTTGAAGAGGGGAGGGGGGGGCACTGTGGCAGAGTGGATAGATGCTGGTCTGCCAGCCGAGTGGTCATGGGTTTTATTCTGCTTGAGGATGTAGTTTGAAAATGGCCTGGGCTCCAGGTTGACCTAGGCTAAAATGGGTAACTGGGAAGTAAAGGCAGCTGGAGTGACACTGACCACATCAGCCACTGAGTGCTGATTGGTCTATACAAATATGGGTCTAACGTCATAAGCTAAGGTGTGTAAATATGTCCTTGCTTTACCTACTGTACTATGTGTAAAGTACAGTTTGAAGGAGTCATATTTTGTGTAAAGATAGATGGTTATCGACTTCTAATAGCAGTTGATTTTATTTATATCAAAGTTTAGTTTAGTCGACGGATCAACAATCACGACACACGGGTGTAACTCATAAGTGCTCCGTTCTACTCCTAACTCAAGCCTGAGTCCAGAGAAACTCAGCTCATTGCATGAATTGCACAGCAGCGGCGAGGATCCTGAAGTACTGTGGGTAGATTGTTTACTCAAAATTTTGCCTGGGCAGTGCTGTTAGGCTATTCTTTTTCGATTTCCAACTGCCATGGGATTATTTACGTGCGCAACAATACACATGGGCGTCCGATCTCACTACCCAGAGACCAGGGGAAATTTTTGTTACTAGAAGTCCACGTGAAAAAATCCCAGCCCTCACCGGGGCTTGAACCCGGGACCTCCAGCACTTGAGGCAGACACCATACCTTGAGACCACTCAGACCCCCTTTATTTTACCCAGAATGTAATGTAGCAAACTGAATACATCTGCTAAATGAACTAAATCTCGTTTGGTAGTGTACTCAAGTACTTATTTATATTAAAAAAATCATTAGAATCTTCCATGGCTAAAACCAAGGCTTTTTTAAAATTACCTAATTTTATGCAAGAGATCCATCATTATCGTGTGCCATACGATGGGCATGGACAGTCATTGTGTGTTATCTCAATCAATTAACAGATTCCTGGATGAGGTCTGTGTTCTTGTCTCGATTACGCCATGTGGCCTAGCCATCCAGATTTTTATCTGTTTGCCTTCCCCTTGCTCTTTTTCCCATCAAGTTTGCCAGTTGTCACTAAGTTTTTCATGTTTATTTCACATAATGTGCCAATAAATTTTGATTGTCTGTGTCTAATTTCTCTTATCAGTTTATATTTTCATTTGTTTATTTTTTAGAGAACTGTCTTATTCATTTTTCTGTTCATCCATAGTATTCTTGGCATTTTCTTTAGAACACACACTTATAAACGCTTTATATTTCTACTTCACTAACAAAGACGTGTTGTTGCTGGATAAACTCCACCAGTGGAGGTTCTGATCATCAGAAAATTACTATTATAGAATACTCTTGAAGCATATCTTTTGTTGTCACCTGATGGTGATGGACACTGGTAACAAGGGAAAGCTAATCCACTCGCAAACATCAGTCCAGTGTACTAGACATAGTAGCACATCTATGGACTGCTTGGGTTCGAAGCCAGCGAACGCTGAAAATAAAATACACTTGAAGAATAGATGATCACCTGTGGCAGTTTGCTTGAGATAGAAAGATTTAAATAATGGATAGGATAATCATTAACATGACAGCTAAGGGTCAGTATGTATATTGTTTTAAGTATGTATAGGATTACGGAGAAAGACTTTAACTCCTAGACTGGTCTCCTTGGCCTAGGGGTTAACGTCTTTCTCCGTAATCTCGTATATTCTTGTGAGTAACGTAACCTGTGTGAGAATCAGTAGTGGTTCTCGCCGCATTGGTAACTTACGAGGTATGTGAGCCGGTCGCTCAGAAATCAATGGCAAACTACTGAGCGTAATCTTACCTAGTACATCAACAGCAGCTGAAAAATGCTGATGTTGACTGCAATGTCCTGTAAGGGGTATGCAAAAAAAAAAAAAAGTTTATAGGATAAGTGAAACATCTGTAAAATTGTGTTGTGTACTTAATAAGTTCATTTAATTTTTTTATCCAGGTGTTAGACCTACACAACAATGAGCTCAAGTCATTGCCTGACGACTTTGGATGCTTGATTCATCTTCAGGTAAGGACTTCCCAGCTTGCTTTACTTTCTTGTGTACATTCATAGTCATAACCGGGGTTAATTGTGGACCATTTCACAATTACTAAAGAAGAAAATTGAGATTCTTGAACTTAAATATTACATAAAAATTCTTATAATACCGTAAGATTTGAGCTTCAAAGAGAACTGGCCTACTGTTTATGAGCCAGTATTATTTGATGTTGAGGTTTTGTGGGATTTCAGTATTTTACTTCTTCTTAATCCACAATATGCTAAGAGTTTTTCTGTAACATTTGAGCTTATAAGCTCCAGTTTTTGTAACAGTAGCTCGGGAAAGTAAAGCAACAGGGACAAACGTCAGTCCAAGGCCGAATATTCATAACTCAGTTTAATCAGCGATACATCGTACAAACGTTGTTGACAAAATCAATAAGTGTCAGACCAGATGTTAACAAGCATCCTTCTCTGATGGTGGAACAATCCCAAAAATTCCTTTGTTGTTTCCATGTGGCTCGTCATAGCCCCACGAGCCCTACCTACCCCTTACCCCTTAGTGATGTGCCCAAGCGTGCTTATACTAATCTTCCCATTGCACGCCACTTTTGATTCCCCTGTAGCAAGGCTACTCTGTTATATTTTCCTATTTAGTGATTGTAAAATGGTTGCCACAGGAAAGATCCATGTTCTCAACAATATTACTTTAACTTGATTAAATACAAAAGTCATAAACAATTTGTTGCCTGATTTATTGCCTGGCATATTTCACTGCAGCTTGTCGGGTGCATTCTGCAAAGTTATATATCACATAAAGTGAATACATTAATTATACTTTTGCTGAAATACTTGAAGTCTCTGAAATTGTTCAGATGTGGAGTAGTAGTTGTCCCCATTTTAGTGGCAAATGTAAAATGAAGTCTTTCTGTTTGCACAAAACTGGCCGGAATTGTTTATGACTTGTGTGTTTAAATTCACTAAAGGAATACATTGTTTTGAATTTAACTTGTTTGTTTGTGTTGTGCCACAGGTTATTAATACTGTTTAATTTCTGCCAGTTTGCATCTTACATCTGTTGAACATCAGACATTATTATTGATATTCAGTGGTTGTGATAGTTTCAATTTTTTCATTGTTGATTGTAATCTTTGGTTAGTATGTAGATTTGTCCATAAACATTTTGTTTTGCTTAAGTTCATAAACAGATTTTGATATTCATAGTGTCACAGACAGGATCAGCGCATCTAATCCTTTAGCACTATTTGATAGGAGGACTGTGCTATGTGCATATCTTAATTCTAGAATTGGCTTTCTACCTTTTACTAATGGACCAAAATTGTGTCTGGTCTCATCATTTTTGATATTTCTCATTACATTTTCTGCACATTTGTTGAATAGGTATGGTAAGATAATGCAGCCTTGTCATACTCATTTTTGCATCTCAAATCAGTTTGATGTTTCACCACCTTCTCTGACAGCTGCTTATTGATGATCATATTATGAATAACTTAAGTTGATCAAATGCGTTGGAAACCCCATGCCACTCATGTTGCTGAACAATTTCTGATGTTGAATTGAACAAAGTTAAGGCTCTACTATAGTTTATACAGCAAGTATGAAGATCTAAATTCTTCTTCTTCTTCTTCTTCTTCTTCTTCTTCTTCTTCTTCTTCTTCTTCTTCTTCTTCTTCTTCTTCTTCTTCTTCTTCTTCTTCTTCTTCTTCTTCTTCTTCCACTTCTTCTTCTTCTTCTTCTTCTTCTTCTTTGGCGTTCATCCAGAGTTTTTTTTCCGGACGTGATTGCGTTGTGCTGCAGAGCTGTGTTCTTGCGCCGTTAGGCCGACACATCCGACTTCTGCGGGCATTTGTTGACCTGGTTAACCTTCCCAGGCTCTAAATTCTACTTTCTGCATTTCTCAAAGATGGTTCTTCTGTTGAATGTATGGTCTCTGGTTCCCCTTCCCTGTCTGAAACCTGCCTGTACTTCTTGTAGCTCATATTCTAATTTACTTTTGTCGCTATTCATGATTTGCAGGAGGATTTTTCTAGTATGACATTTTAATATGATGTTTTGGTAATTGGTGCATGATTTTAAATTTCCTTTCCTTGGTAGAGGCATATAGATGATTCTTTCTTGCTTTGGGCCAAATAGCACTATTCCTGATCGTCACACTTAGTGCGTGGTAGCTAAAGGTTTAGTGCTTGGATTAGTTACAACTTGGTGACTTCTCTTTCTTCAGGCTTTGTATAGCTAATCGTACTACCTATAATAAATGTTCAGGTTCAGTCATGTACAGTTTACCAAATTACTATTTAAGTTTAATTATGTTCCAGCCGCCTGTATATATTTCATACACACACACATACACATGAGACACACCCACACACACAATCTTAATTTGCCATACCAAGATCAGTGACAGGTCTCTGGGGTCAACACCCAGAACATGTACAACAGCAGGCTAATTTCGTGTCTGCACCAAGATTTCACTGTAGGGTGTTGCTTCTGTTTTCCTCAGGTTTTGGATGTGTCCAGCAATTATCTAAAGGCATTGCCTAAATCATTTGAAGACCTGCATTCATTACAGACATTGAACATTAGAAGTAAGTAATGTTTTATCAGTGTCGTAGGTGTCATCTCCAAATTGGTTTAAGGCCACACCCAAAAACTTTTTCCTAGAAGGCATCGAGCTAGTGGACAGGTGGACCAAGTGTGTTGCCAGACAGGGGGGTCTATGTTGAGAAATAATGCATATAAAATTTCTGGTTCACTCATTTCATCATGTTCCTCTTGTACCTTGCAGTGTCGAGGTGAAGTATAAACAGAGGGAGAGAGCCCACTTATGGGCTTCATATATCGATATTCGCATGGACTCTGCTATTCCCTCCGTCCATCATTTACGTGGTCGGCCTCTTCCTCTGCTTCCCTCTAGTCTGTACCCCAATGCTTGTTGTGGTATGCTGTTGGTGGATAACCTACTTGCATGGCCAAACCATTTGACTTGCTGCTTTCTAATAAAATCTAGTGCTGCTATAACCCCCACTTTAGTCCTGATTTCTTCATTTCTGATCTTATCTCTTCTTGATACATTGAGTATTCTTCTCAGGAATCTCATTTCTGTTGTGATTTTTCTTTTCTCTTTTTGTGTCATTGTCCAGGTTTGGCATTGGTAGCATAGAGTTGGTAGGAAGATTGTGTTGTAAAGTGCTTTCCTAGTAACTGTTGATACATGTTTCTGGTTCACACTATTTTAAAAAGGTTATTCGTAAAATTAATGTTACATCACTGACTTATCGTAAATTCATGTTTTTAGTTGAAGCATGATTCTGTTGTTCTATTGCTGTGTTTATAGGTCCTCCAGCAGGGTACATTCTGAGGGCTATCTATTGTGATCATGTTGCATCCATGTACCTAGTCATAAATTGGCTACCACACCTGGAAACAAAAGATGATGAGGAAAGAAGCTAGTCCATCATAACATAAATCTGTGATCTATATGTATGAAAACTATGCCATATTATCTCTGTATGGTGGTATCTTTTATGAGACAACAGTTTGTTGTCATTTTAACCTTATTTTATTTTACTTTTTATATTGTTATTAGAAGTTAGAGAAGGAATTCTTGTGTATTACAAAGAAGTAATTGTAACACAAAGTTCCCAGTCCTGGACAGTTGGTAGGAAAACATTTATAATAACCACTATGTTGAATGGGAGCTGCACTAGCGTAGTGGCTAGAAGCTTGCCTTCCAACCCGATGGTCAGGGGTTTAACCCTCACCAGGTTGAACTTGGATTTAAAATAATTTGCCTGTGCTCCCAGGTCGACCCAGTCTACAATGTGTGCCAAGAAATGTCTTCGAAAGTAAAGGTGGATGGCATGACACTGACCTCATGACCCACCAAGTGCTTATTGGTCTATACAAAAATGGGTCTAGCACCATATCCTCAATGTGCCTTAGGGCTTGAACTTTACTGATTTTACTGACTTTACTGATTGTGCTGACTTTACTGACTTTACTGATTGTGCTGACTTTACTGACTTTACTGACTTTATTGATTTTACTGACTTTACTGACTTTATTGATTTTACTGACTTTGCATACTTTACTGATTTTACTTACTTTACTAAAAAGTTGCTTAAAAATCGACAGGGTCGACTTCATTGCACCGGGTTTTATCCCTTATGGATCGGTTTCTTTCCGCAGTGCGGAAAGCGTCGCACAAAGCACGAACTCCGTAGCTCTAGTGACGACCCACAGGAGTCTCAGAAAAATTTCACTCGTGAACCGAAGGACGCGGCCCAGAATCGTACCCACAACCTTCGGAGCCCGAGTCAAACAGCTTGACCACTTTCGCCACTGAGATTCCTATGGAGACTCCTGACTCCTTACTCATTTTACTGACTTTACTTACTTTACTGACTTTACTGATTTTACTGATTTTACTGACTTTACTGACTTTACTTACCTTATTGACTTTACTGATTTTACTTACTTTACTTACTTTACTGACTTTACTTACCTTATTGACTTTACTGATTTTACTGACTTTACTGATTTTACCGACTTTACCGACTTGACTGACTATGTTGAATAGCTGGTGTGCTCATTATGATTGATTGTTATCCTCAGACAACAAGTTCAAATCCTTGCCTGACCCTATCCTGAAACTGAAATGCTTACGGACACTGGATATCTCTGCTAATGAAATAGACAAGCTGCCGGTAGACTTGTGTTATGTCAGGGCCCTGGAGACTTTAGTATTTGATGTTGAACACATGAACTATCCATCCCAAGGTGAGCTGGGTTTTCTGTGTTGTCTTTTGATTTATAACTGTTATTTTTAATGGACGGCTTTAGGCAAATGGACCTAAAAAAGGCAGGGCGCTCCAGTAGCTTAGCACAGGAGTGGGGCGGGAAGATTGATTGCCAGTCAGGAATTGAGTTGAAGGTGAGTCATGGCACTCTGGACATTCCCAAACATGCTCATCCTCATCTTCAACAGCCAGCGAAGAGTCCCAATACTAATGGCACCTGTAGTAGTCTGATTATATGTCTGTCTGGCCTTTCCTGAGTGTTGGCCAGATCCTCTGGTCACTCCCTGCAGCACCATTCTCTCCAGGTTGTGATGATCTGTCTGTTCTTCCACATTATACTTCCACATTATACTTCCACATTATACTTCCACATTATACTTCCACATTATACACATGATTCCAAGGGCCCAACCACATCTGCATTATCGTGCACCAATACTCACCCAGCGATGGAGACCCACCCAGCGGTGGAGACCCATCTCTTCTGTCTGCCTGCTCATTTCCCTTCGCACCCGCATGTCCTGGGGGGGAAAATCCAATAGATGCTCTCTATTTTTGATTGTTAAATGGAAGCCTGCCACTCTGACTGAAGCATGCCTGTCTTCACCTTTCTCATCATACTTTGTGAGTCCTCTTGCTGTAGCTGATTTCAAGCACAGAGCACTCCATAACTCCGGCATTGATTTTTGTGTCTCATCTCATCTCATCATGTTCCTCTTGTGCCTTGCAGTGTCGAGGTGAAGTATAAACATCGTGAGAGTGCCCGATTATGGGCTTCATATATCGATATTCCCATGGACTCTGCTATTCCCTCCGTCCAACGTTTACGTGGTTGGCCTCTTCCTCTGTTTCCATCTGGTCTGTACATCATTGCTTGTTGTGGTATGCTGTTGACTGGTAACCTACTTGCATGGCCAAACCATTTGCTTTCTATTAAAATCTAGTGCTGCTTTAACCCCCCTTTAATTTTGTGTGTGCAAAAGAGTAAAATATAGATTGCTCGTGACAGACTGTATGTGACAATAAGTTTGTATAGATCATGATTAGTTTGGAACCCAGCTCTCTTGCTGTCTATTAGGGATGTATGTAACTCAGATAAATTTATAACATCCAGTGTCCAGTCACAGATTGTCAGGACAGTTCCACAGAAACTGTAATTGAGTGGTATAAAAGTGGTTTCAAGCCAGATACTGTTGTATCATTTTGGTCAGTTCTGGTGAGTTTTTTATGTGGAAAAAAAAATGCCCCAAACCAGGAACTATTGTGGGCGACATCAGTAATACATGCCATATATCACCTCTGAAGTCGGAGTGGGCTCACCTGAATGGCGAGGGACACCTTTAAAAGGGAAAGCAAGCCCACACGCAAAACTCAGTCCTTTACTACTTGAAACAGTGTGTAAGCACTACACTGGAGTTTAAGCGAGCAAACAAAAAGAAGAAGAAATCATGCCATATACAGAAGAACTTGACCACTTTGAGTGTCAGCTATTATAGTTATCAGAAAATGGTTACTTCTGTCAAAGATAGATCAATGCAACACTTCATATGGAACAACACAACAGCTGATAAGCACTTGAGCTTATAGCTACATGGCCTTGCTAAGGGTGTGAGCCCAGGCAGACACTGTTGCATCAACGACAGTCCACAGACTACATTTCAGTTGTAACCATGCTTTTCAGAATACATAGCTGTTGTTTGTCTAATTATGTGTGGTAAGATGGGCTTTTGATAATGGCATTATTTATATTCATTGTTCATCATTTTCAGAAATATGCAAGAAAAGCACAGCTGCCATCATGATGTTCCTTTGTAGTGGTAAGTAGCTGTTTCATTATAGTGGTAAATAGATGTTTATTTTGTAGTGGTAAATAGATGTTTCATTGTAGTGGTAAATAGATTTTTCTTTGCAGGTGTAGGTATGTTCTTTTGTAGTGGTAAGTTGGAGTTCCTTTGCCATGGTAAATAGATTTTCATTTGCAGGCATAGATACCTGTTTTTGGCAAAGGTAGCAATCATATGGCAATGGAAATTGTGATTATTGACAAAAATAATAGAAAGGGCGGAGAGAAAACCAAATAGTTTTTCAAGAAAAAATAAAAATATTAGTTGCATGTCCTTCACAGGACGTACAGTCATCCCCAGCATTCGCTGTTCGTGATTCCTGGGAAAATTTTACGGTCAGTAGTTTGCCATTGCTTTCTGAACGTCCGGCTCCTATACCTTTTTTTTCGGAAAAACCAGCACAGCTGTGTTTCGAACCCGGGTATACAGGCTCACAAACCGTGTTTGCAAGACCTTAGCCACGGACAAAGTTGTAAATTAATTAGACAAAATAGACAAGAAAGTCAAGTCTTGTTAGGGCACATTAGGAGTAGCAATAAACTTGAAAACTTAGTGACAACTGGCAATATCCATGGAAAATGAGAAAAAAGGCAGGCAAAGAGGTAAATACATGGATGACTTGACCACATGGAATAATTGAGACAAGAACATAGACCTGATCCAGGACTGGTGATCAAGTGAGATGGCCAACCATGACTGCTCACACTTAGCTGCATGGCACATGATGATGATACTTTTCTGATATGTGGCTGTGTTTTGAACTAGTTCTCTGTGTTTTGAAATAGTGCTTTGTGTTTTGAACTAGTTCTTTGTGTTTTTAACTAGTTCTCTGTGTTTTGAATTAGTTCTTTGTGTTTTGAAATAGTTCTTTGTGTTTTGAACTAGTTCTCTGTTTTGAACTAGTTTTGTGTTTTGAATTCTTTGTGTTTTGAACTAGTTCTGTGTTGTGAATTAATTGTGTTTTGAACTAGTTCTCTGTGTTTTGAACTAGTTCTCTGTGTTTTGAACTAGTTCTCTCTGTTTTGAACTACTTCTCTGTTTTGAACTAGTTCTGTGTTTTGAACCAGTTCTCTGTGTTTTGAACTAGTTCTCTGTGTTTTGAATCACCTGAAATGTGACTGTGTTGATCTAGTTCTCTGTGTTCTGAATCACCTGAAATGTATTTTATCCTGATATGGCGCTCTGGTTGTGTTGCATTATGCTAGAAAACCCATTACAGTTCTGTATATTTTTGGTATGTTTGTTAGAAATAAGACAGAAAGGATGTTGGCCTGGTAGAGCAATAGAATATTTGCTGTCTGCTTCAGAGCTCTGAATTTCAGTTCCTCTATGAGGCACCTCACAGGCCGTGGTCCTGTAAATATTGATATTACAACAAATAATATGCAATAAGTTGTAAAATTGGGAGTCACAGTGGTGAAGCCACCTGACTCAGGCTCCGAAGAATGTGGGTTCGATTCCGGGCCGCATCCTTTGGTTCACGAGTTTAAGTGACTCCTTGGGGTCATTGCTGGAGCTACGGAGTTCGTGCTTTGTGCAACGCTTTCCACGCTGCGGAAAGAGACTGAGCCATATGGGATAAAAACCCGGTGCAATGAAGTCGACCCTGTCAACTTTTAAGCGACTTAATAATGATATTGAATGTGTAAATATGCAAATAATATAAGACAGTAAGGTACCACTACACCTTGGGTAGAAGAGGAGAGACTAAACAAGCCAATAAGGCATCCCAGAATTGAAGAGATAAGCTTCACAATTCCAGTAGGTACCTCTAAACAACAAGACAGAACAGGAATGCCTAAATAAGGATGTAAGGTTTCTTAATGTACCTGGGTAGAAGTGGGAATATTCAGTTAGTACATGAACGTTATTAAAGTAAAGCAAAGCAAAGGACCCTGTTCCATGCCAGGAGGTGTATTGGGCGTATGGTTCTGTCTCCATATTTTGATGCTGATGTGGTCAGTGACATGCCAGCCAACTTGACTTCCCAGATCATTTTCTGGTACCTTTCTTCAAGCTGGGTCAGATCTGGGGACCCAGGTTAATGAATGTAGCATGAGAAAATATCTCTGTTGTGAGACATGTGTTTTCTTATCCTCTCCTCATCATCCAGTGCCTTGCTGGTTGGCCTAAGCGATCATGCCTCTTCACAAGTTACGATCTCTGACGTCATGGATCAATTCGTGTGTTGACTCCCTTCTGTGCCATGACGCAAGACTGTCAAGAATCTTCTCATGCTACCTTCCTCTATCTCTTTCCACAAATTTTTCCAGTTGTCACAATATTCAAGTTTTTGTCTTCTCATAACGTGGCCAAAAAGTGATGGCTACCTCTTACTGATGTTTGTAATGATAATAATAATTGTAGCATCTTCTACTTCTTTTTGTCTATTTTTCTTGAAATCAGAAGCAGGGATTGAATATGAGCACCCATCCAAGTACTGGTTGAAGGTTCAAGCCTTCAATAAAACTTTGACATCGTCGTTCAGTGACGGCATGTTGAACATGGCCCAGATGGAGTCTGACATGATGGTAGGTTTTGGTTTATACAAAGAGGATTTACACGAGTGCACATGGATTCCTCCATTAACCCTTTTACAGAGCAGACGCTTGTCCGTTTTGTAGCCCTGAACGGGCAAGATTTTTTCAGGTTCGGTAAAATTTCAGGTTGCGTTAGTAAAAACATCACAAATAAGGTGTTAGTCAACCGATTTTAGTTAAATAAACAACACAATGAAGGGAAAAGCATGCAGAATATGTTACTCACGTGATTGTTGTCGGTAATCCATATATGAACACAAATATTTACGAAATACAGCATATTGTTTGTGATTTTCCGTCATCTATACGGCAATTTACAAACACATTTTCAGAATCATAATCACTTTCTTTAAAGTCCGACTCAAAACTGCTAATGCAAAGTAACGCTTTTCACTGATATCTAGCTGTGATTAATAGTCAACTTCGTGCCCTTTAATGTCACTTAAATTGAACCTAGCAAAATCTCGGCTATCACTTGAAGAATCGCCGAAATCCATTTGGAAAAACTAAGCGTAAAAATCCCGAAAACTATAAAAAAAAAGTCTGCAAAAGTCCGTTAATTCATAGTAGGCGCTTACAAATGACGGCCACATTGTCAAGCTATCGGCAAAAGCGAAATTAGCCGTCGGAAGTGTCGGAAAGCAGAGAGATCGCGTTTTTACAATGCATAATAGTATCGGATGCAATCGGCCGATCTGCTTGTTTAAGCAATCGGCCGCAAATGGACGTTTTGCCCTGTAAAGGGTTAAGACTTCAGCCTTCTCCAATAGATCACACTAGGAGAAATTTAAAATAGTGCACAAACTCTGTAGCACCAGAAGTTTATCTGTATACCAGAGTCACACATGCTATAAGTAATGTGTTTTTTTTCCGAGAATAAAAAAAAAATTAATGGCTGTTTCACACACTTTGGGAGGCATATTGGGTGTATGGTAGTAGCCCTATATGTATATTGACGAATCAACACTCAATAGGTATTATGGTCTTTTCTGCCTTTATCTGAGACGGCAAGATCGAAGGGAAGAGACCAAGGGGAAGGACCGAGAAGTAAATATCTGGATGGCTTGGCCGCATGGCATGGTCGAAACAGGAATACGGAGCTGATCCACGACTCTGGTGATCAAGTGAGATGACAGAACATGACCGCCCACGCTTACCGGCATGGCACATGATGGCTGGATGGAAGGTATCTTATTCACTACCTCAGGATCAGGGGGAAAATTGACAACCTCTGATTCCTTATTTTAGAAGAATCCACAGCTGGATTCGTACCTGCCTTTCTCGAGTTGGAGGCTGATGGCTGTACATCTAGGTCACACCCCCCCCCCCCTCCCCATGTTGTAATGGCAAAGATCTTCTTAATGCTGGTACACCCCTGACCCCTTTCTCTTCCTTATTCCCCCTTCTCCAAAACACCCACTCCACCACACGTGCGCACATGCACACATGCGCGCGCGCACACCACACACACAACCAACACCCTGAGCTATAAAATAACAATAATAATAGGTGATGGAACAAGATGCTGGTGCGCCTCCATCAATCAAAATTTCTAATTACAAATTGAAGGTTGTCCATGAGTTTGCGCATTTGGGGTCGACAATATCAGATAATCTTTCCTTAGAGACAGAAATTTACAGACGCATTGGAAAGGCAGCCACAACACTTTCCAGGCTAACTAAGGGAGTTTGGAAGAAAAATAGACTAACAGAGCGTACAAAAGTGCAAGTATATAAAGCTTGTGTTGTTAGCACACTACTCTATGGGATCTGAATCCTGGACCCTGTACTCAAGACAGGAAAGGAAGCTGAATTCCTTCCATATGAGATGTCTGAGACGTATCCTGGGCATATCATGGAAAGACCACATAACAAACAAACACGTGCTTGAAAGAGCGAATATTACCACAGTGTACTCCCTCCTAAAGCAGTAACGCCTCCAGTGGCTGGGCCACATATCTTGAATGGAGGATAAACATATTCCCAAAGATCTCCTATACAGAGAACTAGCCACAGGGAAGAGGCCAACCAGAAGACCCTAAATGCGATAGAGGAAGGATGTGTGTAAACACGATATGAAAACCCTGGGCATAGCCCCAGACACATTGGAAAGAGTTGCAACAGACAGATGTTCCTGGAGAAAAGATGTACAAAATGGACTGGTGCTCTTTGAGTGCAATCTGATCCAACAAACTCTGGATAGGCGGCACAGGCTTAAAACACAGTCACTTACTGCGGGACTTGCCTCGTCTTACAGATACGGATCCTGTTTCACTGATTGTCACTTACACAGTGGACTATACAGTCACCAGCAGTGCTGTCAGATCCCTCTCCAGCGGCACAACTCTATAGTTCTACAGGACTGAAAGAGGCCTAATACTTCTACTATGCTGGAGTCTGTTGGCCTCAAACCTGTGGGGTAGACATGACCAATCCAGGCCTAATCCCAATGGCTGTATCAGCTGTGCTGAATCATGACCTTGTGACATCCCCTACTGGGCATTAGGTTGGAGCCTCTAGACAATGGAATACTTCAATTCTGTGCAGAAAACATGACTAGCTTAATACCAGTCTCTATAGTCTCTATATGCTAACCACTGCACTAACATGGCACCCCTGCCAGCCATCTTACCTACTAGAATATTTTCTGGTACCTATTTTATGAGACTGGGTCCTCCATGGAGACATTTTGCTCACAAGAAAATCATGCTCCATTTAGTTTAGAAACCCAACCCTTGTAGAACTTGGCCAAACTGAGTTTTAGCATGATAGAAGTTATGCTACCAAGAGCATCATCTGAGGCCTGGAGTTTGGGCTTTACACTCATCTGACTAGTTAAGCTCCTTACGCTCTCTTTCTCTCCCTCTCACTCCATCTGTCTTTTTGTTAAAAAAAAAAAATGTCTTTTTGTCTTTCTCTTTATGTGTGTGTGTCTCCCTCCCTGTTTTTCTCTTTCTGTTTTTATTTGTATTCCCCCTCTTTCTCCCAGATTTTTTCAATGTAAATGTAACAATCATGACAGACAATTGGTGTGTGACAGATGAGTGATTGGATGGGCCGAATGTCAGATGGGCCTGAGTGCCCAGTTTGTAACCCTTTGAAAGTAAAGTTTATTTGTTCATTTTCTTTCTTTCTTTCTTTCTTTCTTTCTTTCTTTCTTTCTTTCTTTCTTTCTTTCTTTCTTTCTTTCTTTCTTTCTTTCTTTCTTTCTTAGTGTTTGTCTTTCTGCTCTTTCACTCTTTCTCTACCCACTCCCTATTTCTCTCTGCCTTTCTCTTTCTCTTGTACCATTTCTTTGTTTCATTCATTCTTGCCTTCCGCTCTCTATTTCTGTCACCTCTCTTTCCAAGCTGTCCCACTTAGTCCCTCTGTTTCTCATTATGTAATATGATTGTATGTAATATATCTACATATGCCTGTTTATATTCTGTTTATTTCAGCAAGGACTTAAAGCTTATCAAAGTGTACTTGTAAGTCATTAATTTTTGTTGTGTTTATTTTCTGTCACTTATTTGTACATTTCAGCAATAACTATTTTTAACCCTCGCAATAAAGTTGAGACCCTTGGTCAGGATATTATGTTTGCAAAGCAGTAAAATTATTACATTCATATTTGTTCATTTGACACTTGTAGGGAGGTGTCTGCTATGTTTCTTTTGTTTAGTAAACATGTAATAATTTTCTGTAGAAGAGGCTATTTTCACTAAACTTTCATTTTCGACAAAAATCTTAACTTGTAGACATTTATTAGATGTTATCAACTTTAATTGTCTGCAATACTAAACTTTAATTGCCTATAATGCTTAACTTTAACTCTCTACAATGTTTTACATTAAAAGCTCATTGTCTGTAATCTTAAACTAAATGTTCATTGTCTGCGGTCTTCCACTGTAAACTTGCATTGTCTAGAATTTCAAACAGCAAACTGATTGTCTGCAACAGTAATCAGACTGTAAACTTGCATTGTCTAGAATTTCAAACAGCAAACTGATTGTCTGCAGCAGTAATCAAACTGTAAACTTGCATTGTCTAGAACAGTGGTTCTCAACCGATGGGGAATCTCCCCCCCCCCCCCCTCTGGGGGGGGGGAGAATTTAGGGTTTCGGGGGGTGGGGGGGGAATTAAGATTATTTCAAGATTGCATTATTACAAGAAGCAGTTACTTGATATTGTTTCCCTCTAAATTTTACGGTTCTGTACTTCTCGCCCTAATGAAATTTGTTTTATAACGTAAGTAGACCCGCAAGTCAGTTTTATGTAGATGTCTAGACTTGTTCAAGTATGTGTTATTAAATTTACCTTCCATTTTTATGTATACTGTGTAAGGGTGGGGGGATTTACAGGGAGGAAATTCGAAAGGAGGAGGAGAATGACGTTCTAAACATATGGTAAAGGGGGACATGGGCCAAAAAAGGTTGAGAACCACTGGTCTAGAAGTTCAAACAGCAAACTGATTGTCTGCAATGATAATCAAGCTGTAAACTTGCATTGTCTAGAAGTTCAAACAGAAAACTGATTGTCTGCAGTGGTAATTAAGCTGTAAACTTGCATTCTCTACAATTTCAAACAGCAAACTGATTGTCTGCAATGGTAATCAAGCTGTAAACTTTCATTGCCTAGAACTTAAAACAGCAAACTGATTGTCTGCAATGTTAATCAAGCCGTAAACTTTCATTATCAACAGTCTTGAACTGTCAACTGTTATTGTTTACACTCTGAAATAATCAACAAACTCTACACTGTTGTTGTCTATAAATCTGGAACTTAGACCTTCCATTGGTTTCACTTGTTAATCAATTGCACAATATTGTGTACATTCAGGATCAGAAGAGGAAGGATGCTCAAGAGCTGGAGAGAGTTTTATGTGCGGAGCAGGAAGCTCAGACAGAGTTGGCAGCAAGGGCTGCTGAAGAACATAGACGACTCTTGACATCAATCACTCAGGTAGTTTATGTTTCACACAAGACTTTTGTCATCAGTCACTCAGGTAGTTTATGTTTCACACAAGACTTTTGTCATCAATCACTCAGGTAGTTTATGTTTCACACAAGACTTTTGTCATCAATCACTCAGGTAGTTTATGTTTCACACAAGACTTTTGTCATCAATCACTCAGGTAGTTTATGTTTCACACAAGACTTTTGTCATCAATCACTCAGGTAGTTTATGTTTCACACAAGACTTTTGTCATCAGTCACTCAGGTAGTTTATGTTTCACACAAGACTTTTGTCATCAATCACTCAGGTAGTTTATGTTTCACACAAGACTTTTGTCATCAATCACTCAGGTAGTTTATGTTTCACACAAGACTTTTGTCATCAATCACTCAGGTAGTTTATGTTTCACACAAGACTTTTGTCATCAATCACTCAGGTAGTTTATGTTTCACACAAGACTTTTGTCATCAATCACTCAGGTAGTTTATGTTTCACACAAGACTTTTGTCATCAATCACTCAGGTAGTTTATGTTTCACACAAGACTTTTGTCATCAATCACTCAGGTAGTTTATGTTTCATACAAGACTTTTGTCATCAATCACTCAGGTAGTTTATGTTTCAGACAAGACTTTTGTCATCAGTCATATGCATCACACAAGACTTGTCATTAGTCACTCAGGTAGTTTATGTTTCACACAAGACTTTTTTCGTCAGTCACTCAGGTAGTTTATGTTTCACACAAGACTTTTGTCATCAGTCATATGCATCACAAAAGACTTTTGTCATCAATCACTCAGGTAGTTTATGTTTCACACAAGACTTTTGTCATCAGTCATATGCATCACACAAGACTTTTGTCATCAGTCACTCAGGTAGTTTGTTTCACACAAGACTTTTGTCATCAGTCACTCAGGTAGTTTATGTTTCGCACAAGACTTTTGTCATCAGTCAGTATGCATCACACAAGACTTTTGTCATCAGTCACTCGGGTAGTTTATGTTTCACACAAGACTTTTGTCATCAATCACTCAGGTAGTTTATGTTTCACACAAGATTCTTGTCATCAATCACTCAGGTAGTTTATGTTTCACACAAGACTTTTGTCATCAGTCAATATGCATCACACAAGACTTTTGTCATCAATCACTCAGGTAGTTTATGTTTCACACAAGACTTTTGTCATCAGTCATATGCATCACACAAGACTTTTGTCATCAATCACTCAGGTAGTTTGTTTCACACAAGACTTTTGTCATCAATCACTCAGGTAGCTTATGTTTCACACAAGACTTTTGTCATCAGTCACTCAGGTAGTTTATGTTTCACACAAGACTTTTGTCATCAATCACTCAGGTAGTTTATGTTTCACACAAGACTTTTGTCATCAGTCACTCAGGTAGTTTATGTTTCACACAAGACTTTTGTCATCAATCACTCAATTAGTTTATGTTTCACACAAGACTTTTGTCATCAGTCACATGCATCACACAAGACTTTTGTCATCAGTCAATATGCATCACACAAGACTTTTGTCATCAGTCAATATGCATCACACAAGACTTTTGTCATCAATCACTCAGGTAGTTTATGTTTCACACAAGACTTTTGTCATCAGTCATATGCATCACACAAGACTTTTGTCATCAGTCAATATGCATCACACAAGACTTTTTCATCAGTCAATATGCATCACACAAGACTTGTCATCAGTCACTCAGGTAGTTTGTTTCACACAAGACTTTTGTCATCAGTCATATGCATCACACAAGACTTTTGTCATCAGCCATATGCATCACACAAGACTTTTGTCATCAGTCAGTATGCATCACACAAGACTTGTCATCAATCGCTCAGGTAGTTTATGCTTCACAAAAGACTTTTGTCATCAATCATATGCATCACACAATACTTTTGTCATCAGTCATATGCATCACACAAGACTTTTGTCATCAGTCATATGCATCACACAAGACTTTTGTCATCAGTCAATATGCATCACACAAGACTTGTCATCAATCACTCAGGTAGTTTATGCTTCACAAAAGACTTTTGTCATCAATCATATGCATCGCACAAGACTTGTCATCAATCAAACAGTAGTCATCAATCACTCAGGTAGTGTATGTATCATATTTGTGCCATCAATCATTTAGGTAGTGTATGCATCACACATGACTTTTGCCATCAATCAATGCATCACACGGCTTTTGTCATAAGTCACTCAGGTAGTATATGCATCTCAAAAGATTTTTGTCATCAATTACTTGGGTCGTACAATACTTTTGCCATCAATCACTTGGGTAGCACAAGACTTTTGTCATCAATCACTTGGGTAGTACAAGATTTTGTCATCAGTCACTCAGGTAGTACAAGATTTTGTCATCAGTCACTTAGGTAGTACAAGACGTTTGTAATCAGTCACTTAGGTAGTACAAGATTTTGTCAACAATCACTCAGGTAGTACAAGATTTTGTCATCAATCACTTGGGTAGTATAAGACTTTTGTCATCAGTTATTCAGGTAGTACAAGACTTTTGTCATCAGTTATTCAGGTAGTACAAGACTTTTGTCATCAGTTATTCAGGTTATAAAAGACTTTTGTCATCAGTTATTCAGGTTATACAAGACTTTTGTCATCAGTTATTCAGGTTATACAAGACTTTTGTCATCAGTTATTCAGGTAGTACAAGACTTTTGTCATCAGTCACTCAGGTAGTACAAGACTTTTGTCATCAGTCACTCAGGTAGTACAAGACGTTTGTCATCAGTTATTCAGGTAGTACAAGACTTTTGTCATCAGTTATTCAGGTAGTACAAGACTTTTGTCATCAGTTATTCAGGTAGTACAAGACTTTTGTCATCAGTTATTCAGGTAGTACAAGACTTTTGTCATCAGTTATTCAGGTAGTACAAGACTTTTGTCATCAGTTATTCAGGTAGTACAAGACTTTTGTCATCAGTTATTCAGGTAGTACAAGACTTTTGTCATCAGTCTGTCAAAAGTCATAATTTCTCCTCCGGGTGTTTAGTTCTGGGTGCAGTTTGAGATCCCTAACTTTGTCAGAAGTGATTAATTACTACCCCAGATCCCAGAGAGAAAACTCAGGACAGATGTTTGTAATGCTGATTGAAGACACAGTCCCTAGATACTCAAGAAAACAGCCAAGAAGTGGCTTGTTGAAAAGATAGATATAGCTGCTCTTGGTCCATCCATCATGTGCCATGCCGGTAAGCGTGGGCGGTCATGTTCTGCCATCTCACTCGATCACCAGAGTCGTGGATCAGTTCCGTGTTTCTGTCTCGACCATGCCACAAGGCCAAGCCATCCAGATACTTGTTTCTAGGTCTTCCCCTTGGTCTGTTTCCCTCGATCTTACCAGTTGTCACCAAGTTCTCCAAATCATTTCTTCTCATAACATGTCCAAAAAATTGTGACTGTCTACGTCTAATGTCTCTGATCAGTTTACGATCTTCATTTGTTTCTTGAAGGACTTGTTCATTGGTCTTTCTGGCTGTCCATGGTATTCTTTGCATTTTCCTCAGAAACCACATTTCTACAGCCATCAGATGTTTTTCAGCCTGGCTGCTCATTGTCCAAGCTTCACATCCATATAAAAGTACAGGTTCTATGTAGCACCTCAACACTCTTTTTCTCGTTTCAATTGACATCTTTTTATTGGTCAGTATGTTTTTCATCTTGCTAAAGGCTACTTTTGCCATGGCGATTCTTGTTCTAATCTCTTCCAGGCATCTCCCATCAGATGTTATCACTGTTCCGAGATAATTGTACCTATTCACTTGTTGAAGAATATTCCCATTTACTTGTATATTACACTGTGGTATTTCGTTCTTCCTAGTGACGACCATAATCTGTGTCTTTTTACAATTTAATTCTAACCCTTGTTGTTCACTGTGTGTAACAACCGCATCTACTAAATGTTGCAGGTCCTGTTCATTGTCTGCAATCAAGACTGTATCATCTGCATATCTAATGTTATTGATGCATCGTCCCCCAATGTTGATTCCTTCCATATCTTCAATATTTCTGAAAATATTTTCACTGTACAGGGAAAACAGATCTGGAGACATTACACATCCCTGTCTCACACCTCTCTTAATAGGCTGATATTGGCTTATTTCATTATCAACTCTTATGGCAGCTTGTTGTTTCCAATATATGTTTTTTACAAGTCTAAGGTCTTTCCCATCAATTTGTAGATCTTCAAGCATCCTTATCATGTTGACATGTCTCACTTTATCAAAAGCCTTTGTGTAGTCAATAAAGCAAAGGTGTAGATCTTTGTTTACTTCTATAGAACGTTCGATTACGGTTCTCAGTATATACACGGCATTTACTGTACCCTTGCCTTCTACAAACCCACATTGTTCTTCTCCTATTTCAGGTTGTATTTTCCTCCTCACTCTTTGCATGATAATTCTTAGCAAATTCTTCGTGATGTGACTCATTATACTAATTGTTCGATGTTGATCACATTCCAAGGCTCCCGATTTCTTTGGGATTGCAATAAATACAGAGTTACATAACTCCTGAGGTATACTTCCAGTATCATATATTGTATTAAGCAGACTGGTAACTTTATCTATTCCATATTCTTCTAAAGCATTAATCATTTCTGTTGTGACGCTGTCTGAACCGGGGGTCTTGCCAGATTTCATATGGTTAAGCGCATTCTGAACCTCCATCTTTAAAATTGCTGGTCCTTCATTATTATTTTGAACATCATACTGTTTCGTCTCTGTTATCGTCATAAAGGTTTTTCACATAATCTGACCATTCATGTAAGATCTGATCTTTTTCTATTATGACTCTTCCATCTTTTGTCTTTAGGCAGCCTGCTGATGTACGTGTTCTTTGATTAGGTAAGCTCCTGGAATTCTTTTGTGCATTAGTTTCGCATTTTTACTGTTGTGTTGTTTTTCAATTTCTCTGCAATTTTTCTCAAGCCATGTTTCTTTTGCCTCCTTACATAAGGTTCTGACTTTTCTGTGAATTTCTTCATATTTGGCAGGATTATTTTTGTTCTGTCTTCTTGTTTCCATTAGTTGCAAAATTTCTTCAGTCATCCATGTCTTACGGCCCACTTTCTTTACTTTTGGAATAGTTTTTTCTGCTGCACAACTGATTGAATTCTTCAGCATTTCCCATTGATCATCTACATCTTGAAATAGGATCTCTAGATCAGACAATAAATCAAATTTGTTCTTTACTTCTATGTTAAAATTATCTTGTATTTCTTTGTCAGTTTTCAATTTGCACAAGTCATATTTAGGGTTTCCTGCTGTATACTTGACTTTCTTTAACTTAACCCTCAATGTGCCAGTAATTAATCTGTGATCACTGTAACAGTCTGCATTTGGAACTGTTTTTACAGCTGTTAACGCATTTCGAAACCTTTTGCTAATCAGGATGTAATCTATCTGGTTTTTAATCCTGCTGTCTGGACTCCTCCATGTCCATAATCTTCTAGGATGTTGTTTAAACCAGGTGTTTCCTACCACCATTTCTTGTTCTTTTGCCCATTCTACAAGTCTGTAACCTCTTTCATTTCTCTCTCCCAAACCATGGTTGCCTACACTGCATCCATCATCCTGCTCTTGGTACAAGTTAAATTTATTTCAATGATGATAATATGATGATGGTGTTCATGATGTTGGATATGAATGAATCACCCAAAAAAACGAGAAGTAGATTGTGAGCTTTACTAAAACACGACTACAAGAGTAAGCTGGTGGTATGCAATACATTCTTCAGATAGTTTGATGATATTGTCTGTTAGCTTTTAGAACTATTTTCATATTTTGAAGTCTGCTGTTAGCTTCTAGCATCATTATGTTCATACTCAGGAGTCCTCTCTTAGCTTTTAGAATGTTCATATTCAGGAGTCCTCTCTTAGCTTTTAGCATGTTCATATTCAGAAGTTCTCAGTTAGCTTCTAGCTTCATTATGTTCATATTCGGAAGTCTTCCCTTAGCTTTTAGCATGTTCATATTCAGAAGTTCTCAGTTAGCTTCTAGCATTATTATGTTCATATTCAGAAGTCCTCAGTTAGCATATTCGTATTCATGAGTCCTTTTCACAATAGCAACTTATGGTTCTCTTTACCGTGACCAGTTTCAGGAGCAAGACTCAAATGACATGGAGGGCCTGAATGACAGAAAGGAAGCAGAGAGGAGTGAGTTTGTCAACTACTTAACAGAAAGTAAGTTGTGGTTGAACAGTGTAACTATATATATTTACCTTGTTTGCTATGTGTGAAGTTATTGGTCATATCATGTCATAAAACTGATTAAAAATATGTAAAGTTGTGGCTAACAACATGTCATCTAGCTAAACTAGTTTAGTCATGGGTCACATTGTGTTATTTAACTAATTTAGTATATGTAAAGTCAGGGGTCACATCATGTTATTAAACTAATCTAGTATATGTACAATTGTGGGTCACATTATGTCATTTAACTGATAGAGTATATGTAAAATTGTGGGTCACATCATGTCATTTAAAACTGATATAATATGTAAAATGAGGGGTCACATGTCATTTAACGGATCTAGTATGTAAAGTCAAGGGTCACATCATGTTATGAAACTGAGGGCTAATTTGTATAGTTTCTGTCAAAATAAAATATGAAATGATCTGTTAAGCTACCAACCACCTCATATAATAAAACAGTGATGACTTGTAATGTGCCTGACATTAAGCAGATGCCTTGCTTAATTATCATCATCATCATAAAGATGAGTGATCATAGTTCACCATTTCACACAGTTACGTCTTGGAAAAGGTCTGTGTCTGTGCACCAATTATACCATCCGACACTTACATCCATGTATTTATCTCTTTGCCTTCCCTTGCTATTTTCCCATTAGATTTGCTAGTTGTCACCAAGTTTTCAAATTCATTTATCCACATAATGTGTTCATCAAATCTTGACTTTTAATTTCTCTAATTAGTTGATGGTTTTCATGTGTTTCTTGAAGGACTGTCTCTTTGTGTTTCAGTCCGCCTATGATATTCTTTGTATTGTCTTAAAACCGGGAAGGTTAACCTGGTCAACAAATGCCCGCAGAAGTCGGATGTGTTGGCCTAACGGCGCAAGAACGCAGCTCTGCTGTAAACAGGCACAACGCAATCACATCCGGAAAAAAAACTCCGGATGAACGAAGAAGAAGAAGAAGTATTGTCTTAAAAAACCACATTTTTACTGCCATTACATGTTGTTTGCTTGTTTATTACAGTTGAAAGTGGAGCCAGCACTCTGCTAGCAGAGCTGCTAGACTACAATGCCAAGGCGAAGGAGACGGAGGAGCTTCTGGAAATTATGGAAATTGAAAGGTATTCTTACTGCTATGTTTTATGTTACAGTGCAGGATCAGATGAAACCTGTCATAGTGACTTTATTACAAACACATGAAAGGTTTATAAACAAGCATAGCTGTGCACCTTAAAGTTCAGTGTGTGTGACTTCAGCTTGCATGTGTGAACGGTGTGCTTCCTAGAGACAGATTCCAACCAAGGTCATGAACTCTGTCTACCCTGGGTTGATCTTTCCTAAGAATTTTGTCAGGGCAGTGGCTTTTATGGTCTCATTCATTCATTCATTCATTCATTCATTCATTCATTCATTCAGTAGCATGTCCTTTGCTGAACCTCACTTCCATAACAACCTTCCGGAAAACTTCCCAGTCGTAAGCAAGATATCCCATGTCCGATACACCCATCTGAAGATCATCCGCCACATCCTGCGCCCATCTTCTCTTTGGCCTTCCTCTTCCTCTCTTCCCTGGCATATACCCCTCCATTATTGTTCTCTCCAAATTGTCATGACGTTTCAAGTGACCAAAATTTAAAAAAAAATATTTTTATGGTCTACTTGGTGGAATTTCTAAATCCTGTGGGATATTTAACATGCCCAATTTTCACACTGGACCTTTTGTTTTTCATCTTTATCTGAGATGGCTAGACATCTGACTCAACTACTCCAGAAATCAGGGAGACAAGTAATGTCATTATCCATTCTGTGGTCTTGGGGAAATGTCCAGCCCTATACTGAGATTGAACCAGGGACTTTCTAATGCTGAGCCTGACCCTTAACCTCTCAGCCACAACTTCCCCCAACAGGACAATCATTTTGTGCTCAGCCATCAACAAAGCCCTCCTTGCCGACCCCAGCATTCATTGATTCCTATGCTGCCCTCCTAATACCCTAAAGTGTGGTGGTACCTTTTAGCCATGTTTAGGTGACGTGCAGGTCACACAATAACGAATTTGGGTCAGGTGGGCTATTTTTGGAATAGTTCATTTTTACACACCTTAGGATGTATTCTATCAGATTCAGTATTTTCTTGGGACGCAGAGGTGTTTCCAAGGCACCATGGCCAGGTTCTATACTGGCCAAGACCTACTAACATGTCCTAGTCGTGCGTCCTGGGCAACAGTTCTCTTTGGGGTCCTGGCTAACGTAGTAGGATCGCTGATTCTTCCGAAGTCGGAGAGTATCTGCCTGCACGGAGAGGAACCACCAGTCTGCATACCAATAAGCCAGACATGGGACAATGGATACTCACGCAAACCTCAGTTTCTGTATGACATCACACTAATGTTGGACAACAGGATGTCTTCATCCGACATACAGGACTTCACGCTGGAGTTCACAGCCAGCGAACACAAGCAAGCAAGCATTATTTGCTTTTGTTTAAAAAAATTTTATTTTAATGTAATATTCATATTTTACTTAGGTGTCAAATTGTGTATTTATTGAAAATTGTTACGAAATTGATGTTTTCAAACCATAGCAATGGTATGTGCACAAAGAGATAACTTATATGTATCATACACCGTTTTAATCATTATTGTTTGAGAATCTTCAGGATCGTGGAATGCCAACTTACCGATAAAAAAGCTCATTCTTTAATGCCTGCTGAGGTAAAAGGGCTTGCATGTTCCAATTACCCCAAGAGCTATATAGACGGTAGCGCAGCTACTGGTAGGGCCTTCCATGTCAAGGGGTGTGAACCACATGAAGAGAGACACAAACCTGCTGTCTTATCGATAGACTAGAGACAGTCAAAGGTTAGGAGACGGATTAGTCAAAGGTTAGGAGACTGGGGACAGTGAAAGGTTAGGAGACTGGGGACAGTCAAAGGTTAGGAGACTGGGGGCAGTCAAAGGTTAGGAGACTGTGGACAGTCAAAGGTTAGGAGACTGGGGACAGTCAAAGGTTAGGAGACTGGGGACAGTCAAAGGTTAGGAGACTGTGGACAGTCAAAGGTTAGGAGACTGGGGACAGTCAAAGGTTAGGAGACTGGGGACAGCCAAAGGTTAGGAGACTGTGGACAGTCAAAGGTTAGGAGACTGGGGACAGTCAAAGGTTAGGAGACTGGAGAAAATCAAAGGCTAGGAGACTGGAGACAGTCAAAGGTTAGGAGACTGGGGACATTCAAAGGTTAGGAGACTGGAGAAAATCAAAGGCTAGGAGACTGGAGACAGTCAAAGGTTAGGAGACTGAGGACAGTCAAAGGTTAGGAGACTGGAGAAAATCAAAGGCTAGGAGACTGGAGACAGTCAAAGGTTAGGAGACTGGGGACAGTCAAAGGTTAGGAGACTGGAGAAAATCAAAGGCTAGGAGACTGGAGACAGTCAAAGGTTAGGAGACTGGGGACAGTCAAAGGTTAGGAGACTGGGGACAGTCAAAGGTTAGGAGACTGGGGACAGTCAAAGGTTAGAATACTGAGGACAGTCAAAGGTTAGAATACTGAGGACAGTCAAAGGTTAGAATACTGAGGACAGTCAAAGGCTAGAATACTGAGGACAGTCAAAGGTTAGGAGACTGGGGACAGTGAAAGGTTAGGAGACTGGGGACAGTGAATGGTTAGGAGACTGGGGACAGTCAAAGGCTAGGATACCGGGGACAGTCAAAGGTTAGAATACTGAGGACAGTCAAAGGTTAGAATACTGAGGACAGTCAAAGGTTAGAATACTGAGGACAGTCAAAGGCTAGAATACTGAGGACGGTCAAAGGTTAGGAGACTGGGGACAGTGAAAGGTTAGGAGACTGGGGACAGTGAATGGTTAGGAGACCGGGGACAGTCAAAGGCTAGGAGACCGGGGACAGTCAAAGGTTAGAATACTGAGGACAGTCAAAGGTTAGAATACTGAGGACAGTCAAAGGCTAGAATACTGAGGACAGTCAAAGGTTAGGAGACTGGGGACAGTCAAAGGTTAGGAGACTGGGGACAGTCAAAGGTTAGGAGACTGGGGACAGTCAAAGGTTAGAATACTGAGGACAGTCAAAGGTTAGAATACTGAGGACAGTCAAAGGTTAGAATACTGAGGACAGTCAAAGGTTAGAATACTGAGGACAGTCAAAGGCTAGAATACTGAGGACAGTCAAAGGTTAGAATACTGAGGACAGTCAAAGGTTAGAAGACTGGGGACAGTGAAAGGTTAGGAGACTGGGGACAGTGAAAGGTTAGGAGACTGGGGACAGTCAAAGGTTAGGAGACTGGTGACAGTCAAAGGTTAGGAGACTGGGGACAGTCAAAGGTTAGGAGACTGGGGACAGTCAAAGGCTAGGATACCTGGGACAGTCAAAGGTTAGAATACTGAGGACAGTCAAAGGTTAGAATACTGAGGACAGTCAAAGGCTAGAATACTGAGGACAGTCAAAGGCTAGGAGACTGGGGACAGTGAAAGGTTAGGAGACTGGGGACAGTCAAAGGTTAGGAGACTGGGGACAGTCAAAGGTTAGAATACTGAGGACAGTCAAAGGTTAGAATACTGAGGACAGTCAAAGGTTAGAATACTGAGGACAGTCAAAGGCTAGAATACTGAGGACAGTCAAAGGTTAGGAGACTGGGGACAGTCAAAGGTTAGGAGACTGGGGACAGTCACGGGTTAGGAGACTGGGGACAGTCACAGGTTAGGAGACTGGGGACAGTCACAGGTTAGGAGACTGGGGACAGTCAAAGGCTAGAATACTGAGGACAGTCAAAGGTTAGGAGACTTGGGACAGTCAAAGGCTAGAATACTGAGGACAGTGAAAGGTTAGGAGACTGGGGACAGTGAAAGGTTAGGAGACTGGGGACAGTCAAAGGCTAGGAGACTGGGGACAGTCAAAGGCTAGAATACTGAGGACAGTCAAAGGTTAGGAGACTGGGGACAGTCAAAGGTTAGGAGACTGGGGACAGTCAAAGGTTAGGAGACTGGGGACAGTGAAAGGTTAGGAGACTGGGGACAGTCAAAGGTTAGGAGACTGGGGGCAGTCAAAGGTTAGGAGACTGTGGACAGTCAAAGGTTAGGAGACTGGGGACAGTCAAAGGTTAGGAGACTGGGGACAGTCAAAGGTTAGGAGACTGTGGACAGTCAAAGGTTAGGAGACTGGGGACAGTCAAAGGTTAGGAGACTGGGGACAGCCAAAGGTTAGGAGACTGTGGACAGTCAAAGGTTAGGAGACTGGGGACAGTCAAAGGTTAGGAGACTGGAGAAAATCAAAGGCTAGGAGACTGGAGACAGTCAAAGGTTAGGAGACTGGGGACAGTCAAAGGTTAGGAGACTGGAGACAGTCAAAGGTTAGGAGACTGAGGACAGTCAAAGGTTAGGAGACTGAGGAACAGTCAAAGGCTAGGAGACTGGAGGACAGTCAAAGGTTAGGAGACTGGGGACAGTCAAAGGTTAGGAGACTGGGGACAGTCAAAGGTTAGGAGACTGGGGACAGTCAAAGGTTAGGAGACTGGGGACAGTCAAAGGTTAGGAGACTGGGGACAGTCAAAGGTTAGGAGACTGGGGACAGTCAAAGGTTAGAATACTGAGGACAGTCAAAGGTTAGAATACTGAGGACAGTCAAAGGCTAGAATACTGAGGACAGTCAAAGGTTAGAATACTGGGGACAGTCAAAGGTTAGGAGACTGGGGACAGTCAAAGGTTAGGAGACTGGGGACAGTGAAAGGTTAGGAGACTGGGGACAGTCAAAGGCTAGGATACTGGGGACAGTCAAAGGTTAGAATACTGAGGACAGTCAAAGGTTAGAATACTGAGGACAGTCAAAGGTTAGAATACTGAGGACAGTCAAAGGTTAGAATACTGAGGACAGTCAAAGGTTAGAATACTGAGGACAGTCAAAGGTTAGAATACTGAGGACAGTCAAAGGCTAGAATACTGAGGACAGTCAAAGGCTAGGAGACTGGGGACAGTGAAAGGTTAGGAGACTGGGGACAGTCAAAGGTTAGGAGACTGGGGACAGTCAAAGGTTAGAATACTGAGGACAGTCAAAGGATAGAATACTGAGGACAGTCAAAGGTTAGAATACTGAGGACAGTCAAAGGCTAGAATACTGAGGACAGTCAAAGGTTAGGAGACTGGGGACAGTGAAAGGTTAGGAGACTGGGGACAGTCAAAGGCTAGGTTACCGGGGACAGTCAAAGGTTAGAATACCGAGGACAGTCAAAGGTTAGGAGACTGAGGACAGTCAAAGGCTAGAATACTGAGGACAGTCAAAGGTTAGAATACTGAGGACAGTCAAAGGTTAGAATACTGAGGACAGTCAAAGGCTAGAATACTGAGGACAGTCAAAGGCTAGGAGACTGGGGACAGTCAAAGGTTAGGAGACTGGGGACAGTCAAAGGCTTAGGATACCTGGGACAGTCAAAGGTTAGAATACTGAGGACAGTCAAAGGTTAGAATACTGAGGACAGTCAAAGGCTAGAATACTGAGGACAGTCAAAGGTTAGGAGACTGGGGACAGTCGAAAGGTTAGGAGACTGGGGACAGTCGAAAGGTTAGGAGACTGGGGACAGTCAAAGGTTAGGAATACTGAGGGACAGTCAAAGGTTAGAATACTGAGGACAGTCAAAGGCTAGAATACTGAGGACAGTCAAAGGCTAGAATACTGAGGACAGTCAAAGGTTAGGAGACTGGGGACAGTCAAAGGTTAGGAGACTGGGGACAGTCATGGGTTAGGAGACTGGGGACAGTCACATGTTAGGAGACTGGGGACAGTCACAGGTTAGGAGACTGGGGACAGTCAAAGGCTAGAATACTGAGGACAGTCAAAGGTTAGGAGACTTGGGACAGTCAAAGACTAGAATACTGAGGACAGTCAAAGGTTAGGAGACTGGGGACAGTGAAAGGTTAGGAGACTGGGGACAGTCAAAGGCTAGGAGACTGGGGACAGTGAAAGGTTAGGAGACTGGGGACAGTCAAAGGCTAGGATACCGGGGACAGTCAAATGTTAGAATACTGAGGACAGTCAAAGGTTAGAATACTGAGGACAGACAAAGGCTAGAATACTGAGGATAGTCAAAGGTTAGAATACTGAGGACAGTCAAAGGTTAGGAGACTGGGGACAGTCAAAGGTTAGGAGACTGGGGACAGTCACGGGTTAGGAGACTGGGGACAGTCACAGGTTAGGAGACTGGGGACAGTCACAGGTTAGGAGACTGGGGCAGTCAAAGGCTAGAATACTGAGGACAGTCAAAGGTTAGGAGACTTGGGACAGTCAAAGGCTAGAATACTGAGGACAGTCAAAGGTTAGGAGACTGGGGACAGTGAAAGGTTAGGAGACTGGGGACAGTCAAAGGCTAGGTTACCGGGGACAGTCAAAGGTTAGAATACCGAGGACAGTCAAAGGTTAGGAGACTGAGGACAGTCAAAGGCTAGAATACTGAGGACAGTCAAAGGTTAGAATACTGAGGACAGTCAAAGGTTAGAATACTGAGGACAGTCAAAGGCTAGAATACTGAGGACAGTCAAAGGCTAGGAGACTGGGGACAGTGAAAGGTTAGGAGACTGGGGACAGTCAAAGGTTAGAATACTGAGGACAGTCAAAGGTTAGAATACTGAGGACAGTCAAAGGTTAGAATACTGAGGACATTCAAAGGCTAGAATACTGAGGACAGTCAAAGGTTAGGAGACTGGGGACAGTCAAAGGTTAGGAGACTGGGGACAGTGAAAGGTTAGGAGACTGGGGACAGTCAAAGGCTAGGATACCGGGGACAGTCAAAGGTTAGAATACTGAGGACAGTCAAAGGCTAGAATACTGAGGACAGTCAAAGGCTAGAATACTGAGGACAGTCAAAGGTTAGAATACTGAGGACAGTCAAAGGTTAGGAGACTGGGGACAGTCAAAGGTTAGGAGACTGGGGACAGTGAAATGGTTAGGAGACTGGGGACAGTCAAATGTTAGGAGACTGGTGACAGTCACAGGTTAGGAGACTGGGGACAGTCAAAGGTTAGGAAGACTGGGGACAGTCAAAGGCTAGGATACCTTGGGACAGTCAAAGAGTTAGAATACTGAGGACAGTCAAAGGTTAGAAGACTGAGGACAGTCCAAGGCTAGAATACTGAGGACAGTCAAAGGCTAGGAGACTGGGGACAGTGAAAGGTTAGGAGACTGGGGACAGTCAAAGGCTAGGATACTGGGGACAGTCAAAGGTTAGAATACTGAGGACAGTCAAAGGTTAGAATACTGAGGACAGTACAAAGGTTAGAATACTGAGGACAGTCAAAGGCTAGAATACTGAGGACAGTCAAAGGTTAGGAGACTGGGGACAGTCAAAGGTTAGGAGACTGGGGACAGTCACGGGTTAGGAGACTGGGGACAGTCACAGGTTAGGAGACTGGGGACAGTCACAGGTTAGGAGACTGGGGACAGTCAAAGGCTAGAATACTGAGGACAGTCAAAGGTTAGGAGACTTGGGACAGTCAAAGGCTAGAATACTGAGGACAGTGAAAGGTTAGGAGACTGGGGACAGTGAAAGGTTAGGAGACTGGGGACAGTCAAAGGCTAGGAGACTGGGGACAGTCAAAGGCTAGAATACTGAGGACAGTCAAAGGTTAGGAGACTGGGGACAGTCAAAGGTTAGGAGACTGGGGACAGTCAAAGGTTAGGAGACTGGGGACAGTCAAAGGCTAGAATACTGAGGACAGTCAAAGGTTAGGAGACTGGGGACAGTGAAAGGTTAGGAGACTGGGGACAGTCAAAGGCTAGAATACTGAGGACAGTCACAGGATAGGAGACTGGGGACAGTCAAAGGTTAGGAGACTGGGGACAGTCACAGGTTAGGAGACTGGGGACAGTCAAAGGCTAGAATACTGAGGACAGTCAAAGGTTAGGAGACTGGGGACAGTCAAAGGTTAGGAGACTGGAGAAAATCAAAGGCTAGGAGACTGGAGACAGTCAAAGGTTAGGAGACTGGGGACAGTCAAAGGTTAGGAGACTGAGGACAGTCAAAGGTTAGGAGACTGGAGAAAATCAAAGGCTAGGAGACTGGAGACAGTCAAAGGTTAGGAGACTGGGGACAGTCAAAGGTTAGGAGACTGGAGAACAGTCAAAGGCTAGGAGACTGGAGACAGTCAAAGGTTAGGAGACTGGGGACAGTCAAAGGTTAGGAGACTGGGGACAGTCAAAGGTTAGGAGACTGGGGACAGTCAAAGGTTAGGAGACTGGGGACAGTCAAAGGCTAGAATACTGAGGACAGTCAAAGGTTAGAATACTGAGGACAGTGAAAGGTTAGGAGACTGGGGACAGTCAAAGGTTAGGAGACTGGGGACAGTCAAAGGTTAGGAGACTGGGGACAGTCAAAGGTTAGGAGACTGGGGACAGTCAAAGGTTAGGAGACTGGGGACAGTGAAAGGTTAGGAGACTGGGGACAGTCAAAGGTTAGGAGACTGGTGACAGTCAAAGGTTAGGAGACTGGGGACAGTCAAAGGTTAGGAGACTGGGGACAGTCAAAGGCTAGGATACCGGGGACAGTCAAAGGTTAGAATACTGAGGACAGTCAAAGGTTAGAATACTGAGGACAGTCAAAGGCTAGAATACTGAGGACAGTCAAAGGCTAGGAGACTGGGGACAGTGAAAGGTTAGGAGACTGGGGACAGTCAAAGGTTAGGAGACTGGGGACAGTCAAAGGTTAGAATACTGAGGACAGTCAAAGGTTAGAATACTGAGGACAGTCAAAGGTTAGAATACTGAGGACAGTCAAAGGCTAGGAATACTGAGGACAGTCAAAGGTTAGGAGACTGGGGACAGTCAAAGGTTAGGAGACTGGGGACAGTCACGGTTAGGAGACTGGGGACAGTCACAGGTTAGGAGACTGGGGACAGTCACAGGTTAGGAGACTGGGGACAGTCAAAGGCTAGAATACTGAGGACAGTCAAAGGTTAGGAGACTTGGGACAGTCAAAGGCTAGAATACTGAGGACAGTGAAAGGTTAGGAGACTGGGGACAGTGAAAGGTTAGGAGACTGGGGACAGTCAAAGGCTAGGAGACTGGGGACAGTCAAAGGCTAGAATACTGAGGACAGTCAAAGGTTAGGAGACTGGGGACAGTCAAAGGTTAGGAGACTGGGGACAGTCAAAGGTTAGGAGACTGGGGACAGTCAAAGGCTAGAATACTGAGGACAGTCAAAGGTTAGGAGACTGGGGACAGTGAAAGGTTAGGAGACTGGGGACAGTCAAAGGCTAGGAGACAGGGGACAGTCAAAGGCTAGAATACTGAAGACAGTCAAAGGTTAGGAGACTGGGGACAGTGAAAGGTTAGGAGACTGGGGACAGTCAAAGGCTAGGAGACTGGGGACAGTCAAAGGCTAGAATACTGAGGACAGTCACAGGATAGGAGACTGGGGACAGTCAAAGGTTAGGAGACTGGGGACAGTCACAGGTTAGGAGACTGGGGACAGTCAAAGGCTAGAATACTGAGGACAGTCAAAGGTTAGGAGACTGGGGACAGTGAAAGGTTAGGAGACTGGGGACAGTCAAAGGCTAGGAAACTGGGGACAGTCAAAGGCTAGAATACTGAGGACAGTCAAAGGTTAGGAGACTGGAAACAGTCAAAGGCTAGAAGACTGGGGGAAGTCAAAGGCTAGGAAAAGCAAACCTGAAGAAATGCTTGCCAAAGTCAGATGTACTCAGCCACAGGCTTAACCAAACAGTGCAGCACAATTCACCAAATCACTTTGCCATCCTTGCATACACACTGTCTGATTGTTCATAGCCTTACAAGAGAGATAAAACTCACTGGGGAGAAAACATTTCCACAATGCTATGTGATGTTAACAGTACTTCACAGAAACAACAGTGGTAGACAATTCTGGGATGAGTTTTTTAACTGTCTCTAACAACATTACAGTTGTTCCCCATCTGGAACCTTCTGCTAAAATTCTCTCGTTGATGTAATTTCAGAATGAAGGAGGAAAATTGGTTCACTGTGAGATGGGAAGAGTTGCAGAATCTTCGTAAACAGGAAATCTTGGGTGAGCACATACACGCACACTATCTTATCATCTTAGGTGAGCACATACACGCAAACTATCTGATCATCTTAGGTGAGCACATACAAGCAATCTATCTGATCATCTTTTGTTGTACTCATTTGTGTCTACAGCTAAAATTATAGGTATTATGGCAGAATGTACACAACTTAACTGGAGCCTGCTGAGGAAAGGGTAGGGGTTTCCCCTATCAGAGGAGAAGTAAGGTGCCTCCTTCCCTCCGCTAGTCTATGGGACATCCTTAGGCAAGGTGGAGTACCCATTTAGCCCCCTGATCAGGGTTATGTGTGCATGTGGTGGACAAAGTTTATTTAGCAGCCGACAGATAGTTGTAGTCTATGGTCTCCAATTTCACAATGGTTGACAGAGGATCTTTTTTTTGGGGGGGGGGGGGGGGGAGGACCGTGGCTACGGTCATCGACCACTATGGTCACTGCTAAGAAGGAAAGCAATGGCAAACTACCTTCTTTACAGATGGCAAGAAAATAATGTTTAGCAATTTCATCGAAAATCAGAGAAACGGCGTAAATGGATGCTCCATAGGAGCAGCCTCGCTTGATAGGGGTAGTCGTGCACATCAGGTGATTCGAGACTGCCAGCAAGCAACTGAGTGCAAAAGATTATCAACATTGAATGTAGGAACTTGAAATGTTAGAACAATGAGTGGGGATGGAAAATTTCATAACATTATGACAGAAATGAGAAGACTGAATATTTACATGTTTGATATATGTGAGACCAGATGGGAAGGAATGGACATTATCCATTCTGGTGGAGAGAAAAAACAGTGAGGGGTAGCAATTATAATGGATATAGAGAGATCAAAATCAATCAAAGGATATTGGACCGTCGGATTTGAGTGAATTTGAGTGGAAGACCTTTCGATGTCAACGTCATACAAGTTTATGCACCAACAGCAGACAGCAGTGATGACAGCATCAAGGAATCCTATAATGATTTGGAGAATGCCTTCAAGAAATACAAGTATTCAGAATTAAATATCATAATGGGTGACTTGAATGCTAAAGTTGGAAATCAACAGGGCGGTGGCATAGTAGCTATCCCACAAGCTCCTATTAGTGCCTGATCTTTCTGTCATATATTCCTCAACCCTTACTCCAAGCTCAGCTATGTATTGTAGCAGTTGTTGCTGTGATATCATATTAATAGATGTCATTCTACAATGATTTATCATGTATTGATCTCTTATCTATGTGATAGTTTCCCATTGTGGTTGTTTTGGCAGCTAAACATTTAACTTTCTTCTTCTTTCATTCACTTGAAATTTGTCTATAACTGCCATGTTGTCTCTTGTATGAATTCATCTTTTTCATTGTCACAGACACCTGCATGCACCTATACAGCATAGGTTCTATATAGTTTTATACTAGGTCATGGCATAATGAATGGGTGACCAGTTCTCTTCTTCAAACAGTTTCTAGAAAATCCTTCCGTACAATAGTTTCCAGAAAATCCTTCTGTACAAATGATGATGCTTATGTTGGGGGGAGGCTCTGAGCCCCTATGGATTTATCTGGAGTGCAAGGATGATACTCCAACAAATAACTAACTAACTAACTGCTCAGAAAAGTCTGTCACATTTGGAGTTCTTCTTCTTCTTCTTCGTTCATCCAGAGTTTTTTTTCCGGATGTGATTGCGTTGTGCCTGTTTACAGCAGAGCTGCGTTCTTGCGCCGTTAGGCCGACACATCCGACTTCTGCGGGCATTTGTTGACCGGGTTAACCTTCCCGGGCATTTGGAGTTCAAACCTGGATCACTTTCTTGATAAAGCAATGCCCTAACCACTACGGAATCATGGCTAGTACAGTGATATATTTCCATGCTGTGTTCTAGCTGTGGGTGTGTGTTCACAGTTGAGCATGCCCTGTTCTCTAGCTTGAATGTTTCCCACAGACAACATGCAGATGCTGCTGACTGACTTTGCTTCCATGGAGAGCACCAGACTGGATATGGAGCAGGACAAGGATGAGATGAGAAGGGACACCTTAGAACAGTCAGTTTGTGCATTTGTGGCCTCCTTCTTCTGTCTGTTTAATTTCATTCAGAATGTTATGTGTGCCTCAGAAAGCTGCCCATTTCATATTTTGTAAAAATGCATATTCATCACATCATGAATTGTACTAGAAGGTGTACATGAAGTGACATTGAGTTGTGTACATGAGGTGACATTGAGTTGTGTTCATGAGGTGACATTGAGGTGTGTGCATGAGGTGACATTGAGGTGTGTGCATGAGATGACATTGAGGTGTGTACATGAGATGACAGTGCAGGCATGTACACAACCAGTGTGCTGCAGGAATAGTGAGATTACATACACTTTGACATTTGCTCAAGTCTGTGAGTTTGTCTGCAGTACAGGAACAAGAATATATCATCCTGAATGGATAAGAGCTTTCATTCTTAAACATCCTGTGTGCTGATGCCGGGGTAGCGGGTTCAACACCTACACTGATCAGTTGGACTGAAATGTTGACCTGTTGTCATTGAATTGGGGATGTAAATTACAAGTACCTCAGAAGTCATAGTGGGTTTGCCTGATGGTGATGGACACAGAAATAACAAGCTGCCATAAGAATTGATAATGAAGTAGGTAAATATCAGCCTATTAAGAGAGGTGTGAGACAGGGGTGTGTAATGTCTCCAGATCTGTTTTCCCTGTACAATGAAAATATTTTCAGAAATATAGAAGATATGGAAGGAATCAACATTGGGGACAATACATCAATAACATTAGATATGCAGATGATACAGTCTTGATTGCAGGCAATGAACAGGACCTGCAACATTTAGTAGATGCGGTTGTTGTATACTGTGAACCACTAGGGTTAGAATTGAATAGTAAGAAGACACAGATTATGGTCGTCACTGGGAAGAAGGAAATACCACAATGTAATATACCCGTAAATGGGCATATTCTTAAACAAGTGAATCGTTACAGTTATCTCGGAACAGTCATAACATCTGATGGGAGATGTCTTGAAGAAATTAGTATAAGAATTGCCATTGCAAAGGTAGCCTTTTGCAACATGAAAACCATACTGACCAATAAAAAGATATCAATTGAAACGAGAAAAAGAGTGTTTAAATGCTACATAGAACCTGTACTTTTGTGTGGATGTGAAGCATGGACAATGAGCAGTGAAGCTGAGCAAACATCTGATGGCTGTGGAAATGTGGTTTCTGAGGAAAATGCAAAACATACCGTGGACAAACAGAAAAACCAATAAAAAAGTCCTTCAAGAAACAAATGAAGATCGTAAACTGATTAGAGACATTAGACGTAGACAGTCAGAATTTTTTGGACATGTTATAAGAAGAAATGAATTGGAGAACTTGGTGACAACTGGCAAGATCGAAGGGAAGAGACCAAGGGGAAGACTGAGAAGTAAATACCTGGATGGCTTGGCCATGTGGCATGGTCGAGACAGAAAAACGGAGCTGATCCACGACTCTGGTGATCGAGTGAGATGGCAAAACATGACCACCCACGCTTACCGGCATGGCACATGATGGAGGGACACAGGTAATAGAGAAAGCTAATCCATGCGCAAAAATCAGTACAGTGCATTAGAAGTAGTAGCACGTATATGGACTGCGTTTGAGTTCAAAATGAGCAAACTCCCCCAAAAAATATCAACAATGAATAGCATAACAAGTGATGACACAGTTTGAGAACCACTGTTATTAAACTATTGTTTTGAACATGAAACTTTCATTTGAATTTTTGTTTATTATCTCAGAGAAACTCTGGATTTGGGACAGATAGAAAGTCTTATCGACTTTAAGCATCTGGAACACCAAAAGATGATTGAGAAACTAGCCAAAGAGGTTAGTCCAGTCTGCCTGTCCCATGTATTACTTATCTTTAAATATCTGTGGTGTGTAACTATCTCTGAAAATTCTGGTAATAATCATCAGCATCATGTATCAGGTTCTTTCCAGAATGTTGTTATCGTCACAGCCCACCAAAAAGATTCTCAATCTCTTGCACCCTCATGCCCAGGGTGTCTGTAATGTCTGTGTCCATCTTCATGCTGGTAACACCCCTGCCTCTTCTGCTAGGAACCATTCAAAGCCACTTGAAGCTTAATATGGCCAAGCTATTTTAGTTGAGTTGAGCTAAGATATACAGAGGAATATGTTGTATTTCATAGAAACAGAAATAATCAAATACAGAGGTTCTAGAAAAACAGAATGAAAAGAGTTGATGAAAGAAATAAAAAAAGAGGCAAGTGAAATATTTTGGCTACGTTAAAAAACATAACATTCTTATAAACACCATACTGGAGAGCAAGGTTGAGGGCAAGTAAAAAGAGGTAGACAATGATACAAGTGGGAAGATCAAGAGATAGACGAACATCAGTCTGACAGAATGTACAGTCAAAGCAAGAGACAGTGTTGGAGATCCATTGCAGCCAACCTTCATTGTGGAGATGGCACCTGATTGATTGATTGAAAAACCAACAACACTGCACACAGGACATTCTCATTTGCCCTCCATCCTCTCTTTCAAAAGCCAATGAAGAGTCACACTACTAATCATTCCCACAGCTATCTGATTGAAAGTTTCCCTGGTCTTCCCTCTCAATTTTGAGATTCTTCCAGAATCCCTGCCGATCCCTCGCAATCTCATTCTTTTACACGTAAGGATTCTCAATGTTTCCCTACCTTCTCCACCTGGTCCCACAGGCCCACCACCTCTCCCATGTCCATAGGTAATCTACCACCCAAAGGTGCATTCCCTGCCAGCCTGTTCATTCCCCAGTGCGGGGCAAAAATCCAAACAATTCTCACAATCTGTGACCTCTGAAGTGAGATGAGCCATTCCAAACGAAACATTCCTTTCTCCACCTTACCAAACATACTCTTTGAGTCTGTAATGAATACTATTTTAGTTTATTAGACACAGTACCACTTATGAGCCTATTTTCTTCAGTTTTCGTGCCTTGTAGAATTTCAGTATTTTTCTTCTTTTGGTCCTTATCATTATCTTTTTCTGTCCCCTAACAACTTTTAGATATATTGTTGTGATCAAGTGTGTTTATCTTGCATCTTATTTTGCGTGTGGGACAGGAGGGCAATGTGATCGGTGAATTCCAGATCATTTCGCAATAACTAACATTTTTAAGAACAAACATCTTTCTGGTCCTGCTCTCTGGTTAAGGGGTTACGGGCGCAATACCGCATTCTAAACACAGCTGCGGGCAGTGTGCCAGCAGACGCCTTGCATTGGTTTTTGTACAATATTATGAGTGTCGGTTGTTCAGAAAGCAAAAGCAAACTACTGAACGTAAACTTGCCAAGAAATCACAAACAGCCAAAATATGCTGGCATTGACTGTGACATTTTGTAAAGGATATGAAACTAACTTAACTTTTTTACAACTTTCCTGTGGCGACATATGTATGTGTCTTGGATCATTTTGCAATCACTGAAGAAGAAAATTGGGGCTTTTGAGCTCAAATGTTACAGAAAAGTTCTTAGGAGAGAAAAAATGCTAACATTCTTACAGTCTGAACATCAAAGAACACTGGCTGATAAACTGTGTCATGTCTCAGTAAGTGAAATAGTTTGGCCATGTCCAGTGTCTCAGGGATCTGGAGAGAGAACAGTAATGGAAGGTGTGGTTCCTGGTAGAAGAGGCTGGGGTCAGCCAGCATGGAGATGGACACAGGACATTGCAGACATCTAGGGCAAGAGGGTGTATGAGACAGGAGAGATGCCAGGAGACAGAGAGACTTTGGGCATTTCATGATGAGAGTGATGTTCTAAAAACGACTTGTTGTATGATGATGATGACACTCATACACTGTTGGTATCAGCCAGGTGTGTGGAAATGATAATGAAAGAGAGTGGGTAAGAGTACCGGAAGACATGTTGAACTGGCACAAGGTAATACAATTTGTTTGTAAGGTCTCATACACATTGTATGTGGAACAAATTTGAAAAATGAAGTACATGATGTCATTAAAAAAATGTGCTCCATGGTCCGGTATGCAGCGATTGGCTGTCAGTCTGCTGGAGTAATTCTTTGCACTCCAAACAGAATGGTGTTATCAACGGAAGAAATAACAACAGACATGTTGCAGAAGGTATTTGACAATATGAAGACCACGTGTACAGTCATGTCTTGAAGCCCGTGGACATTTCCAACACCTGTTATAATGAATTCTTCATTGGTACTCTCCAGCTTCCCCAAAACAGTGTTAGATCATAGCAGTGACTATTGTAACTAATTTAATGAATTTTTAAGCACATTTGTTTATGATGAATATCCCACAATTGTTAAGCAAATTTTTTTATGACGTGTATCCTCAGTATTAAAATGTGTTCTACATACAGTGTTGTGAGACTTTACAAACACCTTGTAGTAACACTGGGTCGTGAGTGCAGAGAATGGGCAGCAGGCCACACAAAGTTTGAGGCGCAATGACTGATCCCGAGCAACACACATCAAGATGCCATACTGATCTACACCGATGGGTCAGTGGTGAAAAACAGACTTAGTAGATGGGGTTTCATTGCGAAGGCTAATGGACAGTGCTTGAAAAAGAGAGTCTGGCATATGAGACTACAACCTCCAGCATGAGAATGAAGGTGGAAGCAGTAACAGCGGCCTTCCGATGGTTGGAGCAGACCGCTGCAACATACATTGTCTTCATTACAGACTCATGGAGTATGCTTAGTAAGGTGGAGAAAGGGATGTTCCATGTAGAATGGCTTTCCTCGCTTCAGAGTTCACAGATTCTGAGAATTGTATGGATTTTCTGCCCTGGTCATGCAGAAGTGTGGGTGAATGAACAGGCTGCTAGGTTGGCAGGGAATGCACCTCTCGGTGGTACAGGTGCCAGACAGGTGTAGAACAGACTGAGAACCTGTATGTGGAGAGAATGATATGGTGGGGGATCAGCAGGAGTTCTGGATGCATCTCAAAACTGAGAGGGACGACCAGGAGAACTTTCAATTACATGGCAGTTGGAATGGTTAGCTGTATGACTCTTTGCTGGCTGTTGAACGAGGGGACAGAGTGTGTGTGGGTGTCCTGAGTACAGTGATGTCGTTTCTTAGCTCAGCTCAACTCAGAAATCTGATGATAATGAACAAAATTCTTTCATTTCAGAATGATGTCTTCTTATAGTCCATGGCATGTGGCATTGGTGACAGTCTTCTGTCTCTTGTGCTGCCACTTATTTCTTGTATGGACGTTCCTCTGTGTCTTGATGCGATAATGTCCACTATCTTTTATCTTTGTCTCCCCCTGCTTCTCCTCCCCTCCATCTTTCCCATTTGGATAACATACTCCAGCTTCTCTCTTCTTATGACATGCCCACAGAATGTGGACTATCATCTTATGACATGCCCACAGAATGTAGACTATCATCTGATGCGGACAACCAGCTCTCTTCGGGGTGTAATTTCTTTCAAGATAACTTTATTGCTCTTTATATCCATCCAAGGTTCTTCTATAAAGCCACATTTCCGTAGCTTCCACATAATTTCTCACTTGTCTGCTATTTGTCCATGATTCACTTATGTCCATTAGGATTGGCCCAATTTAGCTCTAAGAACTATTTCTCTCACTTCAAATTTCAAATATAAATTGTAGAGAACATTCATCATGTGAAATGCTGCCTTTGCTTGGCTATCCTGGATTTAACTTCTTTAATACATCTTCCGTCTGCTGTTATTAAAGTACTCAAATACTTAAATACAATGTATCAGATTAGTTCCATTCACTTTGATGTTGCATTTGGGTATACACATTTTCTTTGTAATAACCATTACTTCTGCTTTTCTGTTATTCAGGCTAAGTCCTTTGTTTTTACTTTCTATTGCAATTATATCTATCATTTCTTGTAACTGCATTTGATTTTCAGTATCCAAAATCATGCCATCAGCATAATGCAGGTTGTTTACATTATACTTACCAACCGTTACTTTGACATGTTTTGTATGGATCTCATAGAATGGTGTAAGATGTTATTAAAATGCTATTTCCCCCTCGTTTTCCTTTCAAAAGGAGGCATTGCAGAAGACAGCATTTGAAGCTCTGCTGTACTCACAGGACACGGCACACTCTCGTATTCGCTCACAGATTTCTCTCATAGAATCGGAGCTAGCACAGATAACAGCCATGGAGAGGTATCAGAAAGCCAAGCGGGTGGCACATGAATTTGTGAGTGTTTATTTTCTGTCATTGAGGTTTTACTTAGTGGCCTGTTGCTGTTTTGTCCAGTAGCTAGTGTTTGTATGTTGGGTTTTAGATTCGCTGGTTGTTTATTGTATACAGTCTAATATTATATTCAGGGTTGTTTTGAGGCTATTTCTCATTCTATTTTTACATTTGTTAGTTGCATGTCCTTAACAGGACGTCACAATCAACCTCAGCATTTATTTACTGTTTGTGATTTTCTGGGCAAGTTTATGTTGTTAAATAGTGTGCCATTGCTTTCTGTGTGACTCATTTCATTGTGAAAATCAATGCAAAATTATCTGCTCCTAAATGGCCTGTGGCTGGCTTTTACTGCAGTATATGAGAATTCTGCAAATGCGTCAGGCAGGCCTAAGCCACAGACGCCAATCACTTTCACATATAAACCCACATTTAGCTAGAAAGGAATAAATATTATAATATGTGCTTTGATAGAGAGGATACCTAAATGGGTCACATATTTATTAATTATTTGTGTTTTGTTGTATTCTCAGTGCTGTTTTTAAAATTGTGCAAACAGAACAAGTTTACTTTCAGTGGCTTGTGATCATCAGTTTGTTGAGGATTTAATGTTGTGGTTTACGGTTGTGAACCATGTGGTCGTCAGTTTGTTGAGGATTTAATGTTGTGGTTTACAGTTGTGAACCACGATGTGATTGAATATTGCAATGTATGGCCATGATTTACACTTATTCATTGTTTGGTCCACTCTTGTGAGTCATTAATGTGATTGTTTTGATAGTAATTCACTAATGTCTTTGACTGTCGTGATTAACTATTTGATTGACATATCACGTCTTAATTTTTCATGCAGAATGTGATGGCAGATCATAGAGTGGCTCTGTCAGCCATGTTGTCCCAGCTGTTGGATGAGAAGGATAGGAGGCAGACAGAACTGAAAAGGATATTGGTAAACCTCAACTGTCCTTTGTGTTATATGTACTAATGGTGTTTGTTTACACAAGTTAATTACACCTTCAAGTGTGTATTGAGGAGGTCGGTATGAGGAAAGAAACAAGACTCCCAGAACCAACTAGAGAACAACGGTAAGTCTGTGTGTCATGGATCAGGGTAGAAGACAAGGGAAATGAGATATATGTCAGAGGACACAAGGAAATGAACCTGAAAGTTCTAAATGACATTGCCATGCACTTAATTATTTAACCAACAAGGCACTTTTTGAACCAGATTCATGTCTAGCTAAAGAATGGTGGAACAGATAAAACTTCCATACTGGAGCAAGATATAGGAGACAGAGCAGTCACTTAAGTAGATTGTGATTAGACCCTTCATCCTGTGTAGACCTGGAATAGTCAGACATAATCTGTAAGGCTGTCATAGGTTTTAGTGATCTAGACTGGCCATTGACTGACACAACGCTATTTGAGAGCTTCCAAGAATTCTGAATTGTAGCAACATCATGCGTTCTCAGAACCAGACATCTGGTGTAATATAGACAATACTTTATTATTAGCAAATGAGAAGGATGGAAAGATAATGGCAGATCTCTAAATATCTTCAAGCTTCTACAGTAGAAGAGCAGCAATAAAGTATGTAAATGAAAGTCAATTATTGTTAAAATGATATAAATGTTTGAATGTCATGTTCTGAATATTTTTATTACCATTCTTTTTGTCAGCTGTAGTTTTATACCTCTTTCAGTTGGAGATGGAACTTCAGAGAGAGGAGGGGCAGCAAGATTACTGGCTGGTTCAGTACCAGCGTCTCCTTGACCGCAAGCCCCAGTCCCTGATTGATAGGGTGAGTGTGTATGTAGTCTGTCACAGGTCATAAATGTAGTTGTAGTCGCACATTTCCAGCTTCCTAGCAGTGGGTCACCCCATAATCGCTCCGTACCTGTGCCAGTGAAAACCACATGGAATAACCGTCATTGTCCCATGTGAACTCGTGAAGAAAACAGTTGCTGTGACAAGACCAAATCAGGTAATAAATGTCAGTGAATGGTTGGTTCAATACCAGCAAATGTAGGTCAGCATGACCAGATGGATAAGAACACGTGTTCTTAAACATCCAGTGTGCTGAAGCCAAGGTAAGGGGTTCAACCCCTACACCAGAAAGTTGGACTAAAATGTTGACCTATCGTTCTTGATTTGGGGACATAAATTACAAGTACCTCTGAAGTCAGAGTGGATTTGCCTGATGGCGAGGGCCACTGTTAATAGGGAAAGCGAATCCACATGCAAAATTCAGTCCAGCCACTACTAGAAGTAGTTTGTATTGACTACACTTGAGTTAAAAGCGAGCAAGCACCACAAAAAAAATACCTGCAAAAACAAACTGCACTCACTGGTTGGAAGGCTAAGAACAATGATTGCATACAACATTGGTTGAATATGTGGTTCTTATATTGTTACTGTCTTCTTCCTTGTACACCCAGTTCTTGTATACACTTATTGGAGTTCTCATTAGTGCTACGAAGTTCATGTTGTGTTCAAACATCCTTCTTTGATCTCAGTGAGGAGACTGGAGTACTCATTGATTTATCTGCCTGCAGTGAAAATGATCCATGAGAACAAAACCAAATGTGTTTATAGAGTTGAAAAAGCAGATAACACTAGAGGAGAGTGTGAATTAGAGGATTATGAAGTTCATAATTTGAGAAAAAAGAGTCATCCAGACTATAAGAAAGGTAAAGAATCAGCTCAGTGATAGCTACCACACTCTTGACCGGAAGGGACGGATCAACATTCTTTGCCTCAGGACTGGACATATCAGACAAATTAAACACATGCATAAACTCTGTCTGCTCCACCACAATGTATGTGATAGACTGAGCAAACAAACTGCTGAACATGTCCTACACAATTGTCCTCTGTATCACAATCCAAGAAAGCTTCACTAGCCCACTCAGTCAACACTAAACTAAAAACTTTCTCTTCTTTTCTAACTTTCATCTCCCAGTGGAGCATTGTCTCTGAACTAACTCACGCCTAGTCCTTTGTAGACTTTTTTCATGATTGGTTACATTTTGCATTTAAGTTTTCTACAGGATTACGTGGCCTGTTGTATGCCATGCCTCCTTAAGTTGCCTCTTATTTTATAGTGTTGCCATTCTTGGCTTCCCATATAGACTCATATGTGAAACTCACATTGCATGAAACTAAAGAGGAACTCAAAAAGTAACATGGTTCTGAAAATTTGCCTCATAGTTTAATCACCAAAGTCAGCAATTGCAAGAAAAAAAAAGTTCATATAGTTCTTTAACAGACTGTTGATTATGACTTTGTTTATTGGGAATCTGTATACTTCCGTCACTGCATTCATTGATCCAGCGGGCGCACTAGCGATGTTGATAGGGATCTGTGCTGATAACGTCATGAGCACGGCTCCACATGGGTTCAGTGCCTGCACTCATCACTTGCTAAAGTGAGAGAAAGATTGGCCACCTATTTCTCTGTACATTCAAGCCTACAAAATATGATAGCCCTATCCTATCATAGACCCACAGCAAGAAACAGCATGGGAACAAATGTGTCATTGATTTATTCACTGACCCCGGCTGATGTTTGTGTCATCCTGGGACAAATGTTTCATTGATTTATTCACTGACCCTGGCTGATGTTTGTGTCATCCTGGGACAAATGTTTCATTGATTTATTCACTGACCCTGGCTGATGTTTGTGTCATCTTGGGACAAATGTTTCATTGATTTATTCACTGACCCCAGCTGATGTTTGTGTCATCTTGGGACAAATGTTTCATTGATTTATTCACTGACCCCGGCTGATGTTTGTGTCATCTTGGGACAAATGTGTCATTGATTTATTCACTGACCCTGGCTGATGTTTGTGTCATCTTCATGCTTCCCCAGGAGAATCAGCTAGAGGCCGCAGTCAAAGACATCCTCATCTCGGCCGGGGCAGAAGACTATATACCTGTCTTTGCTCGGCACCGCGTCACCATGAAAACTCTGCTGGGCTTGACGGAGCCTGACCTGCGGCAGATGGGGATACATGAAGTGGGCTTGCGGAAGTCAATTCTCAAACTCATTGACCAGCAGGAACTGAAAGTGGAGTATCCAAGGAGGAGTGTTCGAGACAAGATGGGAGTAAGTTTAAAGAGTGCTGCTTTTATTGCGGCTGTGGAGCATGAAAAACCAGCATTGTTCTGTATGTGTCATTGAAACGACCACTTGTTTTTGTGTATCATTGGGGTTTTTGTGTTTATCATTGGGATATTTTTGTGTATCATAGGGTCTTTGAGTGTATCATGGGGTCTTTTTGTGTATCATTGGGGTCTTTTTGTGCTTAATTGGGGTTTTTGTGTGTGTTACATTGAGTCTTTTTGTGTATCATTGGGGTCACAACTGTTTGTGTAGCACTGGGGCCACCATGTTTCCTGTGTGACATTCACGTAACCAATGTTCTTAATGTAACCACCATTATATCATGTGTAACACTGAAGACCCTGCTCTTTCTGGTTTAGTTGCTATTGTTCCTTGTGAGCGTGTGAGATGTCAGATGGTGTGTGATGGTGGAAATGACCATGTGTTCACATGCCTACGTAGTGGACAAACATTTACAGAGTGAATTGGTCTGATCAGTCACATTCACTACTGCCATGGGTTGTAGTTATGTCATTTTTTAAGCACAATGTAACTAACTATCGTCTGTCTAGAAGGCAAGGTGCCAATGTGCTACTGTTCCTTGTTTAGCTGCCACCGTTCCTTGTATAGACACCACCGTTCCTTGTATAGACACCAGTGTTCCTTGTATAGATACCACCATTCCTTGTATAGACACCACTGTTCCTTTTGAAGATACCACTGTTTGTTCCTTGTATAGCTGCCACTATTCCTTGTATAGATGCCACTGTTACATGTATAGATGCCACTGTTCCTTGTATAGATGCCACTGTTACATGTATAGCTGCCACTGTTACATGTATAGATGCCACTGTTCCTTGTATAGACACCACTGTTACTTGTGTAGATACCACTGTTTGTTCCTTGTATAGCTGCCACTATTCCTTGTATAGACGCCATTGTTCCTCGTAATAATATGGGCTTACCATCTCTTGTTTATCGTTAAAGTATCATTGTGTATCACTGTTGTCATGCAAGAGTGGGATCATCCTTGTTTCATGTAGAATATTGGACCACCATTAATCTTTGTATAGGATTGAGGCCACCACTATTCCTTATGTTACATTGGAGTGGCAGCTGTCTCTTGTGTGGCAACTGCTGTTCCTTGTTTAACATTGGTACCTCCACTGTTTTGTGACCCTCACTCTCCCATGTTTAACATTGGTACCTCCACTGTTTTGTGACCCTCACTCTCCCATGTTTAATGCTGGGACCTCTACTGTTTTGTGACCCTCACTCTCCCATGTTTAATGCTGGGACCTCTACTGTTTTGTGACCATCACTATCCCATGTTTAATGCTGGGACCTCTACTGTTTTGTGACCATCACTCTCCCATGTTTAATGCTGGGACCTCTACTGTTTTGTGACCATCACTCTCCCATGTTTAATGCTGGGACCTCTACTGTTTTGTGACCATCACTCTCCCATGTTTAATGCTGGGACCTCCACTGTTTTGCGACCATCACTCTCCCATGTTTAAAAAAAAAGTTGCATGGCCATAGCAGTATGTTGCAATCAACCCCAAATTGAATTTCTAAACAATTTTACGTTCAGTAGTTTGCCGTTGCTTTCTGAGCGAGACGTCAGTGTTGAAGTCCAACTAACCGGTATCGGAGTTGAACCCCCGACATGAGTACCAGAAGGTTCAACGCAAGTGCATTAATGTGTTACCTCTTATAATGTTGCATGTCCCTGCGCAGGACATTGTGATCAACCCCAGGTCAATTTTCTAGGCAATCTTATGTTTAGTAGTTTGCCATTGATTTCTGAACGTGAGGTCAAAGTTGAAGTCCAATTTGAGGCCAATAGGCCATGGAGAATACCACTGTTCTATCTTTGGGGGGAGGGAAGACACCAATGTTCCTTATATAACAATAGGCCATGGAGAATACCACTGTTCCATCTTTGGGGGGAGGGAAGACACCAATGTTCCTTATATAACAATAGGCCATGGAGAATACCACTGTTCCATCTTTGGAGGGAGGGAAGACACCAATGTTCCTTATATAACAATAGGCCACAGAGAATACCACTGTTCCATCTTTGGGGGGAGGGAAGACACCAATGTTCCTTATATAACAATAGGCCATGGAGAATACCACTGTTCCATCTTTGGGGGGAGGGAAGACACCAATGTTCCTTATATAACAATAGGCCACAGAGAATACCACTGTTCCATCTTTGGGGGGAGGGAAGACACCAATGTTCCTTATATAACAAAAGGGCACCACAGCTACTTATGTAGTATGACATCATCCATGCACCTTAGGCATGTAAAAAGGGTACTTTGTACGTTGCTTTATTTCTCAGCCTTCCCTACGACACCATTACAATATTGAGACTGGTTTTAATATCTTGTAAAGTTTCCTGTGTGCCTTGGTCTTCTTTATAACATCTTTAGTCAAGACAAAAGTTATCCCATGAGAAACACTATGCAGATTGGGAAGTTGCAGCACTTGACATATATTCTTCCATCTCCCAGTGGAACATAAGCCCTCAGCCTACTGATGCCAGGTCCTTTGTAGACTTGTTCATGATGGCCCAGATTTTGCAACTATAGTTTTCTAGGGGATGAGGTAGCCAGTGACACTCCAACCCTCCTTAGCCGTCTCATAGGACATACATGGACGGTTACTGTGTGACTGTTTTTTGCTTTCCTTAACTCACTGGTGAAAGGCAAAAGTAATCTCATGATAAACAGTATGAAAGATATGAAGTTGTAGGACTTCATATATATTAGGGCATTAAATTATGAGGTATGGTGAGCAGGCTACTTGCCTGTATGGAGTCTTTCCTTTCCAGAGATATCCATTTAGAATGGAAGTCGAAATGCTCAACAACCAAGAATGAGTTCTTTCTTGTTGCTCCCTCACAGGAACTTGTCATTCCATCACACAAGGTCACTCCGACAGCCCCACCTGAGGTCACCCCGACAGCCCCATCTGAGGAGGAGGCCCAAACTCCGGTACTTCCAACTGCCCCCTCTGAGAAACAAGTCACTGTGACAGCAAGAGGGCTCAACTCTGAGTGTGCTGTCTGCTTAGATAAACAGGTATGTCAGTATTCTTCTTTGTTACTTGGCAGGGAGAGCTTGAATATAGCTTCCTAGATAATTATGTGTGTAATAATATATCTCGTGAAAAGTTACTGTGAGTCTAGGTTGTTTTTGTTATTTGGAGAGTGGGAGAGTTGTTTGTAGTAAATCCTTGGGAGATTGAGTTTTAACTGTTTTATGTGTAAGTCTGATGCACTGACTTTGAGGTTGTCTTAGACTGGAGAAGGACTTTTATCTACAAAGTGAGGTTGGGATAGAGACCTCTCTCCTGACCTGGTACTAAAGTACTATCTCCATGGGAACTGTAATACAGGGCTCTCCTTCCCCTCTCCAAGCCCAGAAAGCACCAGGGTGTGCAAGGCTGGTACTGGAACCACACACCTGTGGAGAGGCATGTTAGGATGTGACCTGGAGATGATTCAGCACAGGTGGAGTGAGAAAGATGAGGTCATGTTTCCTTTAAGGGTTGTAGGTATTTCGTTGTCCACAGGCTCCAGCCCAAGGCCTAGGGCGAGGGGAAGAGGCTCAAGTTAATTAACTGCTGAAGCTCCTTAAATAGTGATTATGTGTGTATATATTTTCTGGTTTGTGTAGACACTTGGGGTTGAGGCTGTGAAATAAATCAATGATAGAAAGAGCAGCTACTGGGACATGTGGAAGAAATCAGACCCTGTCCAAGAGATGGTGAAAACATGCTGAGGTCATTCATGGTACAGCTACAAGAGGTACTCGGGAAAAGGTGGAAGAAATTTATATGGAACAAGATCTCAATGACACAATGTCTAATGGAAGAAACAAGATCTCAATGACACAATGTCTGGTAGAGGAAACAATGTGGAACAAGATCTTAATGACACAATGTCTGGTGGAAGAAACAATGTGGAACAAGATCTTAATGACACAATGTCTGGTGGAAGAAACAATGTGGAACAATATCTTAATGACACAATGTCTAATGGAGGAAACAATGTGGAACAAGATCTCAATGATACAATGTCTGGTGGAAGAAACAACGTGGAACAAGATCACAATGTCTGGTGGAAGAAACAATGTGGAACAAGATCTTAATGACACAATACTCTGTGAAAAAAACAAACACTGTGGAATAAGATGACCATGCCTGGAGCTAGATCATCCTGGAATACACTTATTGTGCTATTGGTCCTGCTGACTGTAGGGTTAAAGCACATGAAGATGACATCCATGGATTATATCTGTTTATGGTTACAGCATTTGTATCCTTGCTGGTGTTGTCACAGGAGAAGGGATCTTTGAAAGACTGAGAACTAAAGCCCACTGCCCTAGAGCAGTCAGAACACAATGCAGGGGCTGATGTTTGTACTTCACTGTCAATAGATAAAACCTAATTGTCTTATGGGGATAGGATCTGGGCCTTTCTTTGATTGAGAGACCAGTATCATAACTGCTCTGCCATGTAATATATAGAAACATAATTTTTTGAATAGTTTTCACAGGAAAGCTACAGAAACACATTCCACACATTGAAATTCCATACCAAATAACTGCATATAAAAGTTAACCCCAAACAGCACAAGTTATAGTTACATCGCAAGCAACAGCACGTTGCAGCTAAATCACACAAAACAGCACATGTTACAATTACATCCCAAACAGCACATGTTACAGTTACATCCCAAACAGCATATGCTAAGTTACATCACAAACAGCACATGTTACAGTTACATCCCAAACAGCACATGTTACAATTACATCCCAAACAGCACATGTTACAGTTACATCCCAAACAGCACATGTTACAATTACATCCCAAACAGCACATGTTAGTTACATCCCAAACAGCACATGTTACAATTACATCCCAAACAGCACATGTTACAGTTACATCCCAAACAGCACATGTTACAATTACATCCCAAACAGCACATGTTACAATTACATCCCAAACAGCACATGTTACAGTTACATCCCAAACAATAACAACACATGTTACAGTTACATTCCAAACAACAACACATGTTACTTACATCCCAAACAATAACACATGTTACTTACATCCCAAACAACAACACATGTTACTTACATCCCAAACAACAACACATGTTACTTACATCCCAAACAACAACACATGTTACTTACATCCCAAACAACAACACATGTTACAGTTACATCCCAAACAACAACACATGTTACTTACAACCCAAACAACAACACATGTTACAGTTACATCCCAAACAACAACACATGTTACTTACATCCCAAACAACAACACATGTTACAGTTACATCCCAAACAACAACACATGTTACTTACAACCCAAACAATAACACATGTTACTTACAACCCAAACAACAACATATGTTACTTACATCCCAAACAACAACACATGTTACAGTTACATCCCAAACAACAACACATGTTACTTACATCCCAAACAACAACACATGTTACTTACATCCCAAACAACAACACATGTTACAGTTACATCCCAAACAACAACACATGTTACTTACAACCCAAACAACAACACATGTTACAGTTACATCCCAAACAACACATGTTACTTACAACCCAAACAACAACACATGTTACTTACATCCCAAACAACAACACATGTTACAGTTACATCCCAAACAACAACACATGTTACTTACAACCCAAACAACAACACATGTTACTTACATCCCAAACAACAACACATGTTACAGTTACATTCCAAACAACAACACATGTTACAGTTACATTCCAAACAACAACACATGTTACAGTTACATTCCAAACAACAACAACACATGTTACAGTTACATTCCAAACAACAACACATGTTACAGTTACATTTCAAACAACAACACATGTTACAGTTACATTCCAAACAACAACACATGTTACAGTTACATTCCAAACAACAACAACACATGTTAGTTACATTCCAAACAACAACACATGTTACAGTTACATTCCAAACAACAACAACACATGTTACAGTTACATTCCAAACAACAACACATGTTACAGTTACATTCCAAACAACAACACATGTTACTTACATCCTAAACAACAACACATGTTACAGTTACATTCCAAACACCAACAACATGTTACTTACAACCCAATCAACAACACATGTTACTTACAACCCAATCAACAACACATGTTACTTACAACCCAATCAACAACACATGTTACTTACAACCCAATCAACAACACATATTACTTACATCCCAAACAACAACACATGTTACTTACATCCCAAACAACAACGCATGTTACTTACAACCCAAACAACAACACATGTTACTTACAACCCAATCAACAACACATGTTACTTACAACCCAATCAACAACACATGTTACTTACAACCCAATCAACAACACATGTTACTTACAACCCAATCACCAACACATGTTACTTACAACCCAATCAACACATGTTACTTACAACCCAATCACCAACACATGTTACTTACAACCCAATCAACAACACATGTTACTTACAACCCAATCAACAACACATGTTATTTACAACCCAATCAACAACACATGTTACTTACAACCCAAACAACAACAACACATGTTACTTACATTCCAAACAACATTCATAACAGCACATATTACAATTACATCCCAAACAACAATGCATGTTAGTTACAACCCAAACAACAGCAACACAACAATCTCCCAAACAACACAACACAGTTGCAGTAAATAATGACATCATTATTGTTTCTTCCCTGACAGTCCAGTGTTATTTTCCTCCCTTGTGGCCACGTCTGCTGCTGTGCGACCTGCGCTCAGGTCATTCACCTGTGCCCTTTGTGCCGAGCAACCATTTCAGCGAAAATCAAAATCTGCCTCCCGCAGCACAAGTTGGGGTTGTGAGCCAGTGCTCTTTCTTAGTCTTATCAGTGTTTTAAACATTTAGTATAATTATTCATGTTACAAGCCTTTGCTGATCAAGTGTCTCCAGCTGGGTTAACCCAACCTGTTCTTCCCCCTTCCTCGCTGTGGTCAGGTCTGACCCAGCTAGGCACACTTGCAATCTGCTCGTTCAGCATTTCTTTTTTCTTCTTCAGTCCTTTACACCCAAGGGTTAAAAGAGGTTGTCTTGTGCAGTTGTGTGATGTGCCATTATGTTATGTTTAAAGTTGGGGAATCACAGAGGCCATCAGAGTCACAGGAAATATAAGTTGATAGGCATTGGTTGGCATGGCTACTAGGTTTAGAGAGCTCACTCTTAAACTTCCTGTGTGCTGGTGTGGGTAGTGAGTTTGTTCCGTACACTTATCAGTTAGACTTCAGCCTGGACGTCCCATTCAGACAGCAATGGCAAACTACTGAACGGTAAAATTGCCTAGAAAATCAAGCTGGGGTCGATGGCAATGTCCTGAAAAGGACATGAAAATGTTGTTATTGATTCAGCATTCATGGAAGACAATGGGAGGGGGAGTAGGTATCTGAGAAGAGAATAAACAAAACGTGTGTAAAACTGTAGGCATGCTGGAGTTAAACCTGTCAGCTCCAGATAACACTGTCATCACATGGTTGAAGAAACAGTGCACCTCCAGGTTCGACCATCATCATCATTTTATTGCAGGTCCTATGAGAACATCGCTGTCATCACAGCCCACCGAACAGACTCTTCATCCCTCGCCTCATGCATGTTCAATGCCCAAAGTGTCCTCAATGTCCTGTATCCATCGTCATAATGGTTGACCCCTTTTCCTTCCAACAAATGTGTTTACCATCCCTGCTCTTTTACAACCACTATAAAGTTTAATATGGCTGAGGTATTTCAGTTTCTGAGACACGATGCTGTTTATGAGCTGGCTGTTTATGAGCTGGCTGTTTATGAGCTGGTTTTCTTTGATGTTCAGATCTTGTAAAATGTCAATATTTGTTTTGTCTTGGCCTGTGGTATTCTGAGTAGTTTTCTGTAATATATTTAGTTCAAAAGCCCTGATTGTCTCCATTAGTGATTTTGAAATTGTCCACTCTTGTCCATATGTTACCATAGAATGACTTGAGTTGAGCTAAGAACTGATGTCACTGCACTCAGGACATTGCCATATGTGCACCGTCCCCTCATTCAATAACCAGTGAAGAGTCACACTACTAATCGTTCCAGCCACTAACTGACTGAAAGTTCTCCTGGACTTCTCTCTGTTTTGAGATTCTTCCACAACCCCTGCCGATCTGCAATATCATTCTTTCCACACAGGGTTCTCAATCTGTTCCCCCGCCTTCTCCACCTGGTCTCACAGATGCACGACCACCTCCTCTTTGTCCATAGGCAAACTACCACCAAGAGGTGCATTCCCTGCTAGCCTATCAGCCTGTTCATTCCCCCATTCCCCCGCATGGCCAGGGCAAAATATCCGTAGAGTTTTCACAATCTGTTACCTCTGAAACGAGGTGAGCCATTCCACACGAAACATTCTCTTCTCCACTTTACTAAGCATACTCCTTGAGTCTGTGATGAAGACAGTATGTTGCAGTTGTCTCCACTAACCAACGGAATGCCGCTGTGACTGCTTCCACCTCCATTCTCATGCTGGAGGTCGTAGCCTCATATGCCAGACTCTCCTTTTTTAAGAATCGTCCATTAGTCATCGCAATGAAAACCCAACCCCTCCGTCTGTTTCTCATCACTGACCCATCAGTATAGATCACTATGTCACCTTGATGTATGTTACTGTAGATAAGTTGTTGCATCTCAAACTCTGTGCGGCCCACTGCCCATTCTGTGCACTCACGACCCAGTGTTACTATAACATTGCGCCAGTCCATCATGTCTTCCAGTATTTCAACCCACTCTTTGATGGTCTCTAGATCACACACCTGACATTTAAATATTTCTACCTGTGCCATCCAGGACCTGCCTCGTCTTAGTCTATGATTGTTTAATGGTATTCTGCCCTAGGCTCTTAATACTGTTTACTACTGTGACTCAACCAGTCACTCTAAAATCATGCGACCAGGTCTGTCATCCACCTGAAGCAACATCTGTGGGGTTGGACAGAAGTTAATTGCTGCCATTATTTTCAAGCCTGCAGACTCTCAGATGTCCCTATTGCACAGGCAAAATAACAAACACACAATTACGTTGTATTCAGGAAACTGCATATATGGATAGCTGAGATGTTTGATCAGTTCCTGAACAAATCCACAAGTATTGGTTGGCACTCAGAGGGCTACAAGAAAGAAGTCAAAATTAGAGGACACACTAGACAACATACCAGTAGAAAGCTATGGTTACAAACTAGGATTGCAAATGTTGCCTCCAAATGACAGCAGAGCCTCACTGCAGGAATAATGTATTTTGCCATGTGGCCAAATATATACTTCCGAATATATAAAGTTACTACATGGACTGTGCCAGAAATTCACAAGGGTTGTAATACAACGGATTCCTTCACATTGCAACACACTTGTAAATGAAGAAGCCGAAAGATTGGCAATGGATGGTAGAAGGCTACCTCAGACTGATATGGACATAACCTGTGATGAGGCCAAGAGATTCATTAGGAGCAATTATAGAACCAAGTGGATGTTAGAGCATCCAGGCCACCAGAAACACGATGCATATTAACAGCTCAGTCGAAAAAAACAAGTAATATTCAGATTCCAGCAAGGCACAACAGGCTAAAATACCACAGGTTTAATACGCTAAAGATAGGAGATGCTGGCGGTCAAATGACAGCTAAATATTTGTTGTAGGAGTATCCAACATGCAGAAAAGAGAAAATATTGTGGCCTACACCCTCCCTATTTGAGGACACTCTATGGAGTTGCCAACAAGCGTAGGTTGATGGCTGCTTTCTTTGCACTTATTCATTTTGACATTTGTATGTCACTGGACATGAAGAATGAATTTGTTTGATTTCACGATGTCCTGTTTGTGTAAAAATTAATCTGGCCCAGTTCTTTCTTTTAAAGTCTATTGCTAGTTATCCCAGGTGACTTGTGGCTGCTGTTTCCTGGCATTTCATTTGTCGTCATGACCTCATTTATAACAGGTATAACACAGCAACACCTCTGCCTGCCTGAAGTCTGTGATTCATTCTCAGTTCATCCATGGCATCTTTACCCATTCCATTGCAAGAATATATGAGACATTTTTGTTTTCATATATTTGTGATGTGGATAATGTTGGCTGCAAGCATTCCAGATCAATAAAATTATTGCTGAAGACATTACTGTCCTGCTTCATATTTTTGGTATAATTTTTGTTGCTTTTTCTTAGCTAATTTTTTGGTTGTTGTAAATTTGAGTATTGGATTACTTAAAGACAGCTTTTGTGATAATTCTGTATTTCAGAATTGTTTTGTGTACATTTAATTCTTGTTCTGCTGCTACTGTTATTGAACTTCCATGGAGCACAGGCTCATCTCATGCCAAACCCTGATATCTCTTGCAGATCCTTCCATGTTATTCTCGCCCTTGTCTCCGGTTCTCTCACCTTTGTGTGAGTATTTGGCCACCCTTATCGTACCATGTGGGTTTCAGAAGGAAGGCTGCATGTTTATGATAGCTGGTTTCCTCATTGTGCCTCTGGTATCTTTTCCTCACCTCGCATTTCAATAGGAGTTAATTTGGCACAGTGGTTAGTGCATTCCCTTTCCAAGACAGTAGTTAGCGTTCAGTCCCCAGCAGAGACAGAATCCTTTTTCCAAATCAGTACAGCTCTGGCATTGACTCAAACTCAAACTGAGTACATGATGTTTTTAAGAATTGTCTAGAAAGGAACGGCAACAAAATTGAAACTGGCCGTTTCAAATTATCATGACTGACCTAGAATGTGTGGAGGCCTAACACTTGACACCCCAGCAGAGGCGTCTGCTGTGGCACTACCTTTACCTGAACCAGTTATCAGTTACAATGGGAGATGCTTTAGCTTCTCTGCTTCACCACTATGTACGTGTGGACTAAGCAAGCAGTTGAACATGTTCTGTGGGGGATTGCTCTCGTTACAGTGGGCTGAGAAACATATACTGGCCCATTGAATTAACATTAAGCAAATAGTTCAACATGTTCTGTGGGGGATTGCTCTCGTTACAGTGAACTAAGAAACATACTGGCCATTGAATCAACATTAAACTTCAAGCTGTAAGAAACTAGAGGTGAACTAAAACAGTTGCCTAGTTTATCATGAGATCTTGCCTGTCATAATCACCAAAGACAGTGATCATAACAGAATATTTGTTGAGATTATTGGACCATTATTTTGTGGGCGCCGATTCACCTTTAAGAATTGTCCGATTTGCTTAGATGTTACATTGTGGTATTTCATCTTGGAGAAGACCATAATTTCTGTCTTCTTACAATTCAGTCCTAGCTCTAGTTGCTCACTGTGTACAATAACTGCATCCACAAAATGCTGCAGATCCTGGTCATTGCAGACCTATTAATTCACAGTAAAACAGGATCACATTTTCTAGAAGTTTCTCTTCTCCATTTTTCATAGTTAGTCAACAGATCACCCATCTTGCACATGAAATTATTAGTCCATAAATGCTTCCCTCCTCAGTATGTAGCGACTGATTGAAAAGATTTCTTCCTCTTGTCCTTATATTTACAGCTTGAAGATAAGAGCAGGAATCCTCTGAGCATGATGCATTTACTTGTTTCTTTTTTGTTTTGGGCATTATTGTGTTGTGTTATTTGCAGAGAAACTGCAATATTTGAGCCTTTCTACCAACACATCCAACTTCTTCCCAAGATTTGCTGACTGGGTTAGCCTTCCCTGGGAGTTTTGTAGGGCATTCCATGGCCCCAATATGTGCTCTTTCAATGGACATTTGAACCTAATTATCACTTAATAGGAATCACTCTATGGACATTAGAGCCCAATCGTCACATTAGTAGAGCACACCTTCTACACACGTCACTCGCCCATGAATGTGGGGGTGGGTGTTTTAGAAAATGGTTTGAGAAGGGTCTGATGAGTTTCACGTGGTTTGTGATCACTGCATCTCTAGGGGCTATCAACTCTGTGACTTCGGTTCAGGGCAATGATGGCCATTTATAGAAGGTGTACGGCAGAAGTCTTGCATGGGGGTCCTGTAAAACCAACACAGGGCCCCATGGCTCAGGTGTGGTACAGGGTATCCCTTTATATGCAACACAACAGCCTTAACTTTCTCCTGTGCCTGTGACCGAAAGTCACCATATAACATTTATCTGTGTCATTGTGGCTGCATGGGCCAGCATCCTAGTTCATCTGTTGTTTAGAATGAGTCCAGAACATTACAAGTGTATGGTTGTGGTTATTGACGAGTGTAATGTAGTGGTAGTTATTGTTGAGTATGTGGTTGGTTAGCATAGAATAATTCCATCCCAAAGCTACTGTGCTGTCTATTCTTGGCAGTCCATTGTGCCATTCTTATAAATGGAACGTACAATGTTATATGTGGATGGACAATAGCAAGAAGTGGACTGGAAGAGGCATGTGTGAATACATGGTGAAGATGCAAGACAGGCAATGGAAATGGTCCTTAAATAGCTTCAGTGAACCATAAAAGTGTCATTATTGAAAGGTTAGACAATGATTCACTGATATATGCACTCAGAAACTATCACTTCATGATACTGAATGTTCCCTGTGGAATATATGGCAGCATGTGTTGCTGTCTGTGTGTACACTCTGAGATCTATTGTAGAATGTATGTGTTTGCCACATACACTTTGGTGTCTCTGCCTACCTGACACTGAGAATTTACATTTACCATTAAGTTATTATGTGCCATTTGTGTCTAGAAATCAGTTGGTATTGAATATTCTTTGCCACTTATGTCCAGAAATCACAATTTTTATTGAATTATTTGCCATTTGTGTCCAGAAATAACAATTAATATTGAATTATTCTTTGCCATTTGTGTCCAGACACCACAATTTTAAGTTCCTTCTTGCCATATTAGTCAAGAAATCTCATTTATGTATTTGCCATCTTTATCATCACTTTGATAATTGAATTTGTGTTGGTTAAATACACATGCAACTTATTATGTATATACGTGTCTGTCAGCATGCGTATCTGCAGCTTTTTTTCTATTGTTTTTATACACCGTGAAACACTCCACTGATCCGCGACTCTTGTGATCGAGTGAGATGGCGAAACATGACCACCCATGCTTATCAGCATGGCACATAATGATGATGAACACTCCAGTTATGACAGCTCTACCTGTGGGGAAGGAGAGGTAGGCTTTCAGTTTCCAGGTTCTAATGATGGATTTCAAGCCAGGTTAGCATCACATTGAGGAACCAATCAGATAGCTAGTCTGCACTGCCATTGAGGAACCAGTCAGATAGCTAGTCTACACTGCCATTGAGGAACCAGTCAGATAGCTAGTCTACACTGCCATTGAGGAACCAGTCAGATAGCTAGTCTACACTGCCATTGAGGAACCAGTCAGATAGCTAGTCTACACTGCCATTGAGGAACCAGTCAGATAGCTAGTCTACACTGCCATTGAGGAACCAGTCAGATAGCTAGTCTACACTGCCATTGAGGAACCAGTCAGATAGCTAGTCTACACTGCCATTGAGGAACCAGTCAGATAGCTAGTCTACACTGCCATTGAGGAACCAGTCAGATAGCTAGTCTACACTGCCATTGAGGAACCAGTCAGATAGCTAGTCTACACTGCCATTGAGGAACCAGTCAGATAGCTAGTCTACACTGCCATTGAGGAACCAGTCAGATAGCTAGTCTGCACTGCCATTGAGGAACCAGTCAGATAGCTAGTCTACACTGCCATTGAGGAACCAGTCAGATAGCTAGTCTACACTGCCATTTGGCTGTGAAATTTTAAGTCATGACGTATGAGATAGTACTTCTTCCCAGACAATTCTCAACAGTGTCCCGTACCCATTTTTCATGAAGCTGCATGACGCCATAGTCGTTGGTTGGTGGAAATATAGTCCTGCCACTTGAGGATTTCACCTGGACTACTGTCTTATGATTGATTGATTGATTGATACTGTCTTATGAAAACATATTAAGTGTTAAAGCTTTATCGTTGTTCACCCCTAAATGCACTGTGCATTATAGGATTTTGCTTTGTAAATATTTGTTACACTTCAAGTTTGCTGACATGGATTCTAGTCATGCTGTTGTGTATATGTTTGTGACAGGCTGTGATATTTGTTAATATGATGGATTATTATGTATGAAGGAATAATATGTGATCTTGGCTTAGCATCTGATCTTGGGCAGACAAACAAAGGTTCTGTAAACTGTACCTGACTTTATAGTTTTGTAAACTGTACCTGAATTTATAGTTCTGTAAACTGTACCTGAATTTATAGTTCTACAAGCGGTACGAGACCATATGGTACAAACTGTACAAAACTATCTGGTATAATAGCGCACAATACTAGTTATGCAGCATGATACAAGACAGTATGTACTTCTGCAATACCATACTTGGCCGTATAGTTAAACTGTAGTTCTGCACAATTTACAAGACCACGAGGCCTTTTCCATCTCCAGACTTTTAACAGAGAAAACAGAAGGCAATGACAAACACTATTTCTGTTTAAGTGGGATATGATTTTAGAGCAGCATCAGTTGCTAACCTGTTCATGCACAGCTATATTTTTAATCAGGACTTGATAGGCTTACTTAATCTGGGACTTGGAGTTGAATAAGTTAGTTAGTTAGTCACAGTTCCAACTTCACAACGGGTCGTCCCCATTATGCTCTGTTCCTGTGCCAGTGAATATCACACAAAATGCTCCTCGCTGTCCCATGTGAAAAGTGGAACAGACAGGAATCTCGACAAGCCAACAGCCTGCACTGGTACACTGCATAATGCCGCCGCCAGAATGTCAACACAAAAGTCCTCCACGAAAAATACTGTTCATATTCGATGAAAGCGGCAGTCACTAGAAGTTGAATAATTTAATAGTCAGTCTGTAGCATGCTGCACTCAATGGGGAAAATTGAGTTCTGCATCGCTTGATATACTGAGCCATAAACATCTGCTATATTTATCTATGGCATGGGTTTGATTCTAACTGAAGTCTGTCTGTGACTAACAACAGCTGACTAAAGAGTAAAAAGGGGTTGGGGGGAAGAGAGCGAGAGAAAGATTGATGATGAAGATACACCTCTTCCCTGTATTTTGATTGTTACTACCAAATTGCTAAAAGATACTGAAATAACAGGACGTCTAACATCTACATGAAATGTTTACTAACAGACACAAGATCACCAGTCAAGAAATGGCAGAGAAACCCCAAAAGTTGTAGCAAAAAAGGAAATACAAATAATTCATTGTGATTGTAAAACAAATGCATCCATACTTCAAGAGCTGAATATTGAAGAGGGCTGGCTATTAAAGACGGTAAAACAAAGAAAATTTATATATTTTGGTCACTTGAAACGTCATGAAAGTTTGGAGAGAACAATAATGGAGGGGTATATGCTTGGGAAAAGAGGAAGAGGAAGGCCAAAAAGAAGATGGGTGCAGGATGTGGCGGGTGATCTCCAGATGGGTGTATCGGATGCAGGACATCTTGCTTGTGATCAAGAAGTTTACTGGAAAGTTGTTATGGGAGCGAGGTTCTGCAAAGGACATGCTACTGAATGAATGAATGAATGTCCATATTAACAGTAGCAGCTGCGGCTCTTGCCATCAGTGAATGGGAAAATGTGTTCAGACTTGGCATTCATCCGTCAGATGGGACAACTCCGGCACTTATACAGCTACTGGCTGGCTTTTTATGTTAGGTAAAAGTTATCAAGATAACTATACTGGAAGCAAGAGGTGGTTAATGATAGAAGTAACATCAAAAGATGGACAATCTGACAGTGTACACAGGCATGAGATATAGTGTTTGAAAACCCACTGCAACCAACCTTTGTTATAGAGACACTGCCTAACTGATCAAGAGACTCTGAACACCTGCATTTAAAAATATATGTATATTTTTTCCAATAAATGTTGTATGTTCGAATTCCCCTACAGCTGTAAGCCAGACAAGTTAGTGTATATGTGTATGCTTTGTTTCTCATAATTGCCTAACATTTTGCTGAACTTTTCTGGATATTCATTGGGCACACAAGCAAAATACGTTGTCAGCAAGGGCAGTGTTCCAATAATTCTTACAAACCCGTGATTGTTCTTTTATTCATAAACTTATACATTTTTGTCAGTGTCTTTTTATTGATAAATGTATACATTTTGGTAATTGTTTTGTTTTTTTAAATTGATAAATTTATTACATTTTGGTATATTTATGTTTATAATTTTTTTATATAAACAATTAAAACATGAATGTGTACATGATTGTGTGTTTGATGATTTTTGTTCAAAATGCTTTTGATCACAGGTGTTTTGTGTTTGACCATTTATAAGGCATATTTACATCTTTTGACATACGGTCAGTTACAACAGTTGTTCATCAGTATCGTCTTTTGACATTTGGTGGACTGCAAATTGTGCTGTATGAGGGTTTGATAAAATAGCAGCAAAATAATACACTGTAAGATGGGGAGTAATAGTGAATTATTCACTGTAAGATGGAGAGAATTGGTGAATTATTCACTATAAGCTGATGTATGTGGTAATCACAACTGAGCTTCATACCCAAAATGTATCAGTTGCTGTAACAATAATCATACAACTGTCACAAGTGTGTGTGGGGGAGTGACGCCTGTGGTGGTCATGTGAGCAAATGCCCTTATAGATACAGATTTTCACAAAGAAGGCTAACAGCAACAGGACTAACTACATATGCACTTGTGGCATTCTCTGATGGGGACTTGTCTATCATGCGTGGCTTGGTCTTCTTTCTGTAGAGCGGCCAGCATTCTCTGAAAAAAATTCCACCCGTTTTTCTTCTTTCCTTCGCCTGACTTATGTTTATAACTGCAATGTTGTCTCTTGCATGAATCTAACAGTCTTTTTTAGTTCACTCAGCAGTCCACAGAGTTTATCTTCCACTGTTGTCTCTCTAGGCCAGAAGGTTCGCCTGGATATGTTGTAGTTTGGGCAGTCCTGGAGTATGTGCTCTGCTGTCTGCGAAGCCTAACCACATGTGCACATGGCTGAGTCACCAATCTTGAATTTTGTATACATGTGGTTGCGTAATCTGTTGTCCTGTTCTGAGGCGCAGAAGAATGACCTGTTCTGGTCTGTCCATAACGTGGTAGTCGTCTTGAGTAGGGTTTGGTGGCCTTCTGACTGATTTGATCATTCTTTTCTTTCGGTGGTATGTAATGGGCACATCAGGTTGTTCTTCTTTTGCTCCTTCCTTAGCCAATCGATCAGCTCTGTTGTTTCCGGGGACTCCATAGTGGGATGGTATCCACAGTATGGTGACCTTATGCTGACTGCTAAGTTCAGAAAGCAGTGTCCTTAGAACCTGCAATTTCCCAGACAGGAGAGCCTCTATTACGGATTTTGCATCTGTCAATATCACCACAGGTTGTGTACCTTGACCACATGTAAGGCTTGATCTGAGCTACCAGGTTGGCAAAGACTAAAATGGGTAGCAGGAAATATGGACAGCCGATATATTTGAGCACATCACCCATCTAGTATGGCGACTACACACTTATAAAAATGACAACACATTGATTACACAGATTGACGCAGACAAGTCACAACAAGTCGTTTTGTGCGGTGCAAAAATACCGCAATATCTCTCTCACTCTCTTAATTTCATCCATTCTGTCTCTATCATTCACGCATCTTTCGTTCTTCTCTCCCTATCATTTACACATCTTCCATTCACCTTTCATTCAAAAAGTGGTTTTAAAATATTGGGCCGTCATTAGAATATGGTTCACGAAATAATGCATGGATGAACCAAAATTATGTACATTAAATGGTTGGCTGAATTGAACTGGGTATTCAAGCCACAAGACTGTGCTGTTTTTATGCACTTGTCAATATATACACAAATATACATGATTGAAAAGGATAGTTCGCTACCAATCCTATAGTAATGACTCATCTAACTAATCTATTATAAATTGGTGCACTGTTCTAAATTTCTCTAAGGGAAATAATCTAACTAATTAATTCGATTTAAGAAAAATGGGTTAATTACCTTAAAGTGTTTTAATGCCTAAAAATGCTATAAATTATTAAATGATGGTGTTAATTTATAAGTGATGTTTTCATTAACTTATTTAACTAACTAAGTTGAAATGGTGATAAATTAAAGTAATATGATGTAGATGTTAACTTAAATAAGTTCTTAACTAACTATAAGTAAATTATAACTCTGAAATGTGCTAAATAACGTTATATGGTAAATCTACATAACTAATTCTAATATTTCCACAAAATATGAAGTTATACGCGACTGTTTATAAAAACCTGTTATATACATATCACAAATAATTGTTAACTAACTAATTACATCCAGGTGTGATGTTCGAGCCGTGTCCTCTGTAGAATGTCCTCGTAAACAAAGATCAGGTAGACAAAGTCTGATTTACGCTGTCGTCCTGGGTAATGTTCATACTAATGGTATGCTACTGGTTGGTGCAGGTTCACGTCTCAAATTTCGATGAACTCAAGGGTTATATAAGTGGTAGTGGTGTAGACACTTTACAAATGCGTCTGTTCATTCCACTAATGCTGACACAGTTTATATTACATATATGTAAGCGACTGGCGATGATAACGCACTTTAGTGTTCACAATCACCACATAGGGCACTAAGCAATTACAGTGTCAATGTCTCTCGTGATGTAAGGTCGCTCTCTTCTCGTATTTCAGGTATTTCAATATGAGAAGGTCTACTCAATGTGTTGGCTAAAGAGTTCAAACTTCCCTTCAAATGTTTAATAGTGAAGGCATAATTCTGCAAAATTAAGGACCACCTGTAGATCCTATTGTTCCGATGAACCCCTGTTTGCATGACCGTCAGAGGCGAATTATCGGTTTCGATAACAAACTCTGTACCCGCCAGGAACCGATGAAGTTTCCTTATACAATATATCACGCTTAAAGCTTCCAATTCAGAGGCTGAGTATCTTCCTTCAGCCGGGCTGATTTTACGACTCACGTACATTATTGGGTGGAACTTGCCTTCTTAAAACTGGCCTAGGACCCCAGAAATGGAAATGGAACTTGCGTCTGTACGGAGGAAATACGTTAGATTGACATTAGGCAAACGCAAGATAGGTGGAACGCTAAATAAATGTTTCAATTTTGATAACGCACCGATTAACTTTGCATCCTGTACATTAAGTTTTACAGATGCTCTTAACACATTAGAAAAAACACTGGTAATTTCAGCCAAATTTGGTATAAATTTGCTGTAATCATTGACAAGACCAAGTAAGCTATGGACCTGTTTCTTGGTCGTAGGCATAGTTAGATTGAGAATCTTGGTCACGATTTTCTCATCAGTTCTTAGTTGGCCTCTGGTGATTGTATGGCCTAAAAAATCAATTTCTTTCATTCCCAACTCCACTTTGGTGGGTTTCACTGTAAGACCAAATAATCGCAATCTGTCGAAGACATGTCGCAGTTTCAGTAGGTGTGTTGTCCAGTCTGCTATGCAAATGTCATCAATATAAGTAGAAACATTGGTCACCCCGTGCAGAAGATCCCTAGTGAGTCGGACAAAAGTGGCTGGTGCATTACGAAGACCGAAAGGAAGAAAGCGCCACTCGTACAGGCCTAGAGGTGTTGAGAAAGCTGTCAAAGGAATAGAGGATGATTCCATCGGGACCTGCCAATAACCTTTCGTGAGATCCAGTTTTGAGAAGATACGTGATGTTGACATATCAAGAATTAAGTCGTCACAAGATGGGATAGGCTCTGCATCGACCTTGGTCACGATGTTTAAGTGCCTATAATCGACACAGAGGCGGGTAGTCGAGTCCTTTTTTCTGACTAGAACTATAGGAAAAGAATACTCTGACTGAGATTTCTGAATTATTCCACTCGACTCTAGATTTAACAATTCCTTGTCGAGATTTTCCTTGTAACTTAATGGGATGGAATAAGGTCGACATTTGATGGGTGTGCTATCAGTCAGAATTATAGAATGTTCTATTCTGTTTGTCTTACCTGGGATGTCAGAGAAAATGTCCTTGTACTCAGTTACTAATTCTATCAGTTGTTATCGTTGCTCGTCTGTCAGTCTGGGTTCTATACGTATGCTATCGATTGTCCCTGTCATGTAGACTGTCGGGACAGGTAATTCTATTCCGTCGTCATCCGTCTGATTAAGTACTGTTGTTGTACTAGCTGTGTGTACTGTTTCCTGGCTAGGTGTGTTTGCAATGTCGTCCTGATCTGTCGCCCTACCTAGTGTAGTTGTGTTGTGTACATCTGTCGTCCGGTTGATTGGTGTAGGTGCACTCTGTTCGTTTGTCCTCAGTTCTTGTCGTGAGAAATAAGGCTTCGGCATGTTGATATGAAATATCTTTAATTTTCCCTTTATTGATATTTCATAGTCGACATCTGATATCTTTCGTTCGACATTGAATGGCCCTTGCCATGATGTTAGTAACAAATTACGTTTATCTGGTAGTAAAAGCAGTACCTTTTGATTATGTTCAAGGTGGAGGGTTTTGGCACCCTTGTTTTCATTTTCGCGGTACATCTGACCTTTTCTCTCCAAAGATGATTTGGCTATTAGACACGCTTTCATGATTTTATCGCGTGTCTCTGTTACCATCTCATATGGTGTTACTGCTGTTGGATTGTCTATTGAGCTGGTGATTAGCTGATGGTAGATTGTTAGGGGTCCACGAGGGTTCGCCCCATAAACTAACTCGAAAGGTGAGAAACCCGTACTTGAGTGCGGAATTTCTCGATGGGCAAATAGCACTGCTGGTAGTAGAGTGTCCCAATCAGATGGGTTCTCTGCTGTTACTTTAGCCAGCATGTGTTTGAGATCCCCGTTAATCTTTTCTATAATCCCATTACTCGCAGGGTGATAAGGGCTACAGAAATGCTGCTCTATTCCTAGCAATTTTGTTAGGGCTTGCATAGCAGCCGAAATAAATTGGGTTCCTCGGTCGCTCAAAATGGTTCGAGGAAAACCAAATTGACAAAATAGATGTAAAAACACATTTGCCACATCTTTGGAGGTAATGTATTTTAGCGGTACTGCTTCGATCCACCTTGTACAGAGATCCACGAGGGTTAGTATAAAACGGTTTCCTTTGTTCGACACCTGATTCAGGGGTCCAACAATATCTACCGCTACACTTTTGAATGGTCTAGAAGCCAAAATGGAACGCTGAACTTCGGCTGTCACATGCTTTCCCTTTCTTACTAAATGTTGACAAATAGTACATGATCGACAGAACATTTTAATGTCATTACAAAATTTAGGCCAGTAAAAGTGTGCCAAAATTCTGGCTCTCGTTTTGTCGTAGGCTAAATGTCCAGCAAACGGTGACTCATGTGCAATGTTTAGCACATTTTGTTGGTGTTTTACAGGTAACACCGTTTGCTGAATTTCATGGTTATTTGTTGTATAATAACGCATGAGAATTCCGTTATGTACTTTAAAATACCAAGATGCATTCTTAGTAATTTTCGCTCGCTCACCTAACAGTTTAAAATAAGGTGCGATAGTTTGATCGTTGCGTTGTGCCTCGATAAATTCTTGTCGAGTAGCACTGTTACTAGCACCGGTGGGTGTTAACAACAACTGTAACATTTCGTTTTGTAGGTCAGTGTAATGTGTTTGAGTATCTGACCTTGTTACAGCATTAGCCGTGTTTGCTTGTTTCCAGGCTAATATTTCTTCATCAGTACACTGTTTTAGAGATGGCAAACAACCTAAAATCAAATCAGTACAGGGATTTTGCAGGATCGCTCATGTAAATGTGCCTGAAAGGAACGGGGTGTTTATGCATACTTTTGCCAGCGGGTATTTCTCTATGTTTCCAGAGAAAGTGCGGCATTTGACAAATTCACCCGTATAATCTTCTGGCTTAACTAGGTCTCTTTTAACGCCAAGTAAGGTGCTCCCGCTATCCAAGTAAACATTGGCATGGTTGTTCGTTGACCAGTGCATCGTGGAACTTTAAATTGCCTCTGGAGGCTAAGGCTGCATTGGCATCTTCATTGGAACATGGTATACAATGCCCACATTTCAGTTTCCTGTCCGTATGAAGCTGGTGACACGTGTTACACTTATTTAAGTCTAATATATCAGTAGCTGCACTCACACTCTCACACTCACTGGTTGGTAATACATTTTCAAGTTCAGAATCGACTATACTCTCATCGTCAGATGACGTATCGATGAGCACGGCATTGCTTGCCTTCATTCTTTGCCTGCCCAAACACTTAGAACTATAATGGCCATAACTTGAACAAAAGAAGCATTTAACAGCACGTTTGTAAGAGTTTCGTTTGTTTTCCTGCTTCTTCATCATCATTTCTAGATGAGCAGGATAAGAGGGACTCTTATCACACATGGCATAACTTGGATGGAACAATTTGCAATAACCACATTGTGGTGGCTTCTGATATGGTTTATCTTTCTTTTGATACTCTTTTTGCTTGTAAGACCTGCTTGGAATGTTTTTAACAAAGGCAGTAATCTCAGTATCATGTATGGATGTTTTAAATATGTCCCTGTTTGAGGAAAAATAAGCAGAACCTCGTTTTTCGAGTTGTTCTATAGATTCAATGTCTGCTTGTTGCAGGAACTTAGCAAAGGGAGTAGGGACGGTGGATATGACTTTATCCATCACCATTAAGTCCTGTAATTTATCAAAATTCTTCCCTACTTTCGCTGCCTTAAGCCATTTATTGAATATACTCTGGACGTTAGAAACATAATCTAGGAACGTTTCAGTAGGTTTTGGCTTTATCTGTGAGAACTGGATCTAATATCCAGGAGCATCGAGTAAAAAAATGCTGCATAATCCTATCATGGATGTACTGATAGTTACTTCTTAGTTCTGTTGGTATTGATTCTATGACCTTTAATGGCTCCCCACTGAGATTTCTCATGTAGATCATTGCCCAATCTTGTAATGGTATTTTCTGAGTTTTAAGTTGGAATTCTATATTCTCAGTCCAAGCTGATATTGAATCGCCTTGACAGAAAGGCTTGATTAACCCTTTATATTTGGAGAATTTATTTTGTTCTTCTTGACTTTTCAATTTAGTAGAGGCTATCTGGGTGTTAGAGTCAATCTCCATCTCTTTCATCTTCAATTTTGTTTGTGACTCTACCTCTATTTGTTTATGCTTGGTGGCATCGTCCATCTCTATCTGCTTTTGTTTTGTGGCATCGTCCATCTCTATCTGCTTCTGTTTTATTTCTAATTCCTTCTGTTTAGTGGCTTGGTCTACATCTAACTGTTTCTGTTTTATTTCTAATTCTGTTTATTTGGTGGCATGGTCTAACTCTAATTGCTTTTGCCTGGTGGTTTCTTCTAACTCCTTCATCTCCTTTTGATGTTGCCTTTCCATTGCTCTCTCATCTCTCAGTTTGTCTGTTTCTTCTTTGTATCTTTCATTTGCCCATTTCTCTAGTTTTTCTCCAGTATACTGTAGTTCTTTGCCAGCCTGGATGAAGTCATTTAATGATGCCATTATAAGGTTTTAAATTATCTGACAATTGATAGCAAAATATTTTCCCAATACAATTTCACAGTTGTTATGTGTTAAATATTTACAAGCTTTGCTGAAAAAAAGGATGCTTTGTTAAGGGTGCATATCAAAATTAGAGGAAAATATACTCATCTAATCTTGCAGCAAAATACGGCCCTCGGGATGTTCTGCCGCTGTCTTTCGTACACACGCTTGATCAACTTGTTTTTATAACTGATGTTTCTGTTTAATGGAACATCAATATTTTAGTAACAAGCATGTAATGTGCAATATATGGTGTTAATTGACATATTACAGTTTCACAGGACGATAAACTTCGAATGTGATATAAATGATAATGATTAATGTAGATGATATCAATGTATGATAGTCTCAATGAGTGTCAATGAATGTCAATGTCGTCTTTGTCTTCACTTTCTGACTCCCCTGAATGAGCTACGCTGTATGACTTAGCTTAGCCTCTAATCTCCTATTGTTGTGCGAAAAAAAATTGTTTTTGCACAGCTACTAACGTGATTGTGATGGATGTTGACATTCTGATAGTGACAAACAACATGGTTTACACTTGATGGTTAACTTTACAATTTGCACACAATCAGTTAATGTTTCATACATTTTCATACAAATGATGCTATATTCGTTAACTGGTAAGTTTAATTAATAGCACAAATTTTGAAGTGGTTCAAGCGCCACGAGAAATGATAATGTGGTATCTTGGCTAATGGTAATGAGTGGTGGTTCAAAAACACTTCACAAAATGGTATCCTATTGATAATTGGTAGTGAGCGGTAGGTAGTTCAGGGACTTCTGACACCAATTGGTATTTTGGTGTCAGATGGTGTCCACCTGGTAATGAGTGGTGATTCAAGCACTTCTGACACCAATTGTATCCTGGTGTCAGATGGTGTCCACCTGGTATTGAGCGATGATTCAAGCACTTCTGACACCAATTGGTATCCTGGTGTCAGATGGTGTCCAACTGGTAATGAGCAGTGGTTCAGGTACTTCTGACACCAATTGGTATCCTGCCTGTCAGCAACTCACTTGCGACAGGCAAACAAGGATTCCCTTCTTTTGCACTACACGAAGGTGACACTCGTATTGTTTGCAAAAGGATACATGTTTATTCGGAGCTGATCAACAATAGCTCCATGAGCGAAATACCACAACGGTATTGAACATAGAATGTGATGACGATAAGATGGAATGAGGAGATGATATAAACATTATAACTACTGAAGCTAAGCTAGACTATTATAACTATTATACTGTCCTTAATAACCACAAAGTATCCCTAGCGGATACACGTCTGATTCCTACGCCATCTGATGTCTGTCTGAGCTCGCTGAGCATGGCGTGTTCAACCACAAGCAATTAGCTCAGCGTGCGTTCGTTGGTTTACGTGCTGGGCACTGGGCTGTGTTGACCAGAGTTACTTGGTCCTTTCTCGTGTAACCGGTTTCCCAGTCTCTTGGGTAACCCCGCTCATCTGCACTGGTTGCCCTCCTTGTTGACACAAGGGTGTCCCGTTAACGCTATTTATAGCGATAGTGTCTCTCCTGTCTGGTCTCCTATCCTGTTACGTCACTTGCCCTCTTCCTAAGCTCTATTTTAGCTCTCATTAGCTTAGAGCTACCTCCTAAGTCTTTGACAACAGCCGATATATTTGAGCACATCACCCATCTAGTGATGACTGATCTAGACACATCACTCATCTAGTGATGACAGATCTAGACACATCACCCACCTGGTGATGACTGATCTAGACACATCACCCATCTAGTGATGACTGATCTAGACACATCACCCATCTAGTGATGATAGATTTGGACACATCACCCATCTAGTGATGACTGATCTAGACACATCACCCATCTAGTGATGACTGATCTAGACACATCACCCATCTAGTGATGACTGATCTAGACACATGACCCTCTAGTGATTAATTTAGACACATCACCCATCTAGTGATCACTCATCTAGACATATGACCCATCTAGTGATGACTCATCTAGACATCACCCATCTAGTGATGACTCATCTAGACATATGACCCTCTAGTGATGACTCATCTAGAAATATGACCCATCTAGTGATGACTGATCTAGACATATGACCCATCTAGTGATGACTGATCTAGACATATGACCCATCTAGTGGTGACTCATCTAGACATATGACCCATCTAGTTATGACTGATCTAGACACATGACCCATCTAGTTATGACTGATCTAGACACATGACCCATCTAGTGATGACTAATCTAGACACATCACCCACCTAGTGATGACTGATCTAGACACATGACCCATCTAGTGTTGACTGATCTAGACATCACCCATCTAGTGATGACTGATCTAGACACAAGACCCATCTAGTGATGACTGATCTAGACACATGACCCATCTAGTGATGACTGATCTAGACACATGACCCATCTAGTGATGACTGATCTAGTGATGACTGATCTAGACACATGACCCATCTAGTTATGACTGATCTAGACATGACCCATCTAGTTATGACTGATGTAGTGATGACTGATCTAGACACATGACCCATCTAGTGATGACTGATCTAGACACATGACCCATCTAGTTATGACTGATCTAGACACATGATCCATCTAGTTATGACTGATCTAGACACATGACCCATCTAGTGATGACTTATCTAGTGATGACTGATCTAGACACATGACCCATCTAGTTATGACTGATCTAGACACATGACCCATCTAGTTATGACTGATCTAGACACATGACCCATCTAGTGATGACTGATCTAGACACATCACCCACCTAGTGATGAATGATCTAGACACATGACCCATCTAGTGATGACTGATATAGACACATCACCCATCTAGTGATGACTGATCTAGTGATTGATCTAGACACATGACCCATCTAGTGATGACTGATCTAGACACATGACCCATCTAGTGATGACTGATCTAGACACATGACCCATCTAGTTATGACTGATCTAGACACATGACCCATCTAGTTATGACTGATTTAGACACATCACCCACCTAGTGATGACTGATCTAGACACATCACCCACCTAGTGATGACTGATCTAGACACATGACCCATCTAGTTATGACTGATCTAGACACATGACCCATCTAGTGATGACTGATCTAGACATATGACCCATCTAGTTATGACTGAACTAGACACATGACCCATCTAGTTATGACTGATCTAGACACATGACCCATCTAGTTATGACTGATCTAGACACATCACCCATCTAGTGATGACTGATCTAGACACATGACCCATCTAGTGATGACTGATCTAGACACATGACACATCTAGTGATGACTGATCTAGACATATGACCCATCTAGTGATGACTGATCTAGACACATGACCCATCTAGTGATGACTGATCTAGACACATGACCCATCTAGTGATGACTGATCTAGACACATTACCCATCTAGTTATGACTGATCTAGACACATCTCCCACCTAGTGATGACTGATCTAGACACATGACCCACCTAGTGATGACTAATCTAGACACATGACCCATCCAGTGATGACTGATCAAGACACATGACCCATCTAGTTATGACTGATCTAGACACATGACCCATCTAGTGATGACTGATCTAGACACATGACCCATCTAGTGATGACTGATCTAGACACATTACCCATCCTGTTATGACTAGTCTAGACACATGACCCATCTAGTTATGACTGATCTAGACACATGACCCATCTAGTGATGACTGATCTAGACACATCACCCATCTAGTGATGACTGATCTAGTGATGACTGATCCAAACACATGACCCATCTAGTTATGACTGATCTAGACACATCACCCATCTAGTGATGACTGATCTAGACACATGACCCATCTAGTTATGACTGATCTAGACACATCTACCACCTAGTGATGACTGATCTAGACACATGACCCACCTAGTGATGACTGATCTAGACACATGACACATCTAGTGATGACTGATCTAGACACATGACTCATCTAGTTATGACTGATCTAGACACATGACCCATCTAGTTATGACTGATCTAGACACATGACACATCTAGTGATGACTGATCTAGACACATGACCCATCTAGTGATGACTGATCTAGACACATGACCCATCTAGTTATGACTGATCTAGACACATGACACATCTAGTGATGACTGATCTAGGCACATGACACATCTAGTGATGACTGATCTAGACACATGACACATCTAGTGATGACTGATCTAGACGCATGACCCATCTAGTGATGACTGATCTAGATACATCACCCATCTAGTGATGACTGATCTAGTGATGACTGATCCAAACACATGACTCATCTAGTTATGACTGATCTAGACATGTGACTGATCTAGTGATGACTGATCTAGACACATGCCATATCTAGTGATGACTGATCTAGACACATGACCCATCTAGTTATGACTGATCTAGACACATGACCCATCTAGTTATGACTGATCTAGACACATGACCCATCTAGTGATGACAGATCTAGACACATCACACATCTAGTGATGACTGATCTAGACACATGACCCTCTACTGATGACTCATTAAGATACATCACTCATCTAGTGATGACTCATCTAGACATATGACCCATGTAGTGATGACTCATCTAGACAAATCACCCATCTAGTGATGACTCATCTAGACATATGACCCTCTAGTGACAACTCATCTAGACATATGACCCATCTAGTGATGACTGATCTAGACATATGACCCATCTAGTGATGACTCATGTAGACATATGACCCATCTAGTGATGACTGATCTAGACACATGACCCATCTAGTTATGACTGATCTAGACACATGACCCATCTAATGATGACTGATCTAGACACATCACCCATCTAGTTATGACTGATCTAGACATGTGACCCATCTAGTGATGACTGATCTAGACATGACATATCTAGTGATGACTGATCTAGACACATGACCCATCTAGTTATGACTGATCTAGACACATGACCCATCTAGTTATGACTGATCTAGACACATGACCCATCTAGTGATGACAGATCTAGACACATCACACATCTAGTGATGACTGATCTAGACACATGACCCTCTACTGATGACTCATTAAGATACATCACTCATCTAGACATATGACCCATGTAGTGATGACTCATCTAGACACATCACCCATCTAGTGATGACTCATCTAGACATATGACCCTCTAGTGACAACTCATCTAGACATATGACCCATCTAGTGATGACTGATCTAGACATATGACCCATCTAGTGATGACTGATCTAGACACATGACCCATCTAGTTATGACTGATCTAGACACATGACCCATCTAGTGATGACTCATTTAGACACATGACCCATCTAGTTATGACTTATCTAGACACATGACCCATCTAGTGATGACTCATCTAGACATATGACCCTCTAGTGACAACTCATCTAGACATGACCCATCTAGTGATGACTGATCTAGACATATGACTCATCTAGTGATGACTCATGTAGACATATGACCCATCTAGTGATGACTGATCTAGACACATGACCCATCTAGTTATGACTGATCTAGACACATGACCCATCTAATGATGACTGATCTAGACACATCACCCATCTAGTGATGACTGATCTAGACACATGACCCATCTTGTGATAACTGATCTAGACACATGACCCATCTAGTGATGACTGATCTAGACAAATATTGGAACAGCACCATATATCCAGTATACCTCAGTGCATGAAAATATGTCTTTTTTTTATAAACAAAAACACAGCATATGTAGATCAAACAAATCACCATATGTAGTACAACCAAACAATGAAATAAAACCAAACATTTGCAAGATTAATTAATTACCATGTAACTCATCATTACAATGAAATAGGCCTACATGTCCAATTCTCTGAGCTTATTAATTACCACGCAACTCATCATACAATGAAATACATCCAAACAGTCTAATTCTCTGTGCTCAACAATTACCAAGCAAATCACACAATGAAGCGCAACCAAATGTAATTCTATGAGCTCATTAATTACCATACAACTCATCATACAATTAAGTACAACCAAATGTAATTCTATGAGCTCATTAATTACCATTTAACTCATCACACAATAAAGCACAACCAAATGTAATTCTCTGGGCTCAATTACCAAGCAACTCATCACACAATGAAGTGCAACTAAACGTCAAATTCTCTGAACTCATTAACTGTCATGCTCCTACTCCAACCTTGTGCAGTTCTGATGATCAAGCAGTGTATAACTATCATGAGACACATTTTACAGCCCTGCCGACCCAGTGGTCATGGGTTTGTATCCCCTTGAGGTTGGATTCTTTCATGTGCCTGGGCCTCCAAGTTGACCTATAAAACTGGTACCTCTAAAACTCTTTAACCTCATTGCCATAAATCCACACACACACACACATATACATATACACAACTCCTACCTCCGCAGTTTATAGTAGTTAATAGTTATCTATGATTTAACGACCAGTTACTTGTATCTGATTGTTTCTTGTTCTCCTGGTTATGCTGCTGCTGGCACCTTGCCATCTTGACAGACGATAGTTTATTTTATTGTGCTTAAAAAAGGCTCCTGGTTGAATAATTATGTGTTATTTTTATAAACACAGTTTAAGAAAGAACTAGAAAATAAAAGAACTTCTGCCTTGACATGATGGGGAAACAAGAAAACCCTTGTGTTCTTTCAGAATATACACACATATACTACACTACTAATTATCAAAACAGTCATGGCCACCACAAACACTTCTTGACTTGTCCAAGCATATTTGTGACAGCTAATGACACACAATAAGGAAGAATGTTTTGTACAACAATTCATTGTTCTTGTAGTTAGAAAAAGAGTTCTTGCATGTTACATAGAACCAATTTTAACATATTGGTGCGAATTCTGGACAATTAGTAAACAGGCTAAAAAAATCCTGGAAGCCTTGAAGATGTGGTTTTATAGAAGAATGCTGAAAATTAATTGGCCAGCCAAAGTGAGTAATTTGGACATTTTGAAAGACAACTGATCACAAACATCAGAAAGAAACTCTCATCGTTTTTGGCCACAATATGAGAAGATAAAAATTTGAATGACCCACAATACAAATCACAGTAGTGAGGGGTAATACCACACATATTAACTGGACATGTCAAAACATAACTTTACATTGGTGGGAGTGGTATTCAAACAGAAATACACTCACACATGTTTATCAAGTTGTACTAGTAGGAGGCTAAAACAACACGAACACACATTATTTGTAAAACCACTGTAGCCATAGTGAAGCATATTCATACATGCTACTAGACATTTCAAACCATAGTGGAGCATTGTCTGGGAGCTACAAAACAAAGATCTATCAGATACTACTAGCTTGTCAAACAACAACAGTGGATAGAAAATGCAGACAAGAAAATCCGGCTGCTGTGGAGGCTGAAGTACAAGCGTTGATTTTCGAGAATTCGCTAGACAGTGACGCGGTCATCTACACAGATGGGTCGGTCGTCCGACATGTGAGAAGCTCATGGGCCTTTACAGCTCGGGCCGGAGGGAGAATTGTGAAGGAGGACTCTGGTGCTTTCACTGAAACCACAAGTAGCCTGACCATGGAAGTCATGGCAGTAAGTAAAGCAATAACATGGCTCGAGACACAGACATTCACTAGGGCTTGTTTCCTTAGCGACTCAATGAACATGATCAAGAGGATAGAGGAGGGGTTGATCCGAAGAGAATGGTTGCTGCCTCTGAAGCGGTCTCGGCTGGCAAAGATTAGTTTCATCTTCGTGCCAGGGCATGCGGGAGTACAAGGAAATGAGCGGGCTGACAAGCTTGCAGGTGAGGCTACTGTGGAGGGCGGACGCGCCATGGACCAGGCTGACATTCTGAATGCTCTACGAGAAGTGAGACTTTTGCAAGAACCAAGTGATGACTGTGAATCTACAACAATGGCCAGACTGCGAGAGCAGCAAATTAAAAGAGGGGTGGCCAAACAAGAACACTACGCAGGAAGCCAAAGAAGATTGATAAACCAACACAGAACTGGCGTCGTTAGCCGCTACACGCTGCAGGATTTGCTGAGGAGGGGATCCGAGCACTTATGGACTGAATGGTCCGATGTGCAACGAGGATGATCTGTCGACTAACTAACTAACTAACTAACAACAACAGTGGAGAAATGGGGGATGAGACTCATCTAGGAACTGAACTCTGGATCTCCACAAGACCACCAACCCTGGACCACCTGGGTACTGCAAAGTCCAGCAGGAGGAACACAGGCCTAAAATAGTTGGTGGAAAAATTACTAAATCTATCCTGGCGTACAAGTGAATAATGGATTATGAAAGCTCCTTCACAATTCCTTGATAAGCACAAAGGATAGAAAATACATCCTACACTCGAAGCAAACACTCATGTCCAAGATGATTTCAAGCCTGTGCTAAAGAAAAGAATAAGACAAACAAAAACTGCATTCTATCAAATGAAGAACGTTTTGTGCAACAAGTCACTGCCCTTGAAAGTTCGAAAAAGAGTTCTTGCATGTTACATAGAACCAATTTTAACATACGGCTGCAACATTTTGAGGGAAGCTGAGGAGCAAAGGCAAATTATCACAAACATAAGAAAGAAGAGTCATCATTTTTGTCCATACTATGAGAAGATAAAAACTGGAACATGTTGTAACAACTGGAAAAATTTGCAGAAAGAGAGAGAGAGCAAGACAGCGTGAGAAGATTCTTGATAGTCTTGTGTCATGGCAAAGAAGGGAGTCAACACACAAACTGATCCATGTCGTCGGAGATCACATTTTGTGGAGTTGCATGATCGCCCATGTCAGCCGGTAAGGCTGATAATGAGTGGGATCACTGCCAGGGATCACATGACTGTTACTAGGGATTGCATTACTGTTGCTTCATCTCATCTAGGTGTAGATGGGTCTTTGATTACAGCGCTCACACATATAATTATTCTGTGGTATCTTGAATCTTCTATGAGCGCTGGAATCCCTGACCTGTTTGCGGCGGCGATGATGGTGCATGCGTATTCTATATCTGTTGCTGCTGTGATCACACTTCTGCCTGGCGATGCTATAATCTTCTCACTGTGGCTGGTTTCTATTGTTATCTTATATTCTGTTTAAACTTTATCACTCTGCTCAGTTCACAACAGCTAACTACTTAGAACAAACTCAACGCATCTCGAATCACAGAACGCAGTTCAGTTTTCACTCTATATTTACTCCAAGCATTAGACAATTCACATCATCAATTTCACATGTCTATCAGTCTTCACACTGCTTAGAGTCCACACAATCACTGTAGATCTAACTAACAATGTGGGGGCTCAGTATATGGCCATTCTACGGGAACAAAAGAACTAGGTCCAGCTCCGACCACAGCTCCAGTCCAATTGATTTGACGGTGATGTTTTGCCCTCTCGAAAAACGACCAGAGCGCTTTTCACGCTTTAGTGACCAACGCTCGTGACAGGTCACTTTGCACGGTCTCCTTGTATAGACCACACTTTTCAGTGAATCCTGCCATGGTTGATAATACTACAAACCAGACCATGGCACTTATCAGTAAGCACAAAGGATAGAAAATACATCCTACAATCAAAGCAAACACTCGTGTGCAAGATGATTTCAAGCCTGTAGTGGACTCATCAGTCACCATCATACATATAGACAAATCTTAACTGTTTACACGTCCATCATCCAGACAAACAGAGAGGTTTTAATTTCTACAGGAAGCCTTTCATGAACGTACAGGGATTTGCTAGGTATAAAATGACAGCAATTGTAAGCACCACACTGGAAGACATTTCTGAATAAGTTGTCAGGTAAATATTAAAAAACAGATTAAAGAAGTTTCAAACACAAACCGACCCTGACATTCCATCACAGTTTTAAACAAGTATATTTATCACTGGAACATGCTGGCTAATACAGCTCACATCAGATGGTATGTGCCTTATCCTCATGGCCAGCAGGCACTTCGTCACACATGGGTTATTTCTTCCATGCTTTCAAGATCTCAGCAGCCTTCTCCAGTGTGCTATCCTCCTAAAGATAAAGAGAGATGAAATAATATGAACCTGTCAGATAGGTTTATCAATAATTTAATCAGATATTGCATGAATGCTAAACTCAAATATCTTATAGAAAATTAACAAACGTTATAATCATATACCAGAAATGTTATAAAGAATCTTTAGTAAACATTTCTATGTGTGCAAAGCAAAATTCAACCAGACCTTTATTAAACAAACTCTCACAAAATGCCTAGTCATTCCTCTATGATAATATGATACAAATGTTCTTTTTTACATTGCAAAAAGATGATGTACAGAAGAAGATATGTCAGTCAGTAAGTCGTGAAATGACAGTTGATAAATGGCTGCTGGTAATTTAAAGAGGTGTCATTATGTGACATATCCATCTAGCTTGATGTTTGCATGTGCACTGCACATGGTGTTGAAAATATCAGTCATACTAGAAGATTGCACCATCGAAAAACAATGAGTCGTTGCTGAGTTTTTTTTCTGGGCCCGAGTTAAGTATGATAATTCATACAGAAAGAAGTTTACATGAAAAACAAACCTAATTTCCTTTATTCCAGTGGCACTGGAGAACAAAAACAAAAGTTTCACATCAATGACCACATTCTGGAGCACCAGCAAAACCCATGAACAACATAATATCTACATTACCTTGATAAAACAAACTCTCACAAGATTCTCTGCTATCTCTCTATGTTCTTTGGAATAAAATGCTGATGACGGTACCACATTCAGTTTCTGTAAATAAAAACCAGAAAATATAAATTCAGTGAAAGCAGAAGGATACATTCTGTTGGCGCTTCTTTCACTGAACAACCCAAGGCTGTACGCCTAAGCAGATGGTACAGGGAGAATGAAGGTGATGGCTCTCACATCCTGACTACTGTGAGACAAGGTATATTCCCACTGGTAATGTCTGTTCTAATTATACAGTCTGGTTGAAGCTGTGCAAATTATTTACAACATCAACCCTGGCTGCCACCAGGTAGCCGTCTAATCTCATGCACAATCTGTACTAGAAGCTCTTGAAGATAGTAAACTCCCGTAGTTGAGGAGTGCATTCAGCAAGATGGCTGCTAGAAAATGAACCAGACTGCACTAGGTGGAGTTATAGTGGTTGGTGTGCTTGCCTGTCTAGACACTGGTCTAGGTTCACTTCCAAGGAGAGGCAGAATTATTTGTCTGACCAGTACAGCTTTGGGATTAACCCAGGATAGGCAGGATTATTTGTCTGACCAGTACAGCTTTGGGATTAACCCAGGATAGGCAGGATTATTTGTCTGACCAGTACAGCTTTTGGATTAACCCAGAATAGGCAGGATTATTTGTCTGAAAAGTACAGCTTTGGGATCAACCCAGGATAGGCAGGATTATTTGTCTGACCAGTACAGCTTTGGGATCAACCCAGGATATGCAGGATTATTTGTCTGACCAGTACAGCTTTGGGATCAACCCAGAATAGGCAGGATTATTTGTTGACCAGTACAGCTTTGGGATTAACCCAGGATAGGCAGGATTATTTGTTGACCAGTACAGCTTTGGGATTAACCCAGGATAGGCAGGATTATTTGTCTGACCAGTACAGCTTTGGGATCAACCCAGGATAGGCAGGATTATTTGTCTGACCAGTACAGCTTTGGGATCAACCCAGGATAGGCAGGATTATTTGTCTGACCAGTACAGCTTTGGGATTAACCCAGGATAGGCAGGATTATTTGTCTGACCAGTACAGCTTTGGGATCAACCCAGAATAGGCAGGATTATTTGTCTGACCAGTACAGCTTTGGGATTAACCCAGGATAGGCAGGATTATTTGTTGACCAGTACAGCTTTGGGATTAACCCAGGATAGGCAGGATTATTTGTCTGACCAGTACAGCTTTGGGATCAACCCAGAATAGGCAGGATTATTTGTCTGACCAGTACAGCTTTGGGATTAACCCAGGATAGGCAGGATTATTTGTTGACCAGTACAGCTTTGGGATTAACCCAGGATAGGCAGGATTATTTGTCTGACCAGTACAGCTTTGGGATCAACCCAGGATAGGCAGGATTATTTGTCTGACCAGTACAGCTTTGGGATCAACCCAGAATAGGCAGGATTATTTGTCTGACCAGTACAGCTGTGGGATAAACCCAGAATAGGCAGGATTATTTGTCTGACCAGTACAGCTTTGGGATCAACCCAGAATAGGCAGGATTATTTGTCTGACCAGTACAGCTTTGGGAAGAAGGAAATACCACAATGTAATATACAAGCAAATGGGCATATTCTTAAACAAGTGAATCGGTACAATTATCTCGGAACAGTCATAACATCTGATGGGAGACGCCTTGAAGAGATTAGAACAAGAATTGCCATTACGAAGGTAGCCTTTTGCAAAGATGAAAAACATACTGACCAATAAAAAGATATCAATTGAAACGAGAAAAAGAGTGTTGAAATGTTACATAGAACCTGTACTTTTGTATGGATGTGAAGCAAGGGCAACGAGCAGACAAGTTGAAAAACATCTGATGGCTGTGCAAATGTGGTTTCTGAGGAAAATGCAAAGAATACCATGGACAGACAGAAAAACCAATGACCAAGTCCTTCAAGAAACAAATGAATATCGTTAGACAGACATAATTTTTTGGGCATTTTATGAGAAGAAATTAATTGAAGAAGTTGATTAGTGCTGGTCAAGATGGAAGGGAAATGAGATCAAGGGGAAGACTGAGAAGTAAATACCTGCATGGCTTGGCCACTGTGGCATGGCTGAGACAGAAACATCGAGCTGATCCACGGCTCTGGTGATCGAGTGAGATGGCAAAACATGACCGCCCACACTTATTGGCATGGCACATGATGGATGGATGGATGGACAGCTTTGGGATCAACCCAGCCTCATAAAAATGGGTACCCCGGGAAGGTTAACCCGGTCAACAAATGCCCGCAGAAGTCGGATGTGTCGGCCTAACGGCGCAAGAACGCAGCTCTGCTGTAAACAGGCACAACGCAATCACGTCCGAAAAAAAAAACAACTCCGGATGAACGAAGAAGAAGAAGAAAATGGGATACCAATTAATATTCTGGGAAGGAAAGGTGAGGAAGAAGGGAACTTTCCACTGCTTTTCTTAAATCATGGCCTGGAATATGTGAAGACATGACACTTCAAACCTCAGTGGCAGTATCTACTTTGGAAATACATGTTTTACCAGAGCAGGTACCATCCCATTGTGGAATATCTGGAAATGAAAATGCAGATAAGCTTGCAAACAAAAAGTGAATCATGTAGAAAAAGTTGTGTGTACAAGCCTATCTCAGAGCAAGAAACAGAAACTGTTGTGGCCAGCCTCTCTGTGTAGACACTTCATTAATTCACTGATTGAGGATTTGGTGTGTTTATATATATGTAAACTGGGACTCTCCCGCTGTTAATACTTCACCTCGACACCACAAGGTACAAGAGGGATGAGATGAGATGATATATATATATATATATATATATATATATATATATATATATATATATATATATATATATGCAGTTATTGTGCATGTTGAGTAACTAGAGTTAGAATGAAACTATAAAACAGAAATTATCTCCAAGAAAACAGAAATATCACAATAACATCTAAGTAAATTGGAAAATTCTTAAACAGGTGAGTTACTACAGCTATTTTGGAACAGCATACCATCTAAAGTAAGATGCTTTTTAGAGATTAGAACAAGAGAGACAAAAATTAAAGGAATACCATGGATAGAAAAACAAATGGTATATACCTTCAAAGAACAAATGAAAACTGTAAATTAGTTAGATAAATCAGATGTGGAAAGTTAAGATTTTTTTAGGACCAGTTATATGGAGAAATAAACGTAATGACAAATGGCAAACTTTATGAGAAAAGACTTTATGAGATATTATAACAGTGCTGAAGTTATAGAGCAGAGACAAAGTCCTCGCTGTATTTCAAATATTTATTCAATTGAATACATCGTAGAATATAAAACAGCATACAATGACTTTCTGGACAGATGTTATTACAATAGGTGTTGCTGACCCGAGGAACAGATGGTAACTAACTATTCCTACCCCCCGCGTCACAGCTTGAGCGTCCCTAGTTACATCCCAACGGGATGCTCAGCCGTGCCTTGTATACTAGTCTTTTCCCTCTTTGCACACCACCCATTAAACCCCCTAACAGAGATGATGCTCTGTTATAATATATATGCAGTAAAACTGATTAACCACCACTCGTTTAACCGTCAGTTTCTGTTATCCATCATAGTCATTTTTTAAAACATGCGTGAGTATCAACAAAAGGATGCTATTTTCAATGTTGCATTGCCTGGGCTGACCTTACAGTGTCTAACCTAAAGAATGGGTGGAATAAATGGTTGGAATGTGACAAAATGGATGGAGGCTTTGAAATTTTGAACGATGATTAAATTGTTTCTATTGTGACTACCTATTGAAGAAGAAATTGATGATGATGTAGGATCAGTTCTTAATCAAAAACCTACAACTTGCCACTCAGAAGCAGAAACAATGTTATCAAAGTGCATCGACTGATTTGAAATTCAAGAGGAGGAAAATGCAACGCAGGTACTTCTGTATAAGATATGGAACATTGCCGCGCAGAAAGCTTGAGCCTCAAAGACACAGAAGGAGATGACAGATTATTTTTAAGTAACGTAGGTGTATAGTATCACAATAAATTTATGTACATTACTACTCTTATACTGAAGTTCATAATGATCGTTTTGTAAAATTAAATACAATATGTATGTATTATTCACTTTTGAAGGATTTTATTTTCATTTTTGTCCCAGACATGCAGTTAGTTAGTTAGTCGCGATTCCAACTTCACAGCAATCGGGTAGTCCCATTATGCTCCATTCCTGTGCCAGTGGATATCACATAAAATGCTCCTCACTGCACCATGTGAAAAGTGGAAAAGACAGGAGTCTCGACAACCAACAGCCCGCACAGGTACACTGTGCATAATGCCGCCGCCAGAATGACAACACAAAAGTCCTCCATGAAAAGAAAAGTCCATCTTCAATGGAAGTGGCAGTCACTAGAAAACCGGCAGCCACACATTACTGCATAAGGCAAAAACCAGCCCATTTTGCGACAAAGCCAGCTATGCCTTTTCCCGAATATGCAGTTCACGCCACAAACAATCGCAGACAGATAGTAAAAGCATTTCCCTGTACATAATGCCGTCGCTAGAAGTGTCAACACAAAAGTCCTGCATGAAAAATACAGTTCATATTTGATGGAAACGACAGTCATTTTCCCATCTGGATGTTTTCCTAGCTGTTCACCTAGACAATCTAGGTATTTCTAGATGATGTTTACTTCGTTTCTAGATGTTTTCTGTTAAAGAAAAGTGGCAACCCTGAGCCAGCTACACCATTTTTCCCGAACCTGCAGTTCTCAGTTCACGCCACAAACAACCTCAGACAGATGTAAAAGCATTTCACTGTACGTAATGCCATCGCCAGAATGCCAACCAAAAAACCTCCACGAAAATACATTTCATCATCAATGGAAGCAGCAGTCACTAGAAGACCAGCAGCCACACATTTCTGCATAAGGCAAAAACCGGTCAATTCTGCGACACAGCCAGCTGCCATTGCTCTGAACATGCAGTTCATGCTCCAAACAACCTCAGGCAGATGTAAAAGCATTTCACACAAAATTCACAGCTCACAACCATGGTCCAAATGGCGACGGTTAATCAAAGCTGTACTCGTGTGTGTGTGTGCGCATGCGCGTGTGTGTGCGCGCGCGTGTGATATATATATATATATATATATATATATATATATATATAGAGAGAGAGAGAGAGAGACGAGAGAGAGCAGAGAGAGACAGAGACAGAGACAGAGAGACAAAGAGAGAGAGAGAGAGACAGAGAGATATGATATAATAATATTTTGTTTAAATGCCTACTTTATTGACTGTTATCCATCTGACAAATCTGAAGTCCTTTGCTTCATCGCCATCAGGAATATCCACACCTGAAACAAGAGATCCTGTATCAAGGCTGTTGTACAAATAAATCAACAATTTCTACTCAATTATGTCTTACAGCAGGTTACCCTCAAACAACCAAAATCACTGCCAGCCACCCAAAGTCATGTCTTGAAACAGAATTGATTCTCTCAACAGCTAAAAAAAAACACTCGTGTATGTTGACTGGACTGAAAGCAGATTGGAGAATAACATTGGCACTTCGTCTTCTTCTATGCCTTTGTTTTCTCGCCAAAAAAACCCATATCTGTCTGTTGTATAAAATCAAAGTCCACTTTAGTTTAGCTTTGTCAGCAGTTTCTCTTGGCTGCTGCCAAGCTGTAGCTCTGTGTCAAATTGATAGTCTTGGAGAAAATGTTCCAGTTGTGTTTACCCTCGCCACATGAACAAACAAACCTGTCCAATTTTGATTTACAGTAAAATTTCAAACAACGTTTACCATAAACTTCAGCACTACAACCTTTATGCATAATTCAAACAATACAACTCACAATCAAACAACGGGTACAATAGTTTCCTCTAAGCTCAATGATGGGAAAATAACCAGTGAGAGTATCTGCCGCCTCATAATGCAGTAACTTCTTCTATGTACAGTAATTAGCATTTCTCATGCACTGTCTTGTGCGGTGGCTCTCAACCGGTGGGGAATTCCCCCCCCCCCCCCCCCCCCACAGGGGGGAATTTTAGGTTTCCAGGGGGGAATTAAGATTATTTCAAGGCCGCATTAATACAAGAACCGATTACTTGATATTGTTTTCCCCTCCATACTTTACAGTTCTGTACTTCTCATCCTACTGAAATTCATTTTATAAAGCAAGCAGACCTGCAAATCACATTTTATGTAGACATCTAGACTTGTTCTAGTATGTGTTATTAAATTAAGCTTCCATTTTTACGTATACTGTGTAGGGGCATGAGAGAATTTATAGGGAGGAAATACAAAATGGGGGGAATGGCGTTCTGAACATATGGTGAAGGGGTGCATGGGCCAAGAAAGGTTGAGAACCACTGGTCTAGTGGACCTTCTTGATTCCACTTTCTAGGACAGTGTACCACACCTAGTTCTGCCCCTCAAATACCAGTGTGCCACACCTAGTTCTGCCCCTCAAATACCAGTGTGTCAAGATTTGCTTCCCCATGACAGATGCCATCCAAGGTATCAGGCTCTATTTAACCCTGAATTGGTTGTCTTTCCTAATAATTTTGCCAAGACAGCAGCCTTAACCCCTCTCTTTGCAATTCCCAACTGTCATAGGATTTTTCACATGCACAATTTGCACACAGGTCCTCCTCCTTTTCACTTTTATCTGAGAAGGTTAGGTATCTCATACACTACCCAAGGGATCAGAAGGACGATTGATATCACTTGATACTAAACTCTGCAGAGAAATCACTGATCTGCCCGCAGTTGGTATCCCCCTGAAAACTATCTTAGAATGAACTCCACGGAAAGAGGAACACAGACTATCACTACAAATCCAGACAAAAGTGAAAGGAATATTTGACAAGGAGAAATCAGAACAGTGTACAATGCAGAACAGTCACTCTGTTTCCTTGATGAAGAATACCCACAGGACCTCTGGATCCGAGTCTACACAGATGGTTCAGCACAAAATGCTATTTGAAATGGAGGAGCAGGATTGTACATAGACTAACTACCCAAATAATACTAGGAACACGGCCAGAGTACCAACAGGAAATTACTGCCATAACCATCTACCTAGTTTTTTAAAATAATTAACCATGACAGCATGTTCTTAGTTTTTAAGAAAAATCCATCACCACACAAGTTTCCAGGAGCTGGAGTAGAGCAGTGGCTAGCATACTTGTCTGCCGACCCTGTGACTATGTGTTCAATCACATACTGGTTGGCCTATAAAAATATGGAGCAAGCATCATATACCAAATACTCCTTTTTAATGTATAGCCCTTTCAGATTACTTACCCATTTTAGAAGAATAATTCATTTGACCACTTTTCCATTATAGAATAATAATTCACTGATCACTTTCCCTATTTCAGAGCAAAATTCATTGGACCACTTCCCATTTTAGAATAATCAGCCATCAGCTCACCTACCAAGTTTAGAATAATCAGCCATCAGCCCATCTACAAAGTTTAGAATAATCACCCGGGAAGGTTAACCCGGTCAACAAATGCCTGCAGAAGTCAGATGTGTCAGCCTAACGGCGCAAGAACGCAGCACTGTGGTAAACAGGCACAACGCAAAAACGTCTAAAAAAAACTCTGGATGAACAAAGAAGAAGAAGAAGAATCAGCTCACCTACCAAGTTTAGTATAATCAGCCATCAGATCACTTACCAAGTTTAGTATAATCAGCGATTAAACCACTCACCTAGTTTAGTATAATCAGCCATCAGACCACTTACCAAGTTTAGGATAGTCAGGCATCAGACCACTCACCAAGTTTAGTATAATCAGGCATCAGCCCACCTACCAAGTTTAGTATAATCCGTGATCAGACCACTCACCAAGTTTAGTATAATCCGTGATCAGACCACTCACCAAGTTTAGTATAATCAGCCATCAGACCACTCACCAAGTTTAGTATAATAAGCCATCAGACCACTCACCAAGTTTAGTATAATCAGCCATCAGACCACTCACCAAGTTTAGTATAATCCGTGATCAGACCACTCACAAAGTTTAGTATAATCAGTGATCAGACCACTTACCAAGTTTAGTATAATCAGCCATCAGACCACCTACCAAGTTAGTATAATCAGCGATCAGACCACCTACCAAGTTTAGTATAATCAGTGATCAGACCACTCACCAAGTTTAGTATAATCAGTGATCAGACCACTCACCAAGTTTAGTATAATCAGCAATCAGACCAATCACCAAGTTTAGTATAATCAGTGATTAAACCACTCACCAAGTTTAGTATAATCAGTGATTAAACCACTCACCAAGTTTAGTATAATCAGTGATCAGACCACACACTCACCAAGTTTAGTATAATCAGTGATTAAACCACTCACCAAGTTTAGTATAATCAGTGATCAGACCACTCACCAAGTTTAGTATAATCAGCCATCAGACCACTCACCAAGTTTAGTATAATCCGTGATCAGACCTCTCACAAAGTTTAGTATAATCAGTGATCAGACCACTTACCAAGTTTAGTATAATCAGCCATCAGACCACCTACCAAGTTTAGTATAATCAGCGATCAGACCACCTACCAAGTTTAGTATAATCAGTGATCAGACCACTCACCAAGTTTAGTATAATCAGTGATCAGACCACTCACCAAGTTTAGTATAATCAGCAATCAGACCAATCACCAAGTTTAGTATAATCAGTGATTAAACCACTCACCAAGTTTAGTATAATCAGTGATTAAACCACTCACCAAGTTTAGTATAATCAGTGATCAGACCACGCACTCACCAAGTTTAGTATAATCAGTGATTAAACCACTCACCAAGTTTAGTATAATCAGTGATCAGACCACTCACCAAGTTTAGTATAATCAGTGATTAAACCACTCACCAAGTTTAGCATAATCAGTGATCAGACCACTCACCAAGTTTAGTATAATCAGTGATTAAACCACTCACCAAGTTTAGTATAATCAGTGATCAGACCACTCACCAAGTTTAGTATAATCAGTGATTACACCACTCACCAAGTTTAGTATAATCAGTGATCAGACCACTCACCAAGTTTAGTATAATCAGTGATTAAACCACTCACCAAGTTTAGCATAATCAGTGATCAGACCACTCACCAAGTTTAGTATAATCAGTGATTAAACCACTCACCAGTTTAGTATAATCAGTGATCAGACCACTCACCAAGTTTAGTATAATCAGTGATTACACCACTCACCAAGTTTAGTATAATCAGTGATCAGACCACTCACCAAGTTTAGTATAGTCAGTGATTAAACCACTCACCAAGTTTAGTATAATCAGCGATCAGACCACTCACCAAGTTTAGTATAATCAGTGATTAAACCACTCACCAAGTTTAGTATAATCAGTGATCAGACCACTCACCAAGTTTAGTATAATCAGTGATTACACCACTCACCAAGTTTAGTATAATCAGTGATCAAACCACTCACCAAGTTTAGTATAATCAGCCAACATGAAGTAACCAGCTTCAGGAACAACAGGTCGAAGTCCTGCTTCTACCAGAATTTTTGCCAGATAGTCTCTCTTTGGCTTAAGCTGCTCAGCCAGCGATGTGAGATAACATTCTGGTGTACCAATTCTAGACATTTCAATTTCCAGTCCTCTGGCGACCGCCTCCTGTAAGATTTATTTTGTTTAACTTAAAAACAATCTAGAGATAGTAAAACAGTTAGGGTCAATGCTGCTCTATCTTTCACTTCTTGTACAATTAAAAATGTTTCTATTTTCATAAAAGCAACCAGTGATGTGCTTTTATATTAACTGTCATCGTTAGTTATATTTTAAAAAATTAATATGTTCTTGTGTTATTCATACATTAAAACATACAATTTATATTTAATTACATGTTTATCATGCAAACAACAATTCATTGGTTTAACGATGCATCACAAATTTCTTCCACATCTTTCTAGGAATTGTTATTTTACAGCGGGAGTCTCTGTGGTGAAGTGGTCAAGCCGTTTGACTCGTGCTCCGAAGGTTGTGGGTTCGATTCCCGGCCCGCGCCCTTCGGTTTACGAGTTAAATGTTTCGGAGACTCCTGTGGGTCGTCGCTAAAAGCTAAGGAGTTTGTGGTTTGTGCGACGCTTTCCGCGCTGCGGAAAGAGACCGAGCCATATAGGATAAAACCCGGTGCAATGAAGTCGACCCTGTCGACTTGTAAGCGACTGTTTTTGTTATTTTACAGTGAAATGTGTATGGATTAGAAGTGTTTTTTTAAAATAACTTTCTATGATAGATGGAGGTTCAGTAACCACTACCAGAGTTTAAATTTAAAAAAAAAAGAAGCTTAAATAAAGTAAATACCAAAATAAGAGTAGTACAACAGTGGATACAATCCTACTGTAGCATGCCCATAAATACAAGAGCAGATATATTAAGTAAGGAATGAGAACAAACAGAACAAACAGAAACAACCACCTTCCATGACAAGAAGAACCTTAACCTAGTCCGTTAGAAAGCTCAACTAACAATGAGAAAACTATTACTATCTTGATTGAGCAAGACAGGTGATCAGAACAGGAACAACAGACTGAATAGTCACATGGGCTGAAACTGGTCCCGTCACCCCTGTGTGTATGTAGACTGGCAGAAGTGACAGCCGAATATATCATTCAAGACTGTTACATGTTTCATCACTTGTGCACTTTCTTGTTAATTTTATTTCAACAGAAAACACCTTCTCCCACACAAAAGTCTCAGTGAGCTCTCAAATACAGCAACATACAATCAAAACACAGAACACCTTGTGTAGACATTTCTAGACCACCAGCGACTTAGAAGAAAAAGATGAAAAAGAAGTAAAAGTAACCACTGTCTAGAACAGAAAAAGTTAAATTAATAACTAGGATAGAATGGATTAAAACTCTACATACTTCAGTTTATAAACATAAAATATTTTCCAAGTTATACAGGCATTAAAAACACTTCCCTCTGACTTTTAAAAAATCACTATCCCAGGTACTGAAAAACATATTTACCCATTAATTATATTTCATCAAAAGAACACTACTCTGTAAGTTTTATTTTAACAAAAGCATTTTATTTTCCTTAAGCCGGTCTCCCTGGCCTAGGGGTTAAACGACTTTCTCCGTAATCCTGTTTATCCATGTAGGGTAACACAGCACATGAGAATTGGTAGCGGTTCTCGCCGTGCTAGTGACTTGTGGGATATGTGAGCCAGCTGCTCAGAAAGCAATGGCAAACTACTGAGTGTAATCTTGCCAAGAACAGTCATCAACAGTAGTTAAATGCTGGTGTTGGCAGCGATGTCCTGCAAAGGATATGCGAAAGAAAAAAAATTTTCCTTAAGAAAAAGCAATGTTGAATGTAAAATAAATTTTTATTGTTTTATTTTAAATAGAAACCACCTTCTCTCTAATTGTATTTTAAAAATATTTCCTACACACATTGCTATTTGTTTTCGTAATAAACATCTTCTCCCTTGTTTTATAAGTACTGGATATCTATGTGTGCACCCCTCCCCACCACCACCACCAACACACACATACGCACGCACACACACACTAAGTAACTTGCCTGTATAGGAGTCGGACAGGTGTAATTACAGTTTTGATGAACAATTTGAGCACAGGTGATTAAATCTTTGGGGCCAATGCTCCAGCCAATCTTCCAACCAGTAACACTGAAGGTTTTCCCCGCACTTCCGATAGTAATAGTTCTCTCCCACATGTCAGGCAAAGTCGCTAGAAAATAATTTGATGATGAAATTATTCTATTTGTCTGGAACCATGGATAGACCACGCTACATGGTTAATATTATTTCATATGACAGGAAAAGTGGGCAGACAACCCTACATGGTTAATATTATTTCATATGACAGGAAAATGGGTAGACAATGCTACACGGTTAATATTATTTCATATGACAGGAAAATGGGTAGACAATGCTACACGGTTAATATTATTTCATATGACAGGAAAAGTGGGCAGACACCGCTACATGGTTAATATTCTTTCTTATGACAGGAAAAGTGGGTAGACACTCATTTCCTGACACACATTTTCAGGCTGGGTTGACCTGGAAACTCGTGCTAATGAAAACAAATGCCTCAATGTGAATTTGAACCCATGACAACTAGGCCATCAGGCAAGCATCTAGCCACTACGTTATTATGATTCCCACAACAATACATAGTTAATATTAGTCTATATGTTTGGAAGAGTGGCTAAACAACACCACATAATAAACATTATTTCATATGTCTGGAATATGTTGCTAAACAACACTACATAGTTAAAACATTCTTCTATATGTTTGGGAGAGTGTCTGAACAAGACTATATAATTACAATTATTTCATAAGACTGGAAGAGTCAATAAATGAACACATATTTAGAGAAAAAACATCATCTATAATTTGTTCATCATATATAATTGTTACTATTCAACTAGTATGGAAGTTCTGAAGTTCAATCTAGAGCCTTAGAATTCTTAATGTTCCTCATTTGAAAAAAAAAAATAGAAAAATAGATTACTCGTGATGGCTGATGTATTAAATGACAATGGGGACATCACTGCTTATGTGTGATAAATTTATTATATTTAAATTGTTATAAAATGGTTTCCTTAAATTTTCATTGTCCACAGTCAGCATGTAAAGCAGTAAAGTAACATGTATATTTTTCTTAGTCTGGTGCCCACCCTTCAGCATGTCCAAATTAAAACACCCTTCTGACAAGAACTACCACCAACATGGTCCTGGAAACACAATAGCCCTGGCATCATAACAAGATGGAGTCAAAGGATAAGAAATCTTACCTATTTTAATATGCTTGTTGTTGTCATATGTCATCCACTCATACACTTCATCAGCAACACATACAACATCATGCTTCTTGCAGAGATCTGCAATGATGGTTAGTTCATCCCTGGTAAACACCTGGCATAAAGAAAAATTCTGGCTCTATGTTCATCATTCAACACATGTTTTAGAAAAATGTTTATGAACATCAGTTTTTCATAATACTGGTCATTTAACAAATGTTAACATCAGTATGGTGAACACTAGTTACTTAAAAACTTAACATTGTTTCTGTGGTAAACACCTACCAGTTTTTACATTGTTAACATCATTTGTCCTTGGTGAACACAAGTCATTTTGAAAGTTGTCAACATAGTTTGTCTTTAGTAAGCACTGCCAATATTTTTTTTAATTGAACATGTTTAAAAATCACACTTGGTGAACATAAGGAATGAAAAAACAATTTTTACCATTAATTTGGTTGTGGTGAATACCAGTCACTGAAACACTGTCACTGAGTTTGTCCTTGGCGAACACCTGTCACTACTTTTAACACTACTAAAAAAAGAAATGCATGTTACCTAATGTTTACTTCCCCAATAGGAGAAATCGTGGGCATTATCCAACAAATGAAAAGTGTGCATGTGTCATATGTAAAATTTATTCTTTATTTCTCCAGCTAGGTAGAAGAGCAGTAACAAAGACAAAAGGAAAAATAAGAAATGATAAGCTACGTATTATTTTCATCTACACTCTATGTATGGTAGTGAAGCAGCGACAAAGGAAGAAAAGAAGTTGTATTTATGAAAAATTAATAAAACCTCAGTGTAATTTATTTCTCCAAATTCTGATTAGATTAGAAAATACATGACAAAGAAAGAAAGGATTAAGAAAGAAACAATTGATGAATGTTGGTTGGTTGCTTGGTTGTGAATACTCCAGGATACTGAGTGTTATTTCTCAAGTATAGTCATATACACTACTTCTAGTAGCACTGAACTGATTTACGCATGTGATTAGTTTTCCCTTTTACTAGTGTCCCTCGCCATCAGGTGGATCCACTTCAACTTCAGAGGTACTTGTAATTTCATCCCCAAGTCAAGGACGAGAGGTCAACATTTTAGTCCAATTGGACCCGTGAAAGGGGTTTAACTTCCCCCCCCCACCTCAGCATCAACAGACAGGATGTTTAAGAACAAGGGCTCTTATCCATTCAGCCATGCTGACCTCCATCTCTTAAGTCTGATGCACTGGAATTCAGGTCATCTAAGCCCTAAATAGGGTTTGCATCCATTAGAGCCAGGTTAGTGTAAACAAATGTGTTCCCCTGATCTGATACCAAAATACCATCTCCATAGGGACAATGTGAGACAGCTCTCCTTCCCCTCCTCAAGCTCAGAGATGAGCTGGGTGTACATAGCAGGTACTGGAACTTCACATCTATAGACAGGCATGACATGCAATCAGGTCATGGTTCAGCACACTACAAACAGACTGGCTGGAATTAAACATACAATGGTAGTAGTTTCCTCCAGGTTCTGGGTATTTCATTGTCAACAGGCTCCAACTCAATGTCCAGGGGAAGTGAATACTGGATAAAAATATCAACAAATAAATAAAAACAAAAACAAATAAAGTCTGGAAGTAATGAGCACCTTTCCTAATGGGTTACTTGGTGTGTTGACTATTATCAGTTTGGTTTTGGCATTAAATTTACTGGCCAGCTCATCAGGATCAAATTTCCAATCTGCACTGGATGTGACTTCCCCATCTTTTGTCTGAAAGAAATACAATACAGTTGTAAAAATGATAAAATCTTGAAAACATTAAGTACAAAAATAAAATCGAAGGAACCTTCTTGCACACTTTGAAGTGTGTTGGGTATATGGAGCTAGCCTCATATTTTATAGACCAATCAGGACTCAAGCGGTGTTGTGGTCAATATTACATTAGCTGACTTGACTTCCCAAGACATTTCTCCTGATGCCCACTTCAGCAGGCAAGTGTGCTAGCCATTAAACTACCATGGGTGGCAAAACATAAAGGTAAAAGAAATCATGCAACTCAATACTGATGATGGCAGTACTTAAGAGATGATTATGATGATGATGGTGGTGTTTCTGGTTACAATGGCAGTAATGGTAGTGATGAGGATCGCAGTAACGATCAAGACAATGATGGTGGTGTGTATGACAATAAGGTGGTAGTGTTTACAGTGATAATAAAGATCAGGACAGTGGTGGTAATATGATGACAATGACAATGATGAAGCAAATTACATAATGAATGCATAGTGAAAACTGTTTATCAACAAATATTCACACAAGTCGTATGATTAAACTTACAGGTCTGAGCGGAACACAAACAGGTACCCCCTGAACAACAGTCACCATGGGAAGGTAGCAGTCAAAGAATGGCTCCAGAATTATTACCTGCAACAATCAAGACACATTTAATGAAGATATTTAAAATAAGTAGAAATGTCAGCCAGTGGTGATGGCAAAGTATAAGTGTATTATGCACCATTTCACAATCACTAAAGAAAAAAACTGCAACTTTTTACCTTAAATGAAACAGAAAGTTTCTTAGAATATCAGGGGATCAAGAAGAAAAGTACTGATATTCTACTACATCTGAAGGCTGAAGAAAACTGGCTCACAAACAGTATCATGTCTCAAAAACTGACATACTTTAGCCATACTCAATGTCTCTGTGATTGGAGAGAACAGTGATGGAAGGTATGGTTAGCTGGAAGAAGAAGCAGGGGTCAACTAACACAAAGATGGACATGGGACATTAGAGACACCCAGGGCATGATAATGCATGAGGTGGAGCTGCAAGAGATGAAAGAGTCCTTCTGGCAAGTCAAGATAAGAGTGATATTTTGCAAATGATCTTCTTCTTCTTCTTCGTTCATCCGGAGTTTTTTTCCGGACGTGATTGCGTTGTGCCTGTTTACAGCAGAGCTGCGTTCTTGCGCCGTTAGGCCGATACATCCGACTTCTGTGGGCATTTGTTGACCGGGTTAACCTTCCCGGGGGTGCAAATGATCTGATACATCATGATGATCTCATCTCATCTTGTTCCTCTTGTACTTTGCGGTGTTGAAGTGAAGTATAAACAGCGGGGGTAAACGTTTATGGGCTTCATGTATCAAGAATCCCATGGATTCAATGCAAGTCCTCTAGCGCTGATAAAGTGCTTGGATTCCTGTAGAACAAAACGCTCTTGGTCGCAGTGTGTAACCACTCATGCACCACCTGATGTACATCTTTAGAGAAGTCACGCCATTTTGAAACTTCCTACTCCACTCATACACTTGCTGGACTGACAGGCATGCATCACCATACTGGACCTTCATTCACTGATGAATTTCTATAGGTTTTACCCCTTCACTGATAAAAAACAGATAAAAGAACGCTGCTCCTCTTGGTGCATGTCAAAAGTGGGGTGGCCATCTTTAAATTGTCCTTATGACATCACTGTGTTTGTCTGTATCGTGATGTCACTTGTTTAACCCTCTTGACATCTTTAACAACAATACTGACAGGTTGCAAGACAATGGAATGGTTATTGTAATTTCTAGCAAACTTTTAAGATTTTCATTTGAAGTCTCCTCGTATAAGCTTATATATTCTCTACACTCTGTGGCAGGAGAGGATTACCAAAAGAGAAAAATAAAGAGCAAAAAAGTCAAAGTTGTGAAGCTATTTGATCACTCCATTCCATAGCTGTCTGTCTCGTGCTGCTCTCTTTAATTCCATGCATGTCTGCTTTGATAGATCTGTGTATGTCTGCATTATCAATGTTGTCCTTGGTCTACCCCTTCCTTTTTTCTCTGGTATTGTGGCCTCCAGTGCTCTCTTTATTGTTTCTTTATGTCTTAAGGTGTAACCAAGCCATGAGAGTCTTCACTTTTTTTGTTTATTACTTTAAGAAATATTCCTTCTCTGTTATATTTAGCCACAACTTACTCACTTGTCAATTTTTTAATCCAGCTAATTTTTAATCCAAACAATTCTTCAGTAGCACCACATCTTGAATGCATGTGAATATTTTTCATCACATTTACTCACTGTCCAAGGTAAAAAGAAAGAAAAATAAAAATAAATAAAGCTAAAGAAAGAAAGACATAAAGAACAAGAAACAAAGGGTTAAGAATTGGGCATATAACATTCTGCCTAGTTATCTCTCTCATTTCACACGTTAAACAATAAAAAATATTTAACATTATAAATGCATAGAAAATTATCAAAAATGATTACATCACTAGGTAATACTAATTATTATTATGTTAATTATAATAAGGCACCACACACAAAATATACTGTAGAACAAGATAGAAGATTATTATAGAAGATTATATTAGAAGTATACTAGGATTTTTTAAAGGGGACATGTAATGTGTAATGAGATAGTATTAAAATAGCTTGTAATTGTATACACAGGGGCAGGTGGTATCTTTTATTCTCTGTGCATGTCAAAAAGTCCTACAGCAGTTTAAAATTGTAAAGAGTAGCTTATGAGGTCACTGCCCCGACATAATTGTTAGAACAGAAAATGTGCCCATAGGTAGATAGAGCCCTTTACCTTAGACAGGAAGCAAATTTGGCACAAATGCATGCCTATGTCAGACCTACAGAATGACCTTTGATCGATGCATAACTATATGTTAAGCACTCCCCTTGAAAGAGAAGAACAGAGAAGAAGAAGAAATGTCTTTTGCCAGCTAAGTACTGTTATTTTTTGTTCATTGAAAAAAGACAATTCAAAACTGCTAACTTTACTTATATGTGTCTTTTGTTTGTTAAACTTTCTTGTCACATTTCACTTTCATTAGATTTCTGTATCAGCTTAATAACAACACCCTTCTTTCTGTACCAATTTGGTCTGAGTACACTGATCAAGCCAGTCTCCCTGGCCTAGGAGTTAGTGACTTTCTCTGTAATCCCGTTTATCCAAGTGAGCAAATGCGGATGCACGAGAATCGGTAGTGGTTCTTGCCGTGCCCGTTTCGTACGGGATACATGAGCCAGCCGCTCAGAAAGCAATGGCAAATTACTGAGCGTAATCTTGCCAAGAAATCAACAACAGCGGTAAAATGCTGGTGTTAACGGCAATTCCTGTAATAGGATATGCACACAAAAAACTGATCAAAGAATGACCTTGCCCTAGGTGCTCACCTCATCTCCCGGGTTAACCAAACCTTGAATCACACAGAACAGAGCTCCATAAGCTCCCACACTTATAAGGATATCAGTCATAGGATCAACCAACCTCTGCAGGTGCGGTTCATACAGCTTGGCTAGTGCATTTACCAGACGAGGATGGCCCTGGCAGAGTGGATCAAATACATCAATAATTATACATTTCACTTTTTATATTAGAATAAAAAAATTATATTATACAGTTATACATTACATTAAAATTTCAATTCATTATTACTGAATGTAAAAGAAAGAAAGAGAGAGAGAGAGAGAGAGAGAGAGAGAGAGAGAGAGAGAGAGAGAGAGGAGGGAGGGAGGGAGAGAGAGAGAGAGAGAGAGGAGAGAGAGAGAGAGAGAGAGAGAGAGAGAGAGAGAGAGAGAGAGAGAGAGAGAGAGAGAGAGAGAGAGAGAGAGAGCTGAAATGTTATATAAAACCTGTTCTGCTGTGTGGCAGTAAATCATGGACCATTCATGAACAAATTAGGTAAAGCTTGGAAGCAACAGAGATGTGGTTCCTGAGACAAATGTTGCATATACCTTGGATTGCCAGATCAACTAACAATGAATGCCTGAAAGAGGCTCATTAAAAAAGAAGTAAACATTACATAAATGCTCGCAGAAGTCGGACACAAATACCTTTGAGGTGCGTGATTATGTGTGACATAGTCTTCTCGGAAGAACATAGAAAGATAAGAATGAGAAATAAAATGCAAGATCTAAATAGACAATAATATATGTCACTAAATTTCTTAATCTCAACGATTTAGACAGGCATCTGAAGAATAAGAAAAATGAAAATGGAAAAGAAGTAGAACAGAGAATATTCTTAATACAAGAAGTAACTTGGTGGAGTATTGATGCATGACAAGGCAGATGTGGTTGCGGCCTTGTGGGAGCACGTGTACACCTCAGAGGAGCAAATGGATCACCATAGTCTGGTTAGAATGAGGCAGCGAGGAGTGACGAGGGGATCTGGCCGACGCTCGACGCTCAGAGGAAAGGTGAGACGGACATATAATCAGATTGCTACTGGAACTATTAGTGTTGGAACTCTTCGCTGGTTGCTGAGGATGGGGACGGAGCGCTTATGGGAATGTCCCGAATGCTGTGATGTCGGTTCCTGGATCAATCAATCAATCAATCAATACAAGAAGTAAACAGATACAGCGATTCCAGTGAGTGAACAAATTAAGAAGAGCTTGGAGGCTGTGGAAGATGTTGTTTCTGAGATGAGTGCTGCAAATGCCTTGTATGGCTAAAGCTAACTAACAACATTCTAACATTATACATAAATATAGAAAAGATATACAACTGTTTTTGGTCACATAATGGGAAAAGACCGACTGGTCTCCCTGGCCTAGGAGTTAACGTCTTTCTCCGTAATCCCATATATCCATGTGAGGAACGTAACCTGCGGCAGAATCGGTAGCGGTTCTCGCCGTGTTGTAACTTATGGGGTATGTGGGCCGGTCGCTCAGAAAGCAATGTCAAACTACTGAGTAATCTACTGGAGCCACCGAGTTAATGTTTTATGCAACGCTTTCAGCAGATCATCCTGCGGAAAGAGATTGAGCCGTATAAAATAAAGTCCTGTGCAATGGAGTCGACCATCTTGCCTGTTAAAACCTGTTAATCCCTTACAAAGATGGCATCCCTTTAAAAATATCTCCCACAGCATCATTCACAAAATCACTCCTTCATCAGTATCACTTACAAAGCTTCGAGTGTACTGGTGCAGCAGAGGGTTGTCAGTGTTGGCCACTTCCTTCAAGCAGCTGACAATGGTTTCTGGAGCCATAAAGTCTGGGAAGCCCTGGCCTAGGTTCAGAGCTTTGTTTTCCACTGCCATCCTGGAAAGATCAACCCTGACAGAGAAGACAGATGATTTCAATTACACTCACCACAGAAATGTGCATAAAAAACAAATAATTTAGATATATATTTCAAAATCAGCTACAACTGACTTGGAAGCAGACCATTTTGCGTTAATTTTTACAATGGTATGAGCGCCAGCCGTTGAAATGAACATATGAAATGTTAGAGAAGGCTCAAAACAAACTTGTCACAGAAATGAACATATGAAATGTTAGAGAAGGCTCAAAACAAACTTGTCACAGAAATGAACATATGAAAATGTTAGAGAAGACTCAAAACAAACTTGTCACAGAAATGAACATATAAACTGTTAGAGAAGACTCAAAACAAACTTGTCACAGATATGAACATATAAAATGTTAGAGAAGACTCAAAACAAACTTGTCACAGAAATGAACTTACGAGACGTTTAAAAAGATTCAAACATACCTGCCACAGAAATGAACATACAAAATATTAGAGAAGACTCAAAAATGCTTGTCACAAAAATGAAGATTTGACATTTTAGTGAACACTTAAAAATACTTGCCACAGAAATGAAGATTTGACATTTTAGTGAAGACTTAAAAATACTTACCACAGAAATGAAGACATGAAATGTTAGAGAAGAATCAGACATACATATTACAGAAGTGAACATATGAAATGTTAGAGCAGACTCAGACATACTTGTTACAGAAGTGAACATATGAAGTGTTAGAGAAGACTGAGACATACTCGTCACAAAAGTGAACATAATGAAACAACAAAGGCTGTATCTCCATTTATATGGGAATAGTGAAAGAGAAGTCAAACTAATCACAGATATACACATAACAAGCAAATACATGTTAGTGTATCTGATGTTACAGATTAAACAAAGTAACAAGTAAATGACCCAATTTGGTGCCATGAGGTGTGTGAGGTATATGGTGCCAACCCCATATGTGTATAGACCATACAGCATTCAATAGGTGATATGGTCATGAGCATGCTGGCCGCCTTTACTGCCCAGAATATTTCATGTAACAATTTTAAGCTGGGATGACCTGGGAGTCACGGTCAATGAAAATATCACTGTCTCATTGGGGATTTGAACAAATGATCACCAGAAGACCTAAAAACATACGGAGAAGTCAATCAGAGACAGAAGAATGATATGGGGGGACACAGGGGGGGACGGCAGGAGACAGAAAGATAGGAGAACCTGACGAGAACTGGTTGAGGGCATATGCTCCATAGAAGGATCACAGGCAGCAGAAGAAGAAGAAGAACAGAGTTGAATAAATTACACTTTGATTTAAAAATCAAGACATAATGAAGATAAGATAGGCGTACAGATTAAACATAAGGATAAAAAGTCAAATATCTAAACATGCAATTGAACTGACGTTAGGGTAAGAATGAAAATTTTAATAATAAATATCTGTGGGCTGAAGATTTGAGGTCAAATATGTAATCATAAATGTGTACGGGTTGAAGATAAGAAGTGATTTATCTAAAAGTGAGGATAAAAAGTGAATGTGAAGTACCCAAAACCATGAATGGGTTGAAAATTAGGATAAGATGTAAACTGTTTTCAAGAAATATATATGACTACAGATACAAATCATAACTGAAATACTTAAAAAATTTACATAACATGAAACTGACACTAACCAGATATTTTTTTCTGTGCCATGCAAGCGATTTGCTACTTGATGTTTCTTGGAACTCATTTTCTGAAATAAATTGTATAAAATATTCATTACTTATAAGAAATGGGGTTACTAGCACATAGAAGAAAACACATAAAAGTAGCTGGAAACTAAACAGCAGAAGTTTGAGTAACATAAAATACTAATGTTATAATACTAAGATTCAATCATTCATTCAGTAGCATGTCCTTTGCAGAACCTCGCTCCCATAACAACCTTCCGGAAAACCTCTCGATCATAAGCAAGATGTCCCGTGTCTGATACACCCATCTGGAGATCATCCGCCACATCCTGCACCCATCTTCTCTTTGGCCTTCCTCTTCCTCTCTTCCCAGGCATATACCCTTCCATTATTGTTCTCTCCAAACTTTCGAGACGTTTCAAGTGACCAAAATATTTCAATTTTCTTTGTTTTATCGTCTTTAATAGCCAACCTTCTTCAATATTCAACTCTTGAAGTATGGATGCATTTGTTCTTTTCTTTACACAAGATATTCTTAGAACTCGTCTATAACATTTATATTCAAAGGCGTTTATGCACTGTTCAGCTTGTTTAGTAAGTGTCCATGTCTCACAGGCGTATGTTGCAATGGGAAAGATGCATGCTCTTAAAAATCTAATTTTTGTAGTTCTGTCTGTCCCACTCCATAATTTATTCAGCTGTTTTAGTCTTTGAAGAGCAATTGATAGTCGCCGTTTAATTTTTTTCATTGTGTCACCATTTTTGGTAATCAATGACCCAAGATATTCAAAATTTTCCACCACCCACAATTTTTCCCCATTAATGTATATTTCTTTCTCCATAGTACTAAGATTAGGTATTAACATTTCCAGTATTTTTCCACGTGGTTGCTTTTTGTTAACATTGTCTTTCATGCTAATGGTATTTAATCAACCAATTCTCCTGAGGTAAATTGTTGGGATGGACGAAAACATGTATACTATTTTAACTGTTGTTCTAAGCTATGTATCTTACAGAAGTGTACATTGCTAATATATTCACTGGTATGTTAGTTCTTAAAGTACCATGGACCAAGAAGAAGAAAGATATTTTGGGTTTGTGAGATAGGATACTTAGACTTCTCGGACAAAGGTGGAAAATAGGAAGGTCCCACATGCAACTTGCACATGCTAAATATCCCACAGAAGTTAGAAATCACAGAGTAAGCTATAAGGTCACCACCCTGGACAAATTGTTAGCAAAGAAAATCTATCCAATGGTAGAAAGAGCCACTTGTGACCTTTAATGGAATATGTAGAAAGTAGACCTTACACAAATGCTTGCCGAAGTCTTACACTGCTGATTTTTTAGATGTGTAAGTAGGTGTGGCTCTCTGCCCGAAAGATGAACAAAGAGAAGATATATCTTTCCAATATTACTCTTCCCCTACTTCTCTTCTTCCTATGTATATTGATCACCTTGTAATTCTTCTTCTTCTGTGTTTACCATTCCTGTTCTTATTTTGTAAAAATCCAAAGTCCACATCCTAAGATGAACCTAGTCCTGCTTGAGTCAGAGGTGGATGCCATACCTATCATCTACTCCATAACCTCTGCACTGGTGTATGCAAACAGCAGCATGTTTTGGGCAGACACCAACTCTGGGAGAAATATGTGCAGCAGCATTTTTTCCTGTGAGGTGGACTTTTGTTGTTTTTTTTTTCACGTTTCCATCCTGTTTCAGGATATTTTAGTCAACATCAACATCTTTCAGCTGTATGTTGATTCCTAGGCTAGATTACGCTCATCAGCACGCCACAACTTTCTGAGCGACCGGCTCCATACTCTCATAAGTCACTGGCGCGACTCGAACCGTTTCCAATTCTCGTGCGCTCACGTCAACCACGAGAGTATTAGGGGTTACGGAGAAAGCTGCTAACACCTCTGCCAGGGAGACCGGCTGTGATGTGGACTTGGTTTGAGTATATGTAACATGTGAGCCAGGGCGGTGTTGTCAGTGCAGACTGTTCACCTCAGAAATATGCATATACAAACAGTTTCTGTTTGGTGACCAGTGAGACATACCGTGCTACATAAATGCTGCACAGCATCCAGTGCAGCAGGTTTGGGACAATAATATGCTTTTCTCCATTTCTGAGAAATCTGCATGTCCAGCTAGATTTTCTCCCATAGAACAATTGTGTCATCTTGTAGAACACCCGAATTTGGAATGTATTTAAACTTGATTGTCATGTAGTATGTAATGTGGTTGAGAGATCTTGAACTGATGTGTCATACAGTAGGGCATGCCTTTGATGGACATCATTTACCCATGATTTGGGAATGGACTGATGAGTGCCTGAGGCTTTTACACTTTGAGGTTTCTCATCACTGTATCTCTAGAGGTCACCAACCTCAAGATTGCCTGCCAGCTTAGTTCAGGCCTGTAATGGTCATTTATCCATGGTATATGGTCAGATATAGCAGACGTCTTACATGTTAAGTTAGTTGCATATCCTTTACAGGATGTCGCAGTCAACCCCAATTGTTTTTACTGTTTGTGATTTTTTTGGCAAATTTACATTCAGAAGTTTGCCAGTGTTTTCTGAATGACTGGCATTCATGCCCTTGTGTGAAAACCAATGCTGGAGGGTCTGCTTCCAAATGTGGTATGCAGGATTACAAATTGCACTCATAACCTCTTCGCCATGAGGTGCCATATAAGAGTCTGACCAGTGTGAGATAGTTATCTGTTTATAGACAACACAATGGTATTAGCTTTCCTTCGTGCCTGGGATCAAAATCATAACATCTCATCCCCTTGTATTTTACCCTTTGGACTTAAGAGGTGGGACCATCTATTCATGTTCTTAACTGTCTTCCTCAACGAGTGTTCTATCCAGTTCCAACAGCATCTCTACCTCTTTCTTTTCTTACATAAATTACCCCAGTTCATTCTGTGACCTCTACACTGATGATTACGATAAACCACCTTAGTCTTTCTGCTCTAGGCCTAATATTCAAGTGCAGGCACAATGTAGCCATAATTACAATAGTGACAATCATTAGGTTGGATTGTGATAGATAAAGCATGTCTGCTTTCTAGCCTAAGGTCAGCAGTAACTTGATTACACAATCTAGGTCAACATTTTATTAAGTCTGTTGAATTCTAAGCCTTTGTGTGACTAATTGTATGATTAGAATAGTAACTAAAGTTTGCATTTAACTGATAAAGAGTTTGTAACTGTCAATGCTAAAGTGACTTGCTGAAAACTAGGCACAGACATCATTTTGAAAAGTCTTGGCATAGTTTTTATGCAACCAAATTTTCTGCATATGAGAACAGAATTTGCAGTAAAGAAGGAAAATTGAAAACCCATATCATAAAGCTATGACTTAGAATCTGTGTAGTATTTACATCATCCCCATATGGTGAAAATCATAACCCCAACCAATCATTGATATAATCCTGGCTGATATCTTGGTCTAATCATATGTCTTGCCAAGGGTGAATGAGTGTATAATGCAGGGTTGAGGTGAGTGGATTTTGAGTATGATTGTTGTCCACACAGAAACAATGATCGCTTTAATCCTGCCCCATATAATGTAAACAAAGATTCACCAATTCTTGGGACCGAATGAAGATTTGTACAAATGTGTTTTGAGGACTACCTATTTTGGCAAGGTTTGTGGTCACCAGTAGTCCAGCTGGGTGTTTATTAGTTTGATTATGTTGTGTTATATAACTGCAGACATGATGTCTGTAATATATTAATTTGTTCAGTGGATGATCAGCTGGAACCAACAGGGCAACAGAAACATTATCTTCATCATCATCCAGTGCCTTGCCAGCTGGCATGGGCGATCATGTTTCTCCACAAATTGCAATCTCCGATGGCTTGGATCAATTCGTGTGTAGGCTCTCTTCCGTGCCATGACACAAGACTGTTAAGAATTTTCTCACGCTGTCTTCCTCTATCTCTCTTTCCACAAGTTTTTCTGGTTGTCACAACATGTTCCAGTTTTTGTCTACTCATAATGTGGCCCAAAAATGATAACTGCTTCTTTCCGATATTTGTGGTAAGTTGTCTTTGCAATTTAGGTTCCCTCAAAATGTCCAGAAATGGAGGGAGACCTAAAAACACCAAGAGAAGAGAGATAGAGATTAATATTACGAGGACAACATGGAAGCAGCTGTAGGAGACAGCAAAGGATAGGAGGGCTTGGCACAAGTTGGTTCAGAACCTATGCTCCACTTGGAGATAAAAAGCAGAAGAAAATGAATGAGTGGTTGGGTTCGATAAAATGTTGATACTGAGCATCCATTGTCGTATTAAACCTGTTACTAATTATGTATCTGGAGCCATTCCTAGCAGATGACAATGTATTACTGATGCAGATACTGAAGAGACCACCCACTTAAGCCATTTCCTGTACACATCTGTTCCTCTGAGAGCTTCCATGACTAAGACGGAGCCAGTAAATTACAAGAGGTAAAACGCTGTCATCCGCTACGATTGGCTCCAGATAGTGCATGTGCGCACACACGCACACACACACGTGCACACACACACACACGTGCACACACACACACACACACATATATAATTACTGTTGGAAATGTTAACTCACTCGAGATACTTCACACAGTCCAATGGTTGGCAACCTTAGGGAGGTAAGGACTGTAAGGTAGCTTTTTCTAGCTTGCCAACCTAAAACTGATTGAAGAAAAAGCTTTTTTTTAAACATTTAAAAGATTATTTAAATTGGTAAAAGTAACTCTGTGGAAGATACTGAATAAATAATGATGGTGTTGGTGGTGGTAGGGGTGGTTTTTTAAACTGTAACAATCAAGCATTGTCTAGGCCCAGGGGTTTCCTTTGTTGCTATTTGATTATACATAACTCATTCATATATAATTTGTGTTTCATCCCTTGGAGATACCTGGGCACAAGTGCAAAATGGTTATCCATAGACAAGAAAGGGGTTTTTAGGGAAATACAATCCTTAATATATTCTTCTTTGTTCATCCAGAGTTTTTTTCCGGACGTGATTGCGTTGTGCCTGTTTACAGCAGAGCTGCGTTCTTGCTCCGACACATCCGACTTCTGTGGGCATTTGTTGACCGGGTTAACCTTTCCGGGGAAATCCTTAATATCATATGTACAGACTATCCTGTCTTGTACAGTCACATATAGAACGATCAGATATAGTTATATTTTGAGAGATTTCCTACCCTTATGTTCAGGCTTCAAGAATATTATACAAAATGAGGAAATCACAACTCATTTCATCCAAATGTGGAATCCTCCATTGTGTATTTTGATTTACAAACAAAAATACACATACACACAATGTAAGCTTCCACATAATTGCCTCATTTTGTGTGATATATTTATTTTAATGTAGGATTCTTGGTGCCTGAGGATGAGAGTAGAAAATGTCTTGAAACACAACTATATTTAATTATTCTGTATGTGACTGTATATGCCAGCATTGTCTTCCTTAATATTCTATTTTATGGAAGTATATTTGTTCTTCTTCAGTGATCAACATTTGCTTTGCTATCTACTTTGGCAAGGGTCACAAACAGGATGGTTTGCTTGAAGTCTTCATTGGTCCCCCAGACTTTTTCTTGAAGGGTCACTCCTGTGGAACAGATTTCTCTTCTCTGTCTGGCTAAGTGAAGCTAGACTTTTGGAAGTATATTAGTATATAACTGTATAGTTCTGCTCCTTCCTCTGTATTTCCATAATTTTTTGTGTGTTAGCAGATAGGTTCAGTAGAGAAATTATAATGGTAATATTACATCAGTTACAGCCTATGTGGCACAAATATTCTGGAAACAGTTAACCTTGGGTAAAGGCTATCTTTCACTCATGTGTTATTGGACACACAAAAAAGATCCGCCTCCTGGAACGTCAAGCATTCTTTTCTCTGATGCAGTGTCATATGCTTTCTTCAATACACTTTTGATATCTTCCAGCTGTGTGATATCTTGACTGTATGTATCTTATGAAACACACTGAAGCATTCTTTGCCCTGGTGCAGTGTCATATGCTTTCTTAAAAACACTTTTCATATCTTCCAGTTGTGTGATACCGTGACTGTCGGTATCTTTAATGGTACCTGATAGATCCTCTCTACCTGAGTCTCTGATGTCCCCATCTGTCTGTGTTATAAAGCTCTGCAGAAAAGCTTGCCCTTTCTCTGTGTTCATTGTCAAAGGTGAATCACTATCTCTGTTATATTGTACCCACTGTGGCATCATGATCTTTCCTATGCATCTAACTTTCCATAACTTCCCCAGTGTCTTATCTCCTCCAGTCTCATTCATAAAGAGTTCCAATTTCGCCCTTTTGGCCTCTACTGCACAGCGCTTGAATTCCTCCACCTTGTCAAAATAGGCCTTGCCAGCCATCTTAGAACTCATGGCTGAAAACTTTCAAACCCAGTGGGTGAAATGAATGGTCATCATCATACTTAATGGATGAACACCACTGGGGCCCATAAGGGAAGCAAAGAGCAGTAACACTGCAACCCACCATACATGTCATAAGAGGCAACTAAGTAGGTTTGGCATGAAACTGACATATCTCATCCCATAGAAAAAAGTAGCTGCAAAATCCAACCAATCATGAACAAGCTTACAAAGGACTTAGGAGCTAGTTGCTTGAGGGCCTAAGCTTCACAGGGAGATGAAAGGCAGAAGAACTGTCTTTCACTAGTTATTCTACATCATTCATCCAGTATAGATCATTTTGTTTTTGTATTGTCATTGTGTGTTTACAGACAAGATGCACAATTTGCACATGTGGTCGATATATTTGACATCACAGCAATTGTTGTCTGGGTTCATCTCTGGTAGGATCACAAGGGCATTCCACTGTTTCAATGTTATGACATCACCTGCAGCCTCTGTATCCCCAGATTTGCATCCCATCCAGCTCATTTAGAACAGATATGTGTGTGGTGATTGTCCCTGGAGTGAAGAAGGAGCAACATGAGCTTTCTCCATCATCCTTGAAGGCTTCCACTGATTCAGGAGTGAGCTAATGGATGCCTGGGGTTTTACTATTCCATAAATTCTGGCAGGTGCATCTTTGATTGTCCACCACTAACTTCAAAGTTCTCTGGCGGTTTGGCTCATGTCCGGGATGACCATTTATCTTGGGAATGATACAACATGCAACATACAACATATGATGGCAATGCACAGACTAAACGAGCATAAAATACAAACTGGAACTAGTATTACATGTCAACTGTGTGGACATATTACAAGTGTCCAATCAGCATGAAAAGGATAGGTAATATTCATAGACTTCTATGTATGCTGAGGTAGATTTAGCACTTATGAATGTTTTCAGTGTTAAGAAGTCACTAGGGAGGAAAGCAATGGCAAACTACCTTCTTTACAGATGCAAGAATATCATGTACTGCAGTCTTATCTAAAGAAAAGTCGCTTAAAATTCAACAGGGTCGACTTCACTGCACCGGGTCTTATCCCATATGGTATTATCTAGTGATATACGAGTAAATGGGAATATTCTTAAGCAAGTGAATCGATACAGTTATCCCGGAACAGTCATAATATCTGATGGGAGATGCCTTGAAGAGATTAGAACAAGAATTGCCATTGCAAAGGTAGCCTTTTGCAAGATGAAAAACATACTAACCACTAAAAAGATATCAATTGAAAAGAGGGCAAATCGTCCAAGTGCGCCTTTACCCTGGAACGAGCAAACTGTCTGAATGCGTCCGAGCTACTACTAGCATTGTAAAAACGCGATCTCGTCGCTTTCGGGGATTTTCGATTGTCTACTTTCAATTTCACCGATAGATTGACAACGTGGCCGCCATTTGCAAGCATGTACTAAGAATTTGAACGGATTTTTTAATACTTTTCCGGGTTTTTATGCTTAGTTTTTCAAAATGGATTTTGACGATTCTTCAAGTGATAGTGGATATTTCGCTGGGTTCAATTTAAGTGACATATAAGTGCACGAATTTGACTGAATCAGAGCCAGATATCAGTGATCAGCGTTATTTTGCGTTAGCAGTCGTGAGTCTGACTTTAAAGAAAGTGATTCTGATTCTGAAAATGTGTTTGTAAATTGCCGTATACATGACTGACAATCACAAACAATATGTTGTATTTTGTAAATATTTGTGTTCATGTGTGGATTACTGGGAACATTCATGTGAGTAAAATACTCTGCATGCTTTTTACTTCATTTTGTTTTTTATTTAAGTAAAATTGGTTGACTAACAACTTTTATGTGATGATTTTACTAACGTAACCCGAAATTTTACCGAACCTCAAAATTCTTCTTGCCCGTTCAGGGCTACAAAACATGCAGACATCTGCCCCGTAAAGGGTTAATGAAGAGGACACACACAAGTATCTTCCATCATTGTGTTTGAATTCTAAAAGCTGGCATCCTCCCATCTTAGCTTATCTGTACTGGTTAAATACAAACATAAGCCCTAGAAATCTTTGTTTCAAAACATCTGAATGTCAGTCAGTCAGTCAGTCTGAATGCATACAATTTATTTCCATGAGCCAGACAAGTAGAGAAGGAACTTACAGCATCCAGAGGGAGGTCAGTATGGACTGAATGGATAAGAACGTGCATTCATAAACATCCAGTGTGCTGATGCCAAGGTAAGGGTTTCAACCCCTACACCGGACAGTTGGACTAAAATACTGACTTCTCGTTCTAGACTTGGGGACGTAAATTACAAGTACCTCTAAGTCGGAGTGGTTCGCCTTGATGGCAAGGGACACCAGTAATAAGAAAAGCTAATCAACATACACAATTCAATCCAATGCTGCTAGAAGTTGTGTGTATGGACTATGCTAGAGGTAAAATTGAGGGTGCGCATAAAAAAATATCCAGAATATAACAAATGAGAAACAATGTATGCTAATTACCCCGGGAAGGTTAACCCGGTCAACAAATGCCCGCAGAAGTCGGATGTGTCGGCCTAACGGCGCAAGAACGCAGCTCTGCTGTAAACAGGCACAACGCAATCACGTCCGGAAAAAAACTCCGGATGAACGAAGAAGAAGAAGAAGAAGTATGCTAATTAAAAGTAAAAAAATACTAGGCTGACATATAAGTAATCATCAAAATAGTCATCTTTCATTTTCTCAGCCTTTTCTTCTTGTTGTAATCTCTCTCTCTATCTCTCTCTCTCTCTCTTTCTCTGCTTCTGCTGCTTTCTTTGGTCCTGGGTCAAGCCTGGACACACCAATTGAGCATAGCCTACGATGGGTAGCGTTGTGGTATTCCGGTGTGATAATTTGGCGTGTCCAGTGTGTGCTGCGTGGTTACACACCCGCTTCACACGCGTGATCCGGGGCTTGTTTCCGGATCCGGTCAGGGATATGCACTACTGACGAGCTCAAACAAGGGCGAAACTCGAGTATAGTGCTTCCATGACGTGGATAGGCCTTAGGTTCGTGCCGGAATGCGATCGGCGTTGCCAGTAGTGGGTTGTGCTCAATATTTAAATTGAGGTTCTGCAAAGTTCAAAGTTAAATGTTGGAAACTGTATCATATCACAATTCCTCATGCCCAACACTCGTTCCAGGTTGCCCAATAGTCCCTCCAGTCTCCCCTCAGTCTCTGGAGAAGCGTCAACAAGTTTACCTCCCCCAGACTTTGATCGATTTTAATAGTCTACAACTGCTGAACTAGAACTCGATGCAGGCTGCTCTCTTTCTGTGTAACAGCGGCAGATGCTCCAATATTTCTCTGGCTCTAAAAAATGATGGAGTTGCCCAGTGGAACAAGCTTTTTAAAACTTAAGCGGGGAATTTTTCTTCTTCTTCTTCTTTTTCTTTGCGTTCATCCGGAGTGTTTTTTCTGATGTGATTGTGCTGTGTCTAAGTTATGCGCCCTTGGGCCGCAACCCATAGGCCAACACATCCGACTTTTAGCGTGCTTTTTTGACCAGGTCTTAACGGTCATATCCCTCAAAGGAAGGCAGGGACAGTCCATGGCATTTTCCGCCATCCAGGGTGGCTTCCATAATTGCAGGGCCGACACATAGCGCCCTGGTGCTGGGCTCACCGGGGGAATCGTCACGTCCTGCTCATGGCTGCTTTAATTCCTCACTTCAATATATTGGGCATTTCGTTCGCCCTGGGCCATTCCCGCACAAACCAGACAGGTCTGCAGATGGTACCCACTCAGCGAGTTTTCGATACGGACATGTGCTTGTCGTTGCGCCCGTCAGAGCTGTTCCAGGCACGACGGACTTTCAGAAAACTACCTAGTCAGAGCTGTTCCGAACAAGAGCGGCATTCGGAAACTAGGTAGTCAGAGCTGTTCCTTGCACGAGAGACATTCGGACAAGACATTTCACTCGGACATAAATGCGTAGTGCCAATTTTTATTTTGCCACCCGTAGGACGGCACTTCCGGCTTCGGCGGGCATTTTTAATGAGGTTAGCCTTCCTCGGGTTTCGAGGCACGTCAGACTTATTTTTGTGATGTCGCCAACATCTCAGTTGGTCAAGATAGAACGATAAAAGACATCACGGTCGACCCTCAAGGGAAGGCAGGGGCAGACCATAGGCATTCCCTCGCTATCCAAGGAGGCTTCCATAATTGCAGAGCCGGCACATATTGCTCTGAGACTGGGCTCACCCGAGGAGTTGCCTCATCCTGCTCATGGCTGCTTTAGTTCCTCACTTCCATGTGTTGGGCATCTCGCTTGCCACTGGTCACTCAAGCACACACCAGGAATGGTCAGTCTGCAGGCGACATCCACAGGTAAGCTTTCGCTTCGGACTTCGGACTACGCAATGGATTCGCTAGCCCTGCGTTCCATTTCGTGTTATTGAGATGTTTTTCCACCTTTGTCTACTCTCTACGAGTTAGATACAGACAGTTTTCATAACCATTTCATTTGACTGGGGCACTTCTTCAACCTTTTTGTACTCGCTCATGAGGTAGGCTACATGAGCTGCCGGCTCAGCACCTTACCTCTGTACAGCAGTGAGCGAGAAACGACCAGGCCCTCTCATCCGGGGATCACTCATATCCCCCAGCTGGGAGCCTTCGGACAGGTATCTGAACTGGGCATGTAGCGTGCTCAGTATCTCACCTGCAATTTTCGGTAGGCGAGTATCGGCCCGGCTCTCATCCAAGGGTAGTAGCTTAGAGGCGTTCAGCTACATCTCTCAGATGGAGGCCTTTGTGTAAGTGTCTGGACCAAGTTTGTGGCTTCGTGCGCCTGAGTTTAAATTTTGACTGCTATCCTCAGTCTACCCGCAGAGCAGCAGGTTGTGTCTCTCTTAGTCTGGTCCCTATCCCAAGAGCTGTCCAATATGTATGTAGTTTATTAATTTATATATCCATTGGCACAGTGCTTCGGGTCAATGGGACACTCAAGCTCCCCACCGCGGCAAAGTGGAAACACAGCGGGGGAGGAATTTTTATTCCAGTTCTGTAGTCGCTTCCTCGTGGACAAGATGTTCTCACTGGGAAGATTAGTATCGAAGCACTCACTCGCATCCAAGAACTTACCACACAACACAAACGTGACAGTGCAGTCCACACACATTTCTTTTCTTCAAAAAGTGGAATTTAGTACTTTAGTATTTACGATATTTCTGTTTCAGCACGCTACCAAACTATTTAAAACAATTGTATAAAACACATGTTTCTAACTGACAGTGCTATTGCTGCAAGTTGTACAACTTATGTTGGTTATTCAAAGCTATACCTACCTCCTTTCATTAGGAACCCCGTTGTGACTTCTGTTCACGTCTGCAACTTTCAAATAAGTTGCAGTTATTTCCCCTGTGCGCAATTAAAAAACTTGAATTGTCATCGGGTGACTTTTCCTTTCTTTAAACTATAATAAACTTTACTGATGTGAAGTTTTTAAAAATTGAATGTCACTCTTCTTATTTTTATTTTTTTTCTCGTTCGTTTGAAATGTGTCTATTTCTGCATTGTTGTCTATTGTATAAACTTCACTGTATTTTTCTATTTTTCTGTCTCTATAGGGTTGCAAGACGTCCCGGTTTTCCGCGTCAGTCAATGATTTTTAATGAAAAAATGTTTTAAGAACGTCCATTTATTCCAGTATTTCCCTCCGTTAAATGAAAGATTGAATTAAATCGAACTGCTTCTCGATTTTCAGTGTGTAGAACTGTTTAATTTGTAACTGAGATAATGAGATTAGCAGGTCTTTATGATATATTATAATCAATTTTCAGGAATCCCTGTGCAGTCGAAAAGCTATAAAACACCATTTGTCGATTTCTCATCTCATAAAATGTGGACTGTATGGCTTTCGCATGAGTTTAATTTAAGTTAGGATTGAAGGAGAGTTTCACAACGTAAGCCTCACTCTTCTTATCCTGATTCCATTTGTACCAGTACCAGTGTCAAGATACAAAATTGTCGCTTAGTTTTCAAACACATTTCCCCCTCATATTCAATTGTGCTCACAAAAGCATGGCGGCATAAGTTTAATTTCTGTAATCAATTTGCAGTTTTTATTTCTTTATTTCACTTCATGAATTTATTTATTTATGAAAGAACGTTCTCATTTGTTTTCTTTTTCGTCTATGATTTTTTTTTTTCTGTTTGCATTTTCCTCAAAAACGACATTGTCACCGCTATTTATGTTTCTCAGCTTGTCTGCTTATTGTCCATATGTGTCATGTATACAGCAATATAGATTTAATATAATACGCCAATGAAAGGTGAATGAGTTGACATTATGACTTTCATGTGAACTGAATTTAAATAAGGGCTAATGGAAAGTTTCACAACATAAGCCTCACTCTCTTGTAATAATTCCATTTGATTCAGTAGAATGGAAGTCAAGATGGGCGTATAAACAAGGCAGCCTTCTTTGTCTTGCCTTTCTTTGTGCACTCCACAGCACCATTGCTTGTAGTTGCATTTCTGATTGGCACCTTGTCGTCTTGGCAGACGATAGTTTGTAAAATGGGGTTATACCTCTTCATAGCACAAAGCCTGGGCTGGATTTAGAAAACGCGTTGCCCATGCAGCATGATCCCTTTCGCGTCCTGTCTAGAGGAAAGGTAACAGCAATACGTCTGGTACAAGACAAGCTGCAGAAGCTGCTGGATCAGCAGAGCAATACTCAAACTGCACGCCCGTTTGAGCTTCCATTCTAGACAAGTTGCCGAACCAGGCTTAGGGTCTGGTCTGCCCTGCCATGACATTTTGCCTTTAGGCTGCATTTCTGCACACTAGGATAAGGCTTGTACCCTCCCATTTGCGCTCCTCCGCCCTATGCCGTTGGCACAATGTATGTGAGTGGCAAATTGTGTGCACACCGCCCAACTTTCGCCGCAAAAAGAAAGCAGGTATTACCGCCTATTGTTATACGGTAGCGTAGTCATATCAAGTTGTCTTTCTACTCGAAGACTATTTAGTGCAGTGGTTCTCAACCGGTGGGGAATTCCCCCCCCCCCCGCCCCGGGGGTATTTTAGCGTTTCCGAGGGGGGGGGGGGTATTAAGATTATTTCAAGATCGCATTAATACAAGAACCAATTACTTGATATTGTTTTTCCCTCTAAATTTTACGGTTCTGTACTTCTCTCCCTAATGAAATTCGTTTAATAACGTAAGTAGACTCGCAAATCACGTTTTATGTAGATGTCTATACTTGTTCTAGTATGTGTTATTAAAATTAGCTTCCATTTTTATGTATACAGTGTAAGGGTGGGGGGGATTTTTTATAGGGAGGAAATTCGAAAAGGGGGGGGGGGGGGTGACGTTCTGAACATATGGTAAAGTGGGGCATGGGCCATAAAAGGTTGAGAACCACTGATTTAGTGGGACCTCCGCACGGTTTGTCACATCCAGTAAGTACAATCTCTTTCTATACTGGGTTTTTGAGTCTAGTATTAAGAACATTTAACAATGACAGTTGAATCTGTCCTTCGCTGTACAAATTAATACATTAATTAACAATTACTTCTGAAGTCGGAGTGGGTTCGCCTGTAAGCGAGGGACACCGGTAAACGGGAAAGCAAACCCACACGCAAAATTCAGTCCCTTACTATTTTAAACGGTGTGCTTGAGTTTAAGCGAGCGAACAAGAAAAAAATAAAATAAAATAAACAATTACAGGAAAAATACATTTCATATTTATGCTATGTGAGACTTCAGTAAAACAATGCTATAATGGTCTCACGCTTTCATGAGCCTGCGACAGCTTGCATGGAATAATTCTGATGTAACCTATATTATCATAATCGTATGACCTGTGCAAAACTAGGTCGCCTGAAGATAAAATGTCAATGGTGAAACAGACGTGGTACAATCTACAAACGTGGCATAGTTAAACAGGATAATGCTTGTATTTTTATCTAATCATTGTGACATTTGACATACATTTGTGTAGACTGTGTGCAACAGGAAAATACACATTACTGTCTGCTGTTAGAAACATGCCGTTGGTGGGCGAACCCTAGATGACATTCAGAAATGAGAAAACAGACCTGCTGGGACAAAATAGCAAAAAGGCGCCGCGGTACATTAATGATGTAGAGGAAAAAGTAGTAGTAGTAGTAGTAGTAGTAGTAGTAGTAGTAGTAGTAGTAGTAGTAGTAGTAGTAGTAGTCATCTCATCTCATCATGTTCCTCTTGTACCTTGCGGTGTCGATGTGAATTATAAACAGCGGGAGAGTGCCCGCTTATGGGTTTCATGTATCGATATTCCCATGGACTCTGTTATTACCTGCGTCCATCGTTTACGTGGTCGGCCTCTTCCTCTGCTTCCCTCTGGTCTGTACATCATTGCTTGTTGTGGTATACTGTTAGTTGGTAACCTACTTGCATGGTCAAACCATTTGACTTACTGCCTTCTAATAAAATCTAGTGCAGCTATAACCCCCACTTTAGTCCTGATTTCTTCATTTCTGATCTTATCTCTTCTTGATACATTGAATATTCTTCTCATGAATCTCATTTCTGTTGTGATTTTTCTTTTCTCTTTTTCTGTCATTGTCCAGGTTTGGCATTGGTAACATAGAGTTGGTAGGAAGATTGTGTTGTAAAGTGCTTTCTTAGTAGTTATTGATACATGTTTGTTCTTTAGTATTGGTGCCATTTGTCCAATGAGTTGGTTTGCCTTATTGCATCTATTTTCGATCTCGTCTTCTGATTTGCCATTTGATGATATTATACTTCCTAGGTACTTGAAACTCTTTACTTGTTTCAATGGGTGTTCGTTTACGTGAATCGTTGTTATTTGTTCTTCTTTAGTTATAGTCATTACCTCTGTTTTGCTTGTGCTAATTTTCATGTTATGTTCCCTACACATTTCACTTAGACTATTCATGTGGTCTTGTAATTCAGCTTCTGATTTTGCTATTAGTGCTTGGTCGTCCGCAAACAGGAGTTCTCTGATGGTTAGATTAGCAGATGGTTCTTCTTCTGTGTACTCGTCATGCGGTGTTCTTGCGGTCTCTGTTTGGCTGGTTTCTTTACATATGTTGTCTATATATGTTATGAACAAGAGAGGGGACAGGACACAACCTTGTCGTACTTTGGATCTTATGGTGAAGGGTTCTGAGTGTTCTCCAGTTGCTCTCACTATGCATTCACTGTTGTATAAGCTTCTAAATAGGTTTGTTAGATGTGTACTCCACATTGTTTGAAGATATCCCTCAGCTTGTTTCTATCTACTCTATCAAATGCCTTTTTCTTGGTCGACAAAGGCTAAGTAGAGTGTTTCATTGAATTCTATAAGTTGTCTAAGAGCAAAAATGGCATCTGTGCATCCTTTGTTTTTCCTAAATCCAAGTTGTGTTTCGCTTAGCTGGGGTTCTATAATAGTTCGTAATCTGTTCTCAAGAATTTTGCAAAATATTTTCCCAGTATGACTCAACAATGAAATGTCTCTGTATTGTGTGCAGTCTCTTTTGCTGCCTTTGTTTTTCCAATGTATGTATACAGTATTGTTACTTACTCATGCATTATGCTATAATGCTGAGAATCATTATATGTCTATTTTGAATTGGTATATATATATATATATATATATATATATATATATATATATATATATATATATATATATATATATATATATATATATATATATATATATATATATACACACACACTATTTTGAATTGGTATACTTTATGTGTATTTGATGACTATATTTCTTTTATTCTTACCACGGCAGTGGCTAAGTAGTGACTAAACCAGGCAGACCAGCAATGCGCCTGTCCTGGGTAGTTACTTCAATGAGACTTGCCTATATGTCTCATTGTGTATGTATACAGTATTGGGAGAGAATTAAGATAATTTCAAGATCTCATTAATACAAGAACAAGTTACTTGATATTGATTTTCCCTCTAAATTGTATTGTTCTGTACTTTTCGCCCTAATGAAATTCGGTTTATAACGTAAGTAGACCCGCAAATCACGTTTTATGTAGATGTCTAGACTTGTTGTAGTATATGTTATTAAATTTAGCTTCCATTTTTATGTATACCGTGTAAGAAATTCGAAAGGGGGGGGGGGGTGTGACGCTCTGAACATGTGGTAAAGGGGGGCATGGCCCAAAAAAGGTTGAGAACCATTGTTATAAGGGATGTCAGAAATGTGACTAAAGGCGTGTGAGACGATTGAAACGCCCTTCCCAGACTAGACAGCAGGAGAGATAGGAGAGTGAACGCAGTAAGGCTGGAAGAAAGACTCGGCCAGACTGTTCATTGCAAATTGGGGTGATAGAATGTATTATTTAGGTTTGAACTGACGTAGAACTAGGCAATACACATTCTTGATTATCTCTTCCAAACCCTCAACAGGAGCCCAGGCTTTCCCGTGCAGTGACCCCGAGGAACTTGGTGGTGTCAGCACGGACTTTTGTTCCGATCACCGACCGGCTGCGCTGACCTGAACATAGCTGCTGTTCGCAGATCTCACTTGAACCCAGCCACAGATCCAGAAAGGATACAAGTAATCTTAGAGTCATTATTCACTTGTCATTACTATGTATATGTAATGGTCATATTGTATAAACTTATATAAATTCACCATCATCAACTTGATAACCATCCATGATTAATGATAGGCAATACAAATTGTAGTTTGTTGTAAACTCATAGTTATCTGTTATTTTCCAATTGTGCATACTTGTTTGTGTGTGTGTGTGTGCATTGGTGGGGGATTATTTAGTACCAGGGAGAGGAAAACAGTCGGAGGGGATAATTTGCTCTGATTAGTAATTCTTTCGAAGATGTAAACCTAGTCATCTAACTTTCCCTTTTCCCACTCCTTGGAGAATATTTAGACCAGCTAATTTAACGAGCCACTTGTAAGCTGTACTCTAAATATTCAGTAGCGTAATCTATTATTTCAGCCATATAGATTTGTGTCCCGAGTTAATTTCTGACAACCTGGAGTTGCTCGCCAGTGAATAATACATTTAACTAGGCGGTGGAGCACCCCTACTTCTGACACACACTTACCGAGACAATTATCTTTTTCTGACTTTCATATTTATTTTTAAATTGTTTTACCTGAAAATTATTGCACTTTCTTCATTTTTGTATCTCTTAATACTTTTAAGAACTGAGTTCTTGATCTGTTTGGTCTCTTTCCCGTCAAATGGTGCCAGTTACCTGTCCAAAACAAACTAGCCTACCGTTAAAGAACGGGGGAAGGGTGGGTGTTGATAATTAACCCTTCTTATAGTCCATACCGTTTAACGTTGGTTGTAATGTCTGTCCCCAGTCTTCTGTCTCGTGTACTGTCAGTCATTTCTGATAGCGATGTTCTACCGTGCTATAATATTAAACTGTCTATCATCTTATCTCTTATCCCTTCTCACGATGTGTCCAAAGAGTGGATTGTCTACCTCTGATGCAAGTAAGCAGTTCTTTGCACCCTTAACGTCAAATTGTGTTGAATATGGAATAGACCAAGTCTCCAGAATGCTGAACGCAATATATAATACTAGAGATGTACCTCCTGAATTATGCAATTCTATATTTATTGCAATCTCTAATAAATCAGGAGCCTTGGAATGTGACCAACATGGAACAATTAGTATAATGAGCCACATCATGAAGATTGTGCTGAGAATTATCATGCAATGAGTTAGGAAGAAAATACAACCCGAAACAGGAGAACAGTGTGGGTTTGTAAAAGGCAAGAGTACAGTAAATGCTGTATATATTTTGAGAACATTAATTGAACGTTCTGTAGAAGTAAATGTTAGCGCCGAACGTTGGGCGACGCTTGCCAAATCCGACACCCCACATTGTGCCAATGGCTTCAGGCGGAAGAGCGCATTTGGGAGGGTACAAGCCTTACCCTGGTCCGATGAAATGCAATCTAAAGACAAACTCTCATGGCAGGGCAGACCAGGCGGTTGGCAGCTGGTCTAGGATGGAAGCTCCGACAGGCGGACAGTTAGAGCATTGTTTTGCTGATCCGGCAGCTTCTGCTGCTTGTCTTGTTCCAGATGTAGAGGCGTTACCTTTCCTCTGGAGTGAACTAGGCAGGCCGAGAGAGGGATAATGATGCATGGGCAACACATGATCTCTATATTTTAGCCCAGGCTTTGTGCTATGGAGAGACATCTTTATTGGTGAATTGCAGATGGGTGGGGGTTCTCAGGGTCGGCCTCTACTACGATACAAAGATGTGTGTAAGCGGGACATGATTGGTACAGGCATTGATAATGAACATTGCGAGCAAGACGCCGCTGGGCGTCTTGCGTGGAGGGCAAGCATCGGAAATGGAGTGGAGACAAAGGAGATAATTATTGCAGATGGGTCGCACACCGGGCGTGTGAGACATGGGATGGTGCGTGGTGGTCGGGGTGACCACGTATTCACATGCGCCCACTGTGGACGAACATTTACAGCGCGAATCGACCTTATCAGTCACATTCGCTGCCGCCATGAGTAATAGTTATTATGCCTTTTTGAAGCACTAAATATCGTCTGTCAAGACGGCAAGGTACCAATGAATGAATGAGAAGTAAACAAAGATCTACACCTTTGCTTTATTGACTAAACAAAGACTTTCGATGAAGTAAGATATGTCAACATGATAGAGATGCTTGCAGATCTACAAATTGATAGGAAAGACCTTATAGTTGTAAAGAAAAAACATACATTGGAAACAACAAACTGCCATAAGAATTGATAATGAAGTAGGTCAATATCAACCTATTAAGAGAGGTGTGAGGCAGGGATGTGTAATGTCATCAGATCTTTTTTCACTGTACAGTGAAAATATCTTCAGAAATGTAGAAGAAATGAATGGAATCATCATTGGGGGAAGAAACATCAATAACATTGATATGCCGATGATACAGTATTGACAATGAGAAGGAACTGCAACATTCGGTAGATGCGGTTGTTGCACACAGTGAACAACTAGGGTTGGAATTAAATTGTAAGAAGACACTGATTATGGTCGTCACTAGGAAGAACGAAATACCACAATGCAATATACAAGGAAATGGGAATATTCTTAAGCAAGTACATCGGTACAGTTATCTCGGAACACTCATAACATATTATGGGAAATGTTATGAAGAGATTAGAACAAGAATCGTCATGGCGAAGGTAGCCTTTTGCAAGATGGAAAACATACTGACCAATAACAAGATGTCATTTAAAACGAGAAAAAGAGTGTTGAGGTGTTACATAGAACCTGTGCTTGTGTAAGGATGTGAAGCGTGGACAATGAGCAAACAGGCTGAAAAACATCTGTTGGCTGTGGAAATGTGGTTTCTGATCTAAATGCAAAGATTACCATGGACAGACAGAAAAACCAATGACCAAATCCTACAAGAAACAAATGAAAATCGTAAACTGATTAGAGAAATTAGACGTAGACAGTCAAAATTTTTAGTAAAGATTTTTTGGTCACGTTATGAGACGAAATAAAATGGAGAACTTGGTGACAACTGGCAAGATTGAGGGGAAAAGAGCAAGGAGAAGACAGTGAAGTAAATACCTGGATGGCTTAACCATGTGGCATGGTCGAGACAGGAACACTAATCGAATCCACGACTCTGTTGATCGGGTGAGATAGCAAAACATGACCGCCCACGCTTGCCGGCATGGCACATGATAATGATGAGCATCAAATTTAACTTTAGCTGATGCAACGCTGATAAACCAACACAGAACTGGTGTCGTTAACCGCTACACGCTGCGGGATTTGCTGAGGAGGGGACCCCAGCACTTATGGACTGAATGGTTCATTGTGCAATGAGGATGATCTGTCGACTAACTAACTAACTAACCAGCACGACACGATCTGCTGCCAAATCGATCACCGCTGTGTTTCGAACGAAGGTAAGCGGCATTACAAGTCGCGTTCGCAGCATCATCGCCGCGGAGACTGTTTTCTATTTTCTTCAATAGTACGCCATTAAATAGCATTTTGGCATGTGACAAAGAGGGTTCAGTGTGTGGTTCACTACACATAATCAAATGTTACTGAGATATGCCGAGGCGTCTGCTATCCATCCATCCATCGTGTGCCATGCCGGTAAGCGTGGGCGGTCATGTTCTGCCATCTCACTGGATCAGCTTAGTGTTTCTGTCTTGACCATGCCACAAGGCCAAGCCATCCAGGTACTTGCTTCTAGGTCTTCCCCTTGGTCTGTTCCCCTCGATCTTACCAGTTGTCACCAAGTTTCTTCTCATAACATGCCCAAAAAATTGTGACTATCTACGTCCAATGTCTCTAATCAGTTTACGATCTTCATTTGTTTCTTGAAGAACTTGTTCATTGGTCTTTCTGGCTGTCCATGGTATTCTTTGCATTTTCCTCAGAAACCACATTTCTACAGTCATCAGATGTTTTTCAGCCTGACTGCTCATTGTCCAAGCTTCACGTCCATATAAGAGTACAGGTTCTATGTAGCATCTCAACACTCTTTTTCTCGTTTCAATTGACATCTTTTTATTGGTCAGTATGTTTTTCATCTTGCTAAAGGCTACTTTTGCCATGGCGATTCTTGTTCTAATCTCTTCAAGGCATCTCCCATCAGATGTTATTACTGTTCCGACATAATTGTACCTATTCACTTGTTGAAGAATATTCCCATTTACTTGTATATTACATTGTGGTATTTCGTTCTTCCTAGTGACGACCATAATCTGTGTCTTTTTACAATTTAATTCTAACCCTCGTTGTTCACTGTGTGTAACAACCGCATCTACTAAATTGTGCAGATCCTGTTCATTGTCTGCAGTCAAGACTGTATCATCTGCATATCTAATGTTATTGATGCATCGTCCCCCAATGTTGATTCCTTCCATATCTTCAATATTTCTGAAAATACTTTCACTGTACAGGGAAAACAGTTCTGGAGACATTACACATCCCGGTCTCACACCTCTCTTAATAAGCTGATATTGGCTTACTTCATTATCAACTCTTATGGCAGCTTGTTGTTTCCAATATATGTTTTTTTACCAGGTCTAAGGTCTTTTCCATCAATCTGTAGATCCTCAAGCATCCTTATAATGTTGACATGTCTCACTTTATCGAAAGCCTTTGTGTAGTCAATAAAGCAAAGGTGTAGATCTTTGTTTACTTCTATAGAACGTTCGATTACGGTTCTCAGTATATACACAGCATTTACTGTACCCTTGCCTTCTACAAACCCACATTGTTCTTCTCCTATTTCAGGTTGTATTTTCCTCCTAAATCTTTGCATGATCATTCTGAGCAAAATCTTCGTGATGTGACTCATTTTACTAATTGTTCGATGTTGATCACATTCCAAGGTTCCGGATTTCTTTGGGATTGCAATAAATACAGAATTACATAACTCCTGACGTATATTTCCAGTATCATATATTGTATTAAGCAGACTGGTAACTTTATCTATTCCATATTCTTCTAGAGCATTAATCATTTTTGATGTGACACTGTCTGAACCGGGGGTCTTGCCAGATTTCATATGGTTAAGACAATAAGAGCATTCTGAACCTCCATCTTCAAAATTGCTGGTCATTCGTTATTATTTTGAACATCATAATGTTCGTCTCTGTTATCGTCATACAGGTTTTTCACGTAATATGACCATATATGTAAGATCTGATCTTTTTCTATTATGACTCTTCCATCTTTTGTCTTTAGGCAGCCTGCTGATGTACTTGTTCTTTGATTAGTAAGCTCCTGAATTCTTTTGTGCATTAGTTTCGCATTTTAACTGTTGTGTTGTTCTTCAATTTCTCTGCAATTTTTCTCAAGCCATGTTTCTTTTGCCTCCTTACATAAGGTTCTGACTTTTCTGTGAATTTCTTCATATTTGGCAGGATTATTTTTGTTCAATCTTCTTGTTTCCATTAGTTGTAAAATGTCTTCAGTCATCCATGTCTTACGGCCCACTTTCTTTTCTTTTGGAATAGTTTATTCTGCTGCACAACTGACTGAATTCTTCAGCATTTCCCATTGATCATCTACATCTTGAAATAGGATCTCTAGATCAGACAATAAATCAAATTTGTTCTTTACTTCTATGTTAAAATTATCTTGTATTTCTTTGTCAGTTTTCAATTTGCACAAGTCATATTTAGGGTTTCCTGCTGTATACTTGACTTTCTGTAACTTTACCCTCAATGTGCCTATAATTAATCTGTGATCACTGTAACAGTCTGCATTTGGAACTCCATTTTTACGACTGTTAACGCATTTCGAAACCTTCTGTTAATCAGGATGTAATCTATCTGGTTTTTTAATCCTGCTGTCTGGACTCCTCCATGCCCATAATCTTCTAGGATTCTGTTTAAACCAGGTGTTTCCTACAACTATTTCTTGCTATACACGTGGGTAAATCACAATCATGCACGATGCTCTTTTTAAAACTACTGTGACGACAATACAATATGACAATGTGCTTTATGTATTTCATTTGCAAGGATTAACTACGCTACTCTGTTACGTGATAAACTTTTTTCTGTATTATGCATTTTACGAGAAACATCGAAATATGTCAGGCAATAAATTGTGCAATATACTATTTGCATCTTCAATACTAAATGACTGCTGATCACTCCTGTTGTTGTTATAATATTAATTATGATGTTAATTTATATATGCTTTCATTTTATTATTAAAGTTTTATTATTAACAGATTATTTTATTTATTCCATCTTTTGTCTATATGAACAACAAAATAGAGCAACTTCGGTAGATACGTGAAAATACAACATTAATGCACTGCTTTTGGTTCTTTGTGTGCGATCCGCCCTTCAACCAAACCCCCTCACTAAACTCTCCTCGAGCACTCTACTTCTCGCGCACTGTACAAATGTGTGAACCCAGACAGGCGATTTTTAAAACATGTGATGTCAGACGGCAGCTTAACTTAACGATTCAGCCCAGGAGCTTAGTTCTATGGCCTTCCCGTTCGCCGTCTGTGCGTGTTAGGAAAGGAGCTAGAACACTTATAATATATCATATATGAAACTGCGATCAACCTTTGAAACGTACGTGTTGTTATCCTGATAATCTGACGTGAACCAGTAGAAACCGATCCAGTGAAACTGACTGGGGTTTATAGTTCGTTCAACCTGCCGGCAGAATCTCGCCACTTCATTGCTGTTGTGGACATCTGTGACGTGATTCACAAACACCGGATAGTGTCGCTGTAAGTATGTTTCACGCATGTGATTTTTAGTGACGTGTGTTAGTGACCTGCATACTTACACAGTGACAACCTTTTAAAACAGCTGTTGATAGCATTAGGGGTCGTTGATTCCTTGTGGTTAGTACATGGGCTTACAAAATACAATTGTCCGGGGTTCAAATCCTAAGGTTGTCAATTCTAGTACATCAATGGGGGTGTATCCCTAAGACTTTTTTGTGTGCTCATAAGAGCATCAGCATACTTGATAAACCTAGATATGATCTGTCCAATCTGGATTTATTTGAATGTATGACTGATGAGAGTTGCTTTATAAAGGCCTGACCCCACCTTCAGCATTTAACATTTTCTACTGATTGAGGTGAGTTTCAGATTCACATTCACAATGTTCACAATAGAGTTCACGATGTTTCAGTCACGGCTTTAAAAATTAAAAAAAAATAACGTTAGTCGCATCTCCTTTACAGGACGCTGCAACCAATCCCAGTATTTATTGTCTGTGATTTACTAGATAATATTAGTTCAGTAGTTTGCCAAGTTTGGTAAGGTTGAAGGCAAGCCAGCAAGAAGTAGAAAACGATACAAGTTGAAAGATAACATCAAGAGCAGTCCGACAGAATGTACAATCAAGGCGAGAGACAGACAGTATTGGATATCCATTGCAGCCGACCTTCATTGTGGAGATGGCGTTTGATTAATTGATTGATTTTGCCTTTGCTTTCTGAACGGTCGACAACTCATATCATTGAAATAAACAGAAGAGATTTGCTGTCAAATCTCCCACAGCCGTTATCAAACCCTCGACTCGGTAATGTATAACGGGAAATTATGAAACTGTGCGCCCTACAATCTCCTAAACTACATCGCCTGTTAGTCACGGCTCATTTTGAATACACTCATAATAGTTGCTATTATAATGTATAATTTATACAAGTAATATCCAGTTCGACCCATCTGGGTTATAATTTAGATATAAAGTGTCTATTATTATTTAAGATAGTGGATATTCTGTTTGTTTATTCGTGCTCGGACAATTTGATATTTATATTATGTTCCCCTCATTGCTATTTTGTATTGTTTAGGTGGTATACCGGCTTCCTGGCGAAGCGTTTACGGATTGGTTATCCTGCATTTTTTGGGGGCATATCCCTTACAGGTCGTTGCAGTCAACTTCAGCATTTTTCAGCTGCTATTGATGTACTAGGCAAGATTACGCTCAGTAGTTTGCCATTGCTTTCTGAGCGACCAGCTCACATACCCCGTAAGTTACCAACGCAACGAGAACCGCTACCGATTCTCGCGCAGGTTACGTTACTCACGAGAATATACGGGATTATGGAGAAAGACGTTAAACACTAGGCCAGGAAGACCGGCATCCTGCATGCCGCGTTCGAAACACATGCGGGCGATTTGGCAGCAGACCTCATTGTGTTAGTTTTCGTACCGGTCATTCTGAAAGCAATGTCAAACTACTGAACGCAAGCTTGTCAAGAAATCACAAACAGCTAAAAATTTATGCTGGGGCTGACTCATACGTCCTGTAATGGATATGCAACTACCTAGCTTAGCTGGTATATCCTAGCTATTGATATGTTTACATATTTATTGACATAAATTATTTTGTATTTTACTTTACAAGCAATATCTTCTGTATGAATGTTTTTGTCTTGTTATGAAGTGGTGGTTAGTGCACTCATTTGCTAGTCTGGTCATGTTGCGTTTAAATCTTGTTGAATGTGGGGGTGTTTTTATGGCCATAAGACTTTGGGGACAACAACAAACGGGTGACATGTACACTTGTTTTTCGCATGTAACGCCTTTTATATTCACTTATTCAAATAAAGGAAAGTTCAACCTTTGTGATAATAATAATTTTCTACATCCATATAATATCATTAAGAATCATATCCTCCATAAACTTATGTCCTCTGTGTCATTAAAATATAACACATAGAAAAGGTTTGTCAGCTTCTTGAATTATCGTTTAAGTGTATTATCTATCAAAGGAGAGGTAAGGTGCCTCCTTCCCTTCGCTAGCCTACGGGACACCCTTGGGCAAGGTGGAGTACCCGTTTAGCTCCCGATCAGGGTTACGTGAAGCCATGGGTGCAGGTGGTGGATGAAGTTGAAGAGCAGCCGACAGATAGTTGTAGGTTATGGTCTCCAGCTTCACGACGGAAGGCAGAGGATCTCTTTTTTGGGAGACATTGGCTACGGTCATCGACCAGTATAGTCACTGCTAGGAAGGAAAGCAATGGCAAACCACCTTCTTTACGGATGCCAAGAATATCATGTGCTGCAGTCTTATCGATAATCAGAGACACGGCGTAAATGGGTGCTCCATAGTAGCAGCCTCGCCCTGTAGGGGTAGTCATGTGCACCAGCGTGACTCCAGACCGTCATCAGGCAACTGAGTGCAAAAGAATATCAACATTGAAAGTAGGAACTTGGAGTGTAAGAACTATGAGTGGGGATGGAAAATTTGATAACATTAAGAATGAAATTAGAAGATTAAATATTAACCTGTTAGGTATATGTGAGACCAGATGGACGGGAATGGGCATTATAACATCTGAGGAATATAGAATAATCTATTCTGGTGGAGAGAAACAACAGCGAGGAGTAGCAATTATAATGGATAAACAGAGAGCAAAATCAATCAAAGGATATTGGACTGTATCAGACAGAGTGTTACTGGTGAAGTTGAGTGGAAGACCTTTTGATGTCAACGTCATACAAGTTTACGCACCAACAGCAGACAGTAGTGATGACAGCATTGATGAATTTTATAATGATTTAGAGAAAGCCTTCAAGAAATGCAAGAATTCTGAAGTAACTATCATAATGGGTGATTTGAATGCCAAAGTTGGAAATCAACAGGACGGATGCATAGTAGTTAGTAGGCAAGTATGGACTAGGGGAACAGAATGAAAGGGTTGCAGACTTGTACAGTGGGCAAAAGAGCATGATTTGATTATTGGAAACACCTGGTATCAGCAGCACCCAAGGAGATTATGGACATGGAGGAGTCCTGATCATAAGATCAGAAATCAGATTGATTACATTCTCATCAACAGAAGATTCCGAAATGCTTTAAAAGTCGCAAAAACTATACCAAGCGCAGACTGCTACAGCGAAAATAGATTAATTTTAAGCAATTTACATATAAAATTAAAGAAAGTCAAATATTCACAAAGAAACACAAAATTTGATCTACAGGCACTGAAGAGTGGGGAAATAAAAGATAAATTCAATGTAGAGGTAAAGAACATATTCGTTGCATTGTCCGATATGGAAATATTATTTCAAGACGTCAGTGACCAATGGGAAATATTAAAGAAATCAATCAACCAAGCTGCAGAAACAACCATCCCAAAAATAAAGATAATAGGACGCGAGAAATGGATGACGGAAGACATCTTAAAACTCATGAAAGTAAGAAGAAATAACAAAAATAACAAGGAAAAATATGAAGAGATTCACAGGAAAATTAGGAAGCTATGTAAAGAGGCAAAAGAAACATGGCTTGAGGAAAATTGCAAGGAAATTGAAAACCAACACAACACCCGGAATACCAAATTAATGCACAAAAGAATTAATGACATCACTAACAAAAGAACACACACATCAACGGGTTGCCTAAAAACCAAAGATGGCAAATTCATAATAGAAAAAGATCAGATTTTACACGCGTGGTCAGATTATGTGAAAGACCTTTATGATGATACAAGAGAAGAACAATATCATCATCGGAATAATAATGAAGGACCATCAATTTTGAAGATGGAAGTTCAGAATGCTCTTAACCATATGAAAACTGGCAAGACCCAAGGTACAGATAACATCACAATAGAAATGATCAATGCCTTAGAAGAATATGGAATAGACCAAGTCACCAGACTGCTGAACGCAATATACGATACTGGAGATATACCTCCTGAATTATGTAATTCTATATTTATTGCAATCCCGAAGAAGTCAGGAGCCTTGGAATGCGATCAACATCGAACAATTAGTATAATGAGCCACATCACGAAGATTCTGCTGAGAATTATCATGCAAAGAGTTAGGAAGAAAATACAACCCGAAATAGGAGATGAACAATGTGGGTTTGTAGAAGGCAAGGGCACAGTAAATGCTGTGTATATACTGAGAACAGTAATTGAACGTTCTATAGAAGTAAACAAAGATCTATATCTTTGCTTTATTGACTACACAAAGGCTTTCGATAAAGTGAGACATGTCGACATGATAAGGATGCTTGAAGATCTACAAATTGATGGAAAAGACCTTAGACTTGTAAAAACATATATTGGAAACAACAAGCTGCCATAAGAGTTGATAATGAAGTAGGTCAATATCAGCCTATTAAGAGAGGTGTGAGACAGGGATGTGTAATGTCTCCAGATCTTTTTTCTCTGTACAGTGAAAATATTTTCAGAAATATAGAGGATATGGAAGGAATCAACATTGGGGGACGATACATCAATAACATTAGATATGCACATGATACAGTCTTGATTGCAGACAATGAACAGGACCTGCAAAATTGAGTAGATGCGGTTGTTGCACACAGTGAACAACTAGGGTTAGAACTGAATATTAAGAAGACACAGATTATGGTCGTCACTGGGAAGAAGGAAATACCACAATGTGATATACAAGTAAATGGGCATAGTCTTAAGCAAGTGAATCGATACAGTTATCTCGGCACAGTCATAACATCTGATGGGAGATGCCTTGAAGAGGATTAGAACAAGAATTGCCATTGCGAAGGTAGCCTTTTGCAAGATGAAAAGCATACTGACCAATAAAAAGATATCAATTGAAACGAGAAAAAGAGTGTTGAAGTGCTACATAGAACCTATACTTTTGTATGGATGTGAAGCGTGGACAATAAGCAGTCAAGCTGAAAAACAGCTGATGGCTCGTGGAAATGTGGTTTCTGAGGAAAATGCAAAGAATACCATGGACAGACAGAAAAACCAATGAACAAGTCCTTCAAGAAACAAATGAAGATCGTAAACTGATTAGAGTCATTAGACGTAGACAATCTAAATTTTTTGGGCATGTTATGAGAAGAAATGACTTGGAGAACTTGGTGACAACTGGCAAGATCGAAAGGAAGAGACCAAGGGGAAGACAGAGAAGTAAATACCTGGATAGCTTGGCCACATGGCATGGTCGAGACAGGAACACTGAGCTGATCCACGACTCTGGTGATCGAGTAAGATGGCAGAACACGACCGCCCACGCTTATCGGTATGGCACATGATGGGTGGATGGACTGAACACAGACGACATCCTCAGGTTCAATCATCTAGTCACCTGTCTGTGCAGAACTCCCACCTATAACAGTTTCCTGAAATGTCTCTCTATCATAAGCCAGACGTCCATGCCTGGTGTATAAATTATCTATCACATCTCGAATCCGTCTATATTGTGGACTGCTTATATAGGGTGTATTTTTAATGACTGTGCAGTGTTTGAAAATATTGCCGGTCCAAGTGTTGTATTCACCCTCTGTAAAGTTCATGCAGCATAATAGGTAAATACAAAACTTGGACCGGCAATATTTTCAAACACTGCACAGTCTTTAAAAATACACCCTGTACTTTGCCTCCCCGGTAGGAAAGAAAGGGGTTAAAAGGCAAAAGGGTCGGTTGTGTTGTACCGGGTTTGATCCCATATGGCTCGGCCTCTTTCTGAAGAGCGGACTGCTGAAGGCAGTCGCACAAAGTACAAAGTACGGTGGCTGAGTGGTCTCGAGGTATGGTGTCCGCCTCGAGTGCTGGAGGTCCCGGGTTCAGGCCATGGTGAGGACCGGGATTTATTTTAAAAAATCCACCTGGACTTCCAGTAATAAAATTTCCCCTGGTCTCTGGGTAGTGAGATCGGACGCCCGTGTGTATTGTTGCGCACGTAAAAAATCCCTTGGCAGTTGGAAATCGAAAAAGAGTAGCCTAATGGCGCTGCCCGCACAAAATTTCGAGTTAAAAATCTACCCAAAGTATTTCAGGATCCTCACCGATGCAACGGAGTTCGTGCATTGAGCTGAGTTTCTCCAGACTCAGGTTTGAGTTAGGAGGAAGACGGAGCACTTGTGGGTTAAACCGTGTGCCGTGATGTTGATCCAACGACTAAACTAAACTAAACGAAGTACAAATTCCATAGCTCCAGCAACGACCCACCATGAGTCTCCAAGAAAATGGCACTCGTGAACTGAACGTCGTAGACTGGAATCGAACCCATAACCTTTGGAGTGCGAGGCAGGTGACGTATCAACTTTCGCCACAGAGATTCCCTCCCCGGCAGAAATCCCCCCATACTTATCTGTTCTAGACTTTCATTATTTTTTATATATCCACAATATTTCCTCATTTTTGTTTGTCTTTATATGCAGTCTTCTTGTATACGGATATCTTGTTGGATAAACCAGCTTCTTGAATTATCGTTATGTGAACACTGAACTTTATTTCTACACATTTCAGATGGATCTATTGACCACAGAGGAAGCCTTGAGGTACCTGGAGGATGTCTTGCACATCTCTGCTACGGAAGTTCCCAATATTTCCGACAAATCCGTGTCAGCCAGCACAAAGCTATCCTTTCTGGAAAAACTCATCCGGGCATTTCTAGAATATGAGCCATTTCAAAGCATCAATCTCATGTCACATGATGTTAGTAAACGGCGCCGACCTTCCTGGGACGAGATTAAGCATGACATTCTATTAGGCCGTGGTGGTCTGTGTTACTGGCTGAATGCTTTCATGTATGCTCTGCTCTCAGCTCTCGGATGTGATGCCAGTTTGACGTATTCAACTTACGATGTCGGGAGATATTCTCCTAACAACCACTTGATAGTCCTCGTTCATGATCTGGTGACCCCTGGTAGCCTCCACCTTGTAGATGTGGGAATGGGTTGCTATATTCCTCGTGCTGTATCATTGGATTACAACCTGGAGTCAGAAGAATTCACGGATTCCTTCATGACTTATAAGTTTCAGAAGGAGTCAGATACCGCAATGTACTTGGTGAAGAAAATTTATCAAGACGCAGCAGCTGTTTTATCAGCTAAAAATGTAGACTCGGAGAAAAAGCACCTGCAGGATCAACACACAAAGAAGGATAGTGAAGAAGGTGCGAATAAGCTGCAAGACAGCTTACAAGTTATACAACAAACCACCAAGAAAGAAGGAGATATACAAAAAGATGTGAACCAGCCCAGAATGAATAATGAACGTGACCAGCAAAAGCTTTCAAGTCTTTCAGAAGTCGGTGATGATAAGCAACAAGACACAAAAACAAACGAGCATACTTTTTTGAAGGGAATAAAAGACGATGAAAGTTCGCAGCTGGTTACTTGGCAAAAACTGTATATCTTTAACCCTTCAGTAGCCTTAAAGAGCTTAGAACCATTCTTCCAATGTTTTGATGAGTGCTTCACTGACATCACCAGACTCAGTACACATTCTAGTCCCAGAGCCATGTGTTGGCCTGGTGGCAGATTCCTGGCACTAGTCAATTCCAACCTGATTCAAGAACTGGAGCCAGGAAAACTGACGAAAACTCGTATTGTTGACGTTGTTGTAAACATAAAACCACAGTTGGGTCTCACGAATGACTCAGGTGTGAAGACTACTGAAAATAAAGCTTCAGAGAACGGACACGATGGTTCTGAGAATACATATAACAAATCTCTTAATGAGACAGTGGCTAATGATAATGACGACATCTCCAAATCGAAAACGTCTAATCAGACAACACAAGTAGAATCTGATAATACACACAAGAAAAATACCATTAACGGGGCAGATGGCATTCGAACCAAAGACAATACAGATCACCAGGGACAGGTTCAACTATCCGAACTACGCCCTCTAGTTGAGGCATACGCCCACTACTTCCCCCAGTACCCAACACAGATGGTGCAAGACGCGTTAAAGAACTGGATAGCTACTGGGACAATATTTCCAGTGCCACCGCATTTTGCTTAGCGATCACCGGCTTATTTATGCGTGTATACTTATGTGTTTTGATTTGTGCATACATTCAGAGTGTTTACTTTTGTAAATCAAAATTCAGCTGTTGTTTTGTTTTAATTTTAAGTATTTTTCTCCCTTGGCTTGTGATTGAGCATAAACCGGTGATCTTGCATATTTTGCATACATATATTTTGTTTATGGTTGCTAGCTTTCAACCCTCTAGTGCAGGGGTGGGCAAACTACGGCCCGCGGGCCGCATGCGGCCCGCGAGGGCATTTAGAAATAAAAAATTGTACTTCGTTTTTAAGTTATTTTGTTGAATTTTACAGGATTTCATGTACCGTTATGATTGTTTTAACATTTTTGATAAAATTTCTTTCTAATTATCTATTTTTGTAAACAGTCCTTGACCTTCGTAATGTAATGCTTCTTCTTTCGTTCGTTTTAAATATGTCTATAACTGCAATGTTGCCTCTTGTATGAATTTAACTGTACTTTTTAGTTCACTCAGCAGTCCATAGAGTTTATCTTCCACTGTCGTCTCTCTAGGCCAGAAGGTTTGCCTAGACATGTTGTAATTTGGGCAGTCTTTGGCTGATTCACCAGTCTTGAATCTTGTATACATATGGTTGCGTAATCTAATGTGTCCTGTTCTGAGGCGCAGAAGAATGACCTGTTCTGGTCTGTCCATAACGTGGTAGTCATCTTGAGCAGGTTTTGGCGGCCTCTGACTGATTTGATCATTCTTTTCTTTTGGTGGTAGGTAACGGGCACATCAGGCTGTTCTTCTTTTGCTCCTTCCTTAGCCAATCGATCAGTTCTGTCGTTTTCGGGTACTCCACAGTGGGATGGTATCCACTGTATGGTGACCTTCTGCTGACTGCTAAGTTCAGAAAGTAGTGTCCTTAGTACTGGTAATTTCCCAAACATCATTTCGTTTTCTTTGAGGTGAGTTTCTTGCTAGCAACATACGCTTACCTTTTCTTGGTCCAAGATGTTTTCTAGTTCTTTTTTTTTTTTTTTTGTTGCTGACTCCCTCCGCATTTCAATGCATTAGTTTTAGTCTTTGTTTGATATGGCCAGACGCTCTATTCTCAGGTCCCCTGGCTCCACAGGACATCTGAGAAGGACCTCCAGTAGTTGGGGTTGGACCCTTTCGAGACATAGGGAGCGGCACTGCACCTGCCTGGAGGTCCAAAGCTGGGCGAGCACCATAACATTTAGCAGTAGTCGACATATTTTATTACGCATGATTTCGAAGCATCCTGATGTCTGTGATGCGCCTCCTGGCTGGTTGCCTCCGTCTTCAGCACCTATCCTTTGCTAGAGCAGACTGTGGTCTTACTCGAGTTTAGGTGTGTACTCACGCACATACATGTCTGCGCATGCATGTACGTGCATACACATCTAGAGCGTTCTGGTTATTTCTCGGCGCCAGTGACTCGTCGCTGCCCCTTCTCCTGTTAGTTAAAACAGTTCCGCCTCGAGAAGGCCAGGAGCAGGACTTTGTGCTGCATAGGTGATGTATGCACAAGCCGTTGGGGTATTTATGCAAGGTTGGGTGCTCACCCCAACCCCGCCCCCGGCTACATACTGCAAGATTATGAACCATGTAATGCTACAATGCGAATTTATCGAGTTTCGTATAGAGAAATATTTATCGACATGTAAAAATTTAATAAGGATGATTTTATGAAAAACAAATATTTCTCCGGTGAATAAAATGATTTATTTTGCAAGAAAATATTAAATTTAACAGTTTTTTGCTGTTATAAATTATTTCCACATTTACGATGTTCAAATTAATTTATTTGTTGTAGTAGTAGTCTTGATATATTTCTGAAATTTATTCTCAGTTTACTACTTGTTTTCCAAATATTTTATTTTCACACACAGCCGGAAGTAGGTTTTGTTTCATTTCCGTTTTAACGTTTTGTACAATTCTAGCTGTTCGAATGTTATTAAAACAATGAGTGTCAATAATAAACGTAAGATTGAAGATGAATGCCGTGTTTTTAATGATAAATGGACAACTAAGTATTGTTTTATAAAAGTTGGTAGCAAATCATTTTGCTTGTTGTGTTGTAAGTCAGTAGCTGTCTTCAAGGAGTACAGCTTAAAAAGACATTATCAAACAAAACATTCCGATTTCGGATACAATTTAACAATCGAAGGGAGGGAAAGGAAATGCCTGGAGATGGTGAAAAATTTGAAGAAACAGCAAACTGTTTTCACCAAACAGTCTTCAATTCAAGATGCCGCAGCTGAAGCTAGTCTTGTGCTGTCACACAGAATTGTAAAACAGAACAAGCCATTTTCTGATGGCGAGTTCATCAAGGAATGTTTGCTAGATGCAGCAAACATTATGTGTCCAGAACAAACAAAGAAAAAATAAAACAAATTTGAGAACATTACATTATCAAGGAGAACTGTGGTCAGACGTATTGACAAGAGAAGTGACAATTTGATGCATAAACTTCAAGATGCAAGTAAACAATTTTTGTGGTACTCTTTTGCATTAGATGAGAGTACAGATGTACATGATACTGCCCAATTATTGATATTTATACGTGGAATAAACGCTTCTTTCAAACTCACTGAAGAGTTTCTGAGTGTTGAGTCACTCAAAGACATAACCACAGGCCATGATATATTAAATGCTGTTACTAACTGTATTGAAAGAACTGCGTTGGTTTGGAACAAGATGGCAAGTGTTACAACTGACGGTGCTCGTGTTTTGACTGGAAAAAAATGTAGGTCTGGTAAAGTTGATAAGTGATGAGATTAAAGCAGAATATCCAGACCATACATTATTATCATTTCACTGTGTGATTCATCAAGAAAGTATGCGTCAAACTGTTTTGAATATCAAGCATGTTATTGACCCAGTTGTCAGTGTCATCAACCTCATCAGATCAAGAGGACTTAATCATCGACATTTCAACGCATTACTTGACGATTTGGAAACTGAACATGCCGATGCCCTGAACCACACCAATGTTCGATGGCTGAGTCTCGGCAAGGCGTTGAGGCGAGTGTGGCAAATCCGAGAAGACATAGTGATGTTCCTAGAGATGAAGGGCATTGAATGTCACTTTAATACTAACATTGTCAATAAAGAGTGGAAGTTAGACTTTATGTTTGCCATTGAAATTATGGAAAAGTTAAATGAACTTAATGTCAACCTTCAGGGCAATGGTGTGTTTACACATGAATTGTATGAACATGTAAATATCATTTCAGGCAAAACTCTCACTGTTCTCCAGAGAAGCAAGTGGAAAAATATTTTGCTACTTCCCTTTGCTGAAACAAGAAGCCATGTCTGGCAAAATGACTGAAAAGTACAAAGCCCAATTAGATGCATTGATTGAAGAATTTGGATGGAGATTCCAAGATTTCAAGAACTTAGAACCACAGTTCAATATTCTCAGTTCCCTTTTAGTGCAGAAGCTGATACAGCCACAGAGGACATACAGTTAGAGCTGATTGACTTACAAGCAGATCATGACCTGAAAGATAAATTCAAGTCAGATGGTTTGCTGGATTTCTATGGATCTTTATCACAAGAATCATTTCCCAACTTGAAAAACTTTGCAGCTAAACTTTTATCATTGTTTGGATCAACATACATTTGCGAACAAGCATTCCCTAGCTTGAAGATCAACAAATCTAAGAATAAGTCTTTGTTGTCGGACTGCAACTTGCATGCTGTCATGCGAATTTTAACAAGTACACTTGCTCCAGATTTCAAGAATATTGTCAATAAGTGGAAGCAGTTACATACATCTCATTAGAAATCAACAATTATAGTGACAGTGTAGTCGGTTTGTGTCTAAATTAAAGCCCTTGATAGATAATAAAGAATATATGTTATAATAACACGTTGTAAAATCTTGTTAACAAAATAGTAAAAGTTTTTGTCCATATTGTCACATATAATGTATAAGTGTATAAGTAAAACAAAATTGCAATAATTAGTTATTTACACTGCTTAAAAACCTATAAATAATTAAACATTACTTATTGTGATAGGTTGCTGTAAACAAAATGGACATTATAATGCCGGCTCCCTGGCCGAGGAGTTAGAAGCTTTCTCCGTAATTCCGAATACTCTCGTGGTTGACGTGAGTGCACGAGAATTGGAAGCGGTTCGAGTAGCACCAGTGACTTATGAGAGTATGGAGCCGGTCGCTCAGAAAGTCGTGGCGTGCTGATGAGCGTAATCTAGCCTAGGAATCAACATACAGCGAAAAGATGCTGATGTTGAGCGCAATATCCTGAAACAGGATGGAAATGCGGAAAGATATATATGTATGTATATATATATATATATATATATATATATATATATATATATATATATATATATATATATATATATATATATATATATATATATATGCGGCCCGCCAATAGCTTTACATTTGTCAATGCGGCCCTAAGCACAGAAAGTTTGCCCTCCCCTGATCGAGTGTAAAGCTAATCCCATTGTGGCTACTGCCGTATCGATGAGAAGTGTTAGGTCGCCACGTACACTTCTTCTTCTTCTTCAGCGTTCCGAGCCATTGAGGTTCTTTGTTGCAGATACAATCCGTCTCCATTCGTCTCTCTGGTTGACCCACTCTTGCCAGTCATTGATTCCAAGTGCTTGTAGGTCTGTATATGTATTATCTCTCCACCGTCTTCTTGGTCTACCTCGGGGTCTATCCACGTACACTAGATGACAATATATTGAGTTGGGGTGACTAACTCCTTCTTCACCGTCTTTCCTTCCGAGAAAATGTCTGCTACCCATTTTACAAGACTGGGTCAGCCTCGGAGTCGTGCTCAGTCAATGAAAGGTTTGGCGTCGCAGACAGCAGAGCACATACTCCAGGACTGCCCAAACTACAACATATCCAGGCGAACCTTCTGGCCTAGAGAGACAACAGTGGAAGATAAACTCTATGGACCACTGAATGAACTAAAAAAGACTGTTAGATTCATACAAGAGACAACATTGCAGTTATAAACATAATTTAGGCGAACGAAAGAAGAAGAAGAAGAAGAAGAAGAATGAAAGGATGAACCAAATAAACACAAAATATACCTCAGAAGTTGGAGTAGTTTCGCCTGATGGCGAGTGACACTGGTAATAGGGAAAGCTAATCTACACGCACAAGTTAGTCCAGTGCCACTAGAAGGTGTAGCACGTGTATGAGCTACGTTTGAGTTCACAGCAAGCGAAACACGCGCGCGCGCACACACACACACAAATATACACACACACACACTCCCTCCCTCTACACCCATATAACTATGAATCGAGAGCGAAAGGAAAGACACACATTGTTACAAAGGTACGTTTCTACCAGTCTTTGTCAAGTTCTATACTGTTTAAAAAAAAAAAAAGAAACGCAAAATTCTTTATGTTACTTTTATAAAAGATATTCGCTGATTTGACATCAGTCAACCTATCGACTGTATCCATCTGGTCATTAACTTCTCGTGGTTACCTGAATTCTACTCACCTCATGATTCGTGAGGTCATGAAAGAGGTCAAGGTCAAAACAACATTTTTGACAATAACTCGTGACAGGTTCGTGATAATCCCGTGAAACTTACTTATCACAAAACTCTCTGACCATATTATTTAATGTCTATAAAAGATTGACGCTCCTTGAATAAATTTAGTTGAAAATTCAATGCGCAAGTATGCCTCATCTCACTACAGAACAACGACTCTTCATCATTGGACGTTTACAGGCTGGACAATCACGAAGTGTAGTAGCCAGAGAATTTAATGTGGTTAGAAGCGATTTCAAGAAACTGACTCAGTGGCAGACAGGCCGCGCAGCGGAAGACACAGAATCACAACTGCTACCGAAGACCGCTTCATACGACTGCGTCACCTTAGCAGTCGATTTGCATCTGCGTCCTCCACAGTCCAGTCAATGCCGGGAGCTCGTCTAATTTCAGATCAAATGGTTAAGGAACCGGCTGCACGACGCTGGTCTTTGGGCTAGAAGATCCTACAGAGGTCCTGTTCTTACGGACCAGCATCGCCAGAACCGACTGCTGTGGGCGAGTCAGCATCATCAATAAAATGTTGGTACAAGTTTGCAATAATGTTGCGTTTCTATTTATTTATTTTTTTGAACAGTATATATCCCCATTGCCGGAAGTCTCAAGACCATAGACACATACAGGTCGGAGTAAGACCAATACTGTCAGTACAGGGGTTCTGTGTCTATATCACATTGTCTTAGTCAGATATGCCTGAGCCACCGTATGACAGTAGACAGTACTACCTCCTTGATGTTAGCGCCGAATGTTCGGCGGCACTGACCAAACTAGACACCTCAGACGCGGCTTAGGGCGGAGGAGAGCAATTAGGAGGGTGCATGACGTATCCTGGTGCGAGGAAATGCAGCCTAAAGACTAAATTTCGTGGCATGGCATCTTATCTTGTTTGAGACGTATTGGTGTTACCTTTCCTCTGTAGTAAACAAGGCAGGCCGAGAGAGGGATCATTGCTGCATGGGCAACACATACTCTTTACAATTCAGCCCAGTCCTTGTGCTATATTTGAACAGTAATGTAACAAACTATCGTCCGTCAAGCCGGCAAGGTGCCAGTAAGTCAGTAATATCCACATTGCTGGGAGTCTCCCACGTACTGGTGGGAGTAAAACCAGTAGTGCCAGAACTGGAGGTGCCACGGCAGTTAGATATGCTTGTCTGCCGGTACGGCGGACATATATTCGAATCCTCATCGAGGTGGTAATGTCAGCCTAAGATTGGTATCAGGAAATTCTCTGGGAAGTAAAGACGGATGGCGAATATTGACTACACCAACTAAGTGCATGTTGCTCTATGAAAACATCGGGCTTGTTCCATATATTGCATACGCATCAAGACCTGATAATGGGATCGTTACTATGCTTTTTTTTTTTTAAATGTATTTAAAGAAATGATAATATATTATGATATATTGTTAACTTGAATATGCTGTTCTTGTGAAACCATAAACTGTCACATTGTTAACTGTACCATGTTACATTTACTTCAAATTAAACATTTGTTGTGTATTGTCTTAATACAGCTTGTTATTACATTGTGTTGTGGTTTGTCGCCGGATAATTTCTCTGTATCTATAGCTAAATAATAATGAGCGAGATCAAAGATAGATCTGGAATACGATTTGGAGGTTATTATATAAACAACATTATGCAGATGAATTTGTATTGAAAGGTGGAAACGCAAAAGATTTGCAACATTTGTTAGATATGATAGTAATAGAGTGCAAACATGTGTATTTTCATTAATATCAAGAAAACAAAAACAATGATAGTATCAACGAGAAAGATGATATCAAAATCTGATATTACAATAGTAAGGAAAATGCTTAACCATGTCAATTATTTATTTTTTATTTATGTTTTATTTATTTTGCGTTCTCTGGCATTGAATTCTATGGTAATCCATACGGGTGCTAATAGTACTTCTAGTGCACTGGGGCTGATCTTTGCGTGTAGATTAGCTTTCCCTAATACTAATTACCAATGTCCCTTGTCATCAAGAGAACCCACTTCGAGGTATTTGTAATTTACGTCCCCAAGTCAAGGACTAGAAGTCAACATTTTAGTCCAACTGACCGGTGTAGGGGTTGAACCCGCTACCTCGTCGTCAGCACACTGGAAGTTTAAGAACGTGCGTTGGGAACGAAATAAACATTTGTACAATGATGTATGAAAGGAAAGGCGGGAAAGAATAAAGTAGAGTATGTGAGAAACTGATTAGTAAGAATGGTCATAGAATCCAATGTTGCAGGTGTCCATCTGGCTAGGAGGTTGAGGAATGGCCAAAACTGCTAGACCCGTTGTCGTGTCCAAAGCGTTCGTATAAATCAGGGTCACTTTTGTAGGCAGCCAGGTAGAGTTGCAGTCGTTCACTTGGAGCTCCTCATGTGTTGGGCAGTTGGAGCGCAGCTGCTCAGCTGGAATGATATCGATAGTTTTGGGTGTGTGGAGGACTACTTCGCAATGCCCCGACTGCCACCGCTCTGCGATCACAATGTTTTATTGCAAATTTATTTGGCCAATATTATATATCTTTCCCAAGAGGAGTCCTGATGCGTACATGGAACTAAGTGATACTGTTACTACCAGAGTATGATCACTAATGGAGTTATTAAGTTAGTTGCATATCCTGTACAAGACATTGCCGTCAAACCCGAGAAATATTTGGCTGTTTGTGATTTATTGGCAAGTTTGCGTTCAGTAGTTTGCCATTGCTTTCTGAACGACCGGCACCCATACCACCGTACGAAAACCAAGGCAATGCGGTCTGCTGACAAATATGACTATGCAGTTATTAATGTACATTATTAGACAACTTGTCACTTGTTATTAGTATTAACTGGAAGTAACACACTAGTTTCATCGGACACAGATGAATGACTTGTTCAGATTGTGTGGGAGGCAGAGCGTAATGTGTGGATTTCTTCTTCTTCTTCTTTGCGTTCATCCAGAGTGTTTTTTTTGCCAGATGTTATAGCAGTGTGTTGTTATGCACCCTAGAGCCGACACCCTTGGGCCAAATCATCCGACTTTTTAGTGCGTTTTTGACCAGGTTAGCATTCCTGGGGGACTCTCACTTTAGAGGTGCTGTCCACATCCCCGCTGGTCAAGTTGGAACGGACGAAGACTTCACGGTCATCCCTCAAGGGAAGACAGGGACAGTCCATGGGCATTATCCGCCATCCGGGGAGTCTTCCATATTTGCAGAGCGGACACATAGCGCTCTGGTGCTGTGCTCACTCTGGGAATCGCCACATCCTGCTCATGGCTGATTTCATTCCTCACTTCAATATATTGGGCATTTCGTTCGCCATGGGACGTTCCCGCACAAACCAGACCGATCTGAAGACGGTATCCACTCAGCGAGTTTTCGATTCGGACATGTGCTTGTCGTTGTGCCTGAAGGACAATATAGTCGGATCTGTTCCGGGCACGACGAACATTCGGAAAACTAGCTAGTCAGAACTGTTCCGGACACGATGGGCATTTGGAAAACTAGGTAGTCAGAGCTGTTCCGACCACGAAAGACATTTCACTCGGACGTTTTTGCTTTGTGCCTAGTTTATTTGCGCCCTTAGGCCAGCACACCCGACTTCAGTGGTCATTTTTACGGGTTTGCCTTCCCGGGGTTTCAAGGGACGTTAGACTTTTATTGTTGTGTTGTCGCCCACATCTCAGCTGGTCAAGTAGAACGGTCAAAAACATCACGATCAACCCTCAAGGGAAGACAGGGGCAGACTATGGGCATTCCCCGCTATCCAAGGAGGTTTCCATGGTTGCAGATCCGGCACATAGTGCTCTGAGACTGGGCTTACCCGAGGAATCGCCACGTCTTGCTCATGGCTGCTTTAATTCCTCACTTCCGTGTATTGGGCATTTCGGTTGCCGCTGGTCGCTCCCCATATAAACCAGAGACGGACAGTCTGCGGACGACATCCACTCATCAAGCTTTCGCGTCGGACTTCCACGTTATGGATTCGCTAGCCAAGCGTTCCGTTTCGTGTTTTTGAGACGTTTTTCCACCTTTGACTACGCTCATTCTATGAGTATTGATACAGACTTTCATCGTAACCATTTCGTGCAGCTGGGGCGCTTTTTCCACCTTTAGTGCCCGCTCACGAGGTAGGCTACATGTGCTGCCGGCTCAGCACCTTACCTCCGTGCATTGGTGAGCGAACTCAATCGCATAAGTACTTGGTGTGATGAAGCTGGGGCAATGGTCAACCCAACAAAGGCAACAGTGACTTGGTTCTCTTTGAATAATCATATTGTCAACAATCCAACACCAACTGTAATGCTGTGTTCAGAGACGGTGGAAAGAACGCAGGCAATGAATTACCTGGGAATACGGTTTGATCGAAGCCTTGCTTATAATGTGCACATAGACCAGGTGATAACAAAGGCCAAGCGGGGTTTGGCAGCGATGCGGGTGATGGCGGCAGCAAACTGTGAGCAGCGCCATCTATGTCTTCTGTACGAGGGGGCTGGTCATGTCTGTTTTGGAGTATGCAATGGCAATCCTGACTCTCAGCCATTACGCAGATAGAAAGGATGGAAAGGATACAGAATGAAGCAATGCGCATTATTCTTGGATGTACAAGAGATACAGCATGCAGGGCGATGCGCTACCTTCTTGATTTTCCAACCATTGAAGAGAGAATACAAGTTTGCAGGGCACGCGCCTACCTCAGAATTAACGCAAACACACAACATCCACTGCATAGTGAAATTAGGACGGTGAAGGGCAGCAGGTTAAAAAGAGGACGGTCGTGGATGGGTCAAGCCGAAGACATTCTTCAACAGGTGTGTTCACTTGAGGACTTAGAACCTGGCGAGGAGTGGGTGCAAGTGCCAACAGACTTCTGCACATCCTTTTCAGTTTGCATCCAACTAGATAGAAAATGCAGACAAGAAAATCCGGCTGCTGTTGAGGCTGAAGTACAAGCGTTGATTTTCGAGAATTCGCTAGACGGTGACGCGGTCATCTACACAGATGGGTCGGTCGTCCGACATGTGAGAAGCTCATGGGCCTTTACAGCTCGGGCCGGAGGGAGAATTGTGAAGGAGGACTCTGGTGCTTTCACTGAAACCACAAGTAGCCTGACCATGGAAGTCATGGCAGTAAGTAAAGCAATAACATGGCTCGAGACACAGACATTCACTAGGGCTTGTTTCCTTAGCGACTCAATGAACATGATCAAGAGGATAGAGGAGGGGTCGATCCGAAGAGAGTGGTTGCTGCCTCTGAAGCGGTCTAGGCTGGCAAAGATTAGTTTCATCTTCGTGCCAGGTCATGCGGGAGTACAAGGAAATGAGCGGGCTGACAAGCTCGCAGGTGAGGCTACTGTGGAGGGCGGACGCGCCATGGACCAGGCTGACATTCTGAATGCTCTACGAGAAGTGAGACTTTTGCGAGAACCAAGTGATGACTGGGAATCTACAACAATGGCCAGACTGCGGGAGCAGCAAATTAAAAGAGGGGTGGCCAAACAAGAACACTACGCAGGAAGCCAAAGAAGATTGATAAACCAACACAGAACTGGCGTCGTTAGCCGCTACACGCTGCGGGATTTGCTGAGGAGGGGATCCGAGCACTTATGGACTGAATGGTTCGACGTGCAACGAGGATGATCTGTCGACTAACTAACTAACTAACTAATTGGTGAGCGTGTAACGGCCAGGCCCTCTCACCCGGGAACCCCTCATATCCCCCAGTTGAGAGCCTTCGAACAAGTGTCTGTGCTAAGCATGTAGCGTGCTCAGCATCTCACCTCCATTTTAAGGTGAGTGATTATCGGCCCGGCTCTCATATCTGAGAGTTCTTCTTCTTCTTTGCGTTCATCCGGAGTGTTTTTTCAGATGTGATTGCGGTGTGTCTAGTTAGGCACCCTTGGATCGAAACCCTAAGGCCAACACATCCGGCTTTTAGCGTGCATTTTTGACCAGGTTAGCATTCCTGGGAGACTCTCACTGTTGTGGTACTTTCCACCTCCCAGCTGGTAAAGTTGGAAGAGTCGGAGACTGCACGGTCATCCCTCAAATGAAGGCAGGGACAGTCCATAGCATTTTCCGCCATCCTGGGTGGCTTCCATAATTGCAGGGCCGGCACATAGCGCCCTGGTACTGGGCACACAGAGGGAATCGTCACGTCCTGCTCATGGCTGCTTTAATTCCTCACTTCAATATATTGGGCATTTCGTTCACCCCGAGCCTTTCTCGCACAAACCAGGCTGGTCTGCAGTCAGTATCCACTAAGCGAGTTTTTCGGACATGTGCTTGTCGTTGTGTCCGTCAGAGCTGTTCCAGACACGTCGGACATTCGGAAACTACCTAGTCAGAGCTGTTCCGAACAAGAGCGGCATTCGGAAACTAGGTAGTCAGAGCTGTTCCTAGCACAAGAGACAATCGGGCGAGACAATTCACTCGGACGTAATTGCGTAGTGTCAATTTTTAGTTTGCCACCCGTAGGACGACACTTCCGACTTCCGGCGGGCATTTTTTAATGAGGTTAGCCTTCCTCTGGTTTCGTAGCACGTAAGACTGTTGTGATGTCGCCAACATCTCAGCTGGTCAAGATAGAACGATCAGCGACATCGAGGTCGGCCCTCAAGGGAAGGCAGGGGCAGACCTTGGGCATTCCCTTGCTATCCAAGGAGGCTTCCATAATTGCAGAGCCGGCACATATTGCTCTGAGACTGGGCTCACCCGAGGAGTTGCCACGTCCTGCTCATGGCTGCTTTAGTTCCTCACTTCCATGTGTTGGGCAACCCGTTTGCCACTGATCGCTCAAACACACACCAGGAGCGGTCAGACTGCGAGCGACATCCACTCGGTAAACTTTTATTTTGACTTCAGACCACGCAATAGGTCCGCTCGCCGTGCGTTCCATTTTGCGTCATTGAGACGTTCTTCCACTTTTGTCTATACTCTCTGTGAGCTGGATACAGACAGTTTTCGTAGCCATTTCCTTCGACTGGGGCACTTTTCTGACTTTTCGTACTCGCTCACCAGGTAGGCTACATGTGCTGCCGGCTCAGCACCTTACCTTCGTGCAGCAGTGGACGAGAAACGGCCTGGCCCTCTCATCCGGGAATCTCTCATATTCCCCAGCTGAGAGCCTTCGAACATGTAATAGAACTGAGCATGTAGCTTGCTCAGTATCACGCTTATATTTTTCGGTAGGCGGGTATCGGCCTGGCTCTCAGATGTGAAGGTTTGTGGCTTAGAGACGTTCAGCCACAGCCCTCGACAGTGAGCCTTAAGAGTTTTGTCCGGACCAAAAGCGTCTGCCTTCGTGCCTTCGTGCACCTTTTTAAACTTTTGACTGCTATCCTCAGTCACCTGCAGAGCAGCAGGTTGTGTCTCTCTTAGTCTGGTCCCTATCCCATAAGCTGTCCGATATGTAATTTTTCACCCATCGGCAAGCAAATGGGGTCTATGGGACACGCAAGCTCCCCCACCACGTCAAGGTGGAGACACATCGGGGGAGACATCTGAGAGTTAATGGCTTAGAAGCGTTCAGCCATATTCCTCAGCTGGGAGCTTTAGAGTATGTATCGGGACCAAAAATTAGCGGCATCGTGCGCCTGATGTAGACTTTCTGCTATCCTCAGTCTGCCTGCAGAGCGGCAAGTTGTGTCTCTCTTGGTCTGGTCCCTACCCCAAGACCTGTCCGACACGTAGTTGTGCTTCCGTCGGCATAGCTCTTGGGGTAACTGAGACACGCAAGCCCTTACCCCCTCCGCGGAAAGGTGGAGTACTTCGGGGGGGGGGGGGGGGGGGAATGTGTGGATTTGACAATCATCATTAATCAGTTTGTATAAAACAGTGCTTCGTAATAAAAGTATGTGGAGATCAGACCAGTGTTTTATGAATGCATTTCTAATGACCAGCACTATGTTGATGGATTTACTTATTGTTGTCGTTGAATATGGAACATACCTATATACAGTTATGTACCCATACATACTTAGAGAACCAGTTGAATGTAACTCTTGCATGTTAACTCTTTCATGGCCATCCCATTTTTGGCGCATAATTATTTTTCCCTGTGGTGGATTCATTCCCTTACGACGGTCAATTGGACTAAAACGTTGACTTCTTGTTCAGAAGGCTATGGCATGCTACTGAACGTAAAATTGTTTAGAGAATGAACCAGGGGTTGACCACAATGTCCTGCAAACGACATGCAACATTTACATGATAAGTTTCAACTACATCCGCCACCCCTACACCCCTCCCCCTTCTCATTATCACCTCCCCGCCCCCACCCTCGTGTTTTAACACCTATAGTGTAACAGGAATATTTCAGAACTAAAATCAGGACAAGAATGAGATCAAAATTTTGGTACACATTTACTAATCAGGGGTCTGTGCTATCTAGAACGTTGCATTCATAACAGTTTTTCGAAATGTCTCTCTATCATAAGCATGAGATCATATCCTTTCCCTATTGTTGTCATGTGTAGATATTCTATCACATCTTGAATGCATTTACATTGTAGTCTTACTCTTCTCCACCTCTCCTGCCTACTTACCGAGACAATTATATTTTATTCAGACTTTCGTGTTTTTTTCTTCTTCAAAATTGTCTTACGTAAAAACTATTCCACTTTTTTCAATTCTGTATCTCTTAATAACGAATCCTTTTAACAACTGAGTTCTAGATCTGTTTGTTCTCTTTCCAGTCTTATGGTGCCAGTTACCCCCCCCCCCCCCCCCCAAAAAAAAAGCCTACCATTAAAGGGAAAAAAAGGGAGGGGGCGTAATAAGGAAATATTGGAAGGAGTGGGGTACCAATCCTTAATAGTCAGCCACCATAAAAGAACTTGAAATTGGCTCACGAACCCCCAAGTGCGGAATAAGACAGAAATGCGTAAGATTCCAACACTAAATGTTTGAAGTTAACTTCTCCTATATAAGGTGTAGAGAGTCTGGAAAGTTACCGCAGACAAAGAGATGACTGCTCACTCTGCAAAGAAGATGTACCAATCCTTAATAGTCAGCCACCATAAAAGAACTTGAAATTGGCTCACGAACCCCCAAGTGCGGAATAAGACAGAAATGCGTAAGATTCCAACACTAAATGTTTGAAGTTAACTTCTCCTATATAAGGTGTAGAGAGTCTGGAAAGTTACCGCAGACAAAGAGATGACTGCTCACTCTGCAAAGAAGATGTACCAATCCTTAATAGTCAGCCACCATAAAAGAACTTGAAATTGGCTCACGAACCCCCAAGTGCGGAATAAGACAGAAATGCGTAAGATTCCAACACTAAATGTTTGAAGTTAACTTCTCCTATATAAGGTGTAGAGAGTCTGGAAAGTTACCGCAGACAAAGAGAAGACTGCTCACTCTGCAAAGAAGATGTGCCCGCGTGTGTTTATCCAGCCACAGGTTGCTCTTTAAATAATTTATACACATTGTGTAATATACCACCTGTAGTAAACAAATACTTAACAAACATTCAACAATAAATAGACTCAAACTAGTTGATCTAAATCAAAACAAAATATTGGAACATCTCCTAGGGTTGGGGAAGATCTGTGTTCTGCATGTCAAAAAAAAAAAAAACCACAATGTGAAAACATAATGCAAGATAAACCTAATAACAGACATTGATAAATTAAATATATTCAGTTTGATAATCCATGATGATCTTCACAAAAAGTTTTAAAGTTCCTTCAGATCATAATCTAACAATCTTGTGTGTGTTCTTCAAAATATATCTCTAGAGTTCTGATAATCCTCATTCTTGAATTTAGGAAAGTCCATTTTCTTCGCGGCACAAAATAAAGTCCATAAGAAATGTCTTGGGCAGAACTAATGATAACCCACAGCTAAATGATGAAACTTGATGAGCCATTACTCCAGTTGTTATCATCAACCCGCTGTGTCAACAACATAGATATCAAATTCCCAAGGGCGGGGGGGGGGGGGCAATAACGATAGAATATTGACAATCCAGTCTAAAATACTGAAATACTTAGCTGGTTACGTAAGGCTTGGTGATGTAGAGGTCGTGTGGTCCTTCCAGGTATCAGGTAGATGGATACCTGATGTAGATACTCTTTAGGTCGTCCAAAAGGTAAATTACTCATTTCATCTTAGATGACGTAGAACTTCCCTTTGTTCATGTTCCATGTTCAGAACACCTCAATAGAAGCCACCAGATCAAGTCAATACGACCGAGTCCATGATGTTGTGGCCATAAATCATGCCCCTTCTCTGGTGATATAAACACAAACACCAACAGGTACACATTTGCAAAACAAATGTCATAGAAAAAGAAGGAGGGGTGTATAAAGGAGGGTGTTGCCACTCAGAAGTGGGATTGCCAAACCCTCTTCTCTGGTAATGGAAATTGATCAATCATCTGATGTAGTGTGACTGATTTCTGCACAGTGATTGACATCTATTCGTGATTGATCAATATATTCATGAATGATACTGGGACATCATATTGAGATCTTATCATCCCATGCTTATAACTGCAAGACCGGTCAATACTCCCTTCGTGTACCAAGTGCTCTTCTCTTCTCCACATTCATAAACCCATTTGCATATTCTACTGGTGTCACTTCGAACATATCATCTTCCTCCAACAGTCAGGGTAATAAAAATAAATCAATATTTATACTATATATATATTCACCAATAAGAAATCATATAGATCATTGCATGAAATAATGATCATAAGAAATAATGAGAGAACCACAACATAGATCTTCATTTATCTCCTAAATACCAACGAAGATTCGAACACATGAAAGTGATATCCTTCCAAGCCTGTCTCATTGGAGTAGGGGTTAAGAATGTTGTTCGAAATTCTGCCCACTTTCGCAAGAGTTATAGTTGCACGAAATTCAGTAGCGAACCGCATTATGTCAATCACTTACGCAGGTATAAGTTGATCGTTCAGAAAGCATTTGGAAGATCACTTAATGCAAAAATCTCCCATGTCATCAACAGCAGCTATACAATGCTGGCGTTTAGTGCAACATCCTGCAAAATCTTGGACCATATATACATCTTTATTTCCAATATGTGCAATAATCCCAGAAAAAGAAACATTGCAATCACTAATTAATTCTCAAGGCATACTCAAGAAAAATGTGAAAACTTGAGAATCATATTTCTCCCCTCAAGTGCACGATGGTTTAAGACACAGACACTTAAGAAAATGTCCTCAGCTAAAGGAATAATGCTCATGATGTGCATTTATAGTGTGACGGCAATCACATAACATGCAGAGAATCATTCATATCAGTTGGAACTCAAGGATTGTAGATCCTTCAGTGGAACAGCATTTCTATCTGCAGAATCCTTCCAGAAATCTAGCAATCATTTTATATCTTCACAATGAAGCGTTGATTTTACAATTTCACACTTTACATATAGGCAAACATATTACCTACACCATAGTTTGTCAGACACCATAATAATTTATCATCTATAGACTTAGCTTACCTCGAATCGAGAGAGTAGAGAGCACAAAATAATCCACACGACATATACACCTCCTGTCGAGATGGAGTCACATTTTGAACTGCCCTCTCTAACATTCTGGCCGGGCAAGCTCAAATTCCGGTTGCCAAGCCAAGCTGGATTATCCAGTCATTTAGCTTCATTTATACGAGGACGCGAAGTGTCACTTGGAGTTATTAATAATGCTGATGTAACAGGTTGTCTGCCATTCCAGAATTCTCAGTCTGGTAGCCGTTTATGCACACGTTTTATCAAATTTCAGATAGCACTAGAAATACTGTGGGGGACGGCGATAGAAATATCACAGGTGTTGATACATAAACTTTCTTATAGTCAATACTGTGTGGTGTTGGTTATAATGTCTGATGAGAGCAAATAGTTCTTTGCACCCCAATATCAAATTTAACTTTATTTGCCAAACTGATGGAGTGGCAATGGAGAGTCCCTGAGGTCCTACTTTGGTGAACATCTTCATAGCACATGTCGAAGAAAACAGATAGACATATATAAAAGACATAACTTTCTACCACCGTATTTAGATATCAGACTAATCATCACCGCCAGCAATCAAGAACCTACGTAGCTCCATGTTGCTATGAATCGGTCACACAAGAACATCTCTTGGGCCATCGAATAAGAACACAATATACATACTAATCAGATGTATAAAGGGTGGTATAATCCAAAAATCTATTGGAAAGAAATATGGACAGGCCCAAATTTCCACAGCTTTGCACATTTCCAGCATAAATTATGCCTAGTACTATCCCAATTCAACAGTGCCTAAAAGATATATACTCAGGATGCACTGGTAGACCAATTTCTTCTTCTTCTGCGTTCGTCCGGAACGTTGTTTTAGACGTAATTGCATTGTGCCAGTTTACAGCAGAGCTGCAATACTTGCGCCTTTTGGCCAACTCATCCGACATCTACGGGCATTTGTTGACCGGGTTAACCTTCTCGGGTGGTAGACCGATTTGAAACCTTAAAGAAAATCCTAAATCTAAATAGCTATCTTACTGGATTCATAAAGCGCCACTGCCACCACCCAAACCACTACCTAACGAAACATTGGACCCCAAACTCCGAGTATTTATTCAACTACCCTTTCGTTGGACAACCTGGTGCAACATATACAGAACATACTCAAAATAACAGTTAGCAGAACGTACTATGAGCAAGTTTCTTCCTCTTCTTCTGCGTTCATCCAGATATTTTTTTTTCCGGATGTGATTGCGTTGTGCCTGTTTACAGCATAGCTGCGTTCTTGCGCCGTTAACCCGACACATCCGACTTCTGCGGGCATTTGTTGACCGGGTTAACCATCCCGGGGGATGAGCAAGTTTGAGTTATGAGATACAAAACCGCTTCTATACCAACAACACTGTTAAAAGAAACTGTATCTTCGTACGCCAAATCTAATTGCATATACCAATTTCGATACAAATGCTAGCCCATTCACATAAGCAGACCAGAATGACAGATAGAAAGTAGGTTAGCAGAAAACATCCCCTAAATAGACTAGAAAGCTAACATTGAAAAATTCTGGTAATCTGACATACCCTATCAACCAGAAGAAGCCATTTTTCTTCAGTTGTACGCCATTAAATAGCGTTTTGGTATGTGACAAAGAGAATTCAGTGTGTGGTTCACTGCACATAACCAAATGTTACTGAGATATGCCGAGGCGTCCAATATACATGCGGGTAAATCAAAATCATGCAAAGAAAAAAGACATACTAGTATCTTTAAAACTACTGTGATTACAACAGAGCATACTCATCTCATCTTGTTTCTCTTGCACCTTGGGGTGTCGAGGTAAAGTATAAACAGCGGGAGAGTGTCCGCTTATGGGCTTCATGTATTGAGATTCCCATGGGCTCTGCTAAACTCTGTCCATCGTTTCAGTGGCCGGCCTTTTCTTCTGTTTCCATTTGGTCTATACATCATTGCTTGTTGTGATATACTGTTAGTTGGTAATTTAGTTATATGGCCAAACCATTGCATTTGCTACTTCTGATAACATCTAGCTCTGCTATAACCCCCACTGATTTCTTCATTTCTGATTTTATCTATCCTTGGTACATTGAGTATTCTTCTCAGGAATTTCATTTCTGTTCTTGTGATTTTTCTTTTCTCTGTTTCTGTCTTTGTCCATGTTTAGCATTGGTAACATAGAGTTGGTAGGAAGATTGTGTTGTAAACTGCTTTCTTAGTAGTTATTGATACATGTTTGTTCTTTAGTATTGGTGTCATTTGTCCAATGAGTTGGTTTGCCTTATTGCATCTATTTTCTATCTTGTCTTTTGATGATAGTATTCTTCCTAAGTGCATGAAGTTCTTTACATGTTTCAGGAGGTGTCCTGTTAGATGAATCTTGTTGTTTTTCTTATTTGGTTATTGTCATTACTTCTGTTTTACTGATGCTAATTTTCATGATATGTTCCTTACACTCTTCATTTAGACTATTTATATGGTCTTGTAATTCTGCTTCGGATTTTGCTATTAGTGCTTGATCGTCCGCAAATAGGAGTTCTTTAATGGTGTAATTTGCCATTGGTTCTTCTTCTGTGTTCTGTTCATCAGGCGGTGTTCTTGCGGTCTCTGTTTGGATGATTTTTTTACATGTGCTATCTACAAGGGGCTTCTCATATACGTCTTTAGCCTGACCATGAAGGAATAAGCGGAGAAAATTGACATTTAGCACAATGTTTATTCCTTTTCAGTGTAGACACCACCTGAATTTATGCATTTCTGCCACCTCTTCATGATCTTGAAAAGACTTTCAGAATAAATAACCTATTTTTCAAACTAAACCAGTTATCAAAAGCCAGTATGACATCTTCATCAATGTCAAAACGATTTCCTTTCAGCTGTTTTTTAAGATTTGGGAAAAGAAAAAAGTCTGATGGAGCAAAATCTAGAGAATATGGTGGGTGTGGAAGAATTTCAATATTAAAATTATTGGCAGTTTGCAGCACAAGTCGTGCTTTATAGGGGGGGGGGGGGGGGGGGGGGGGCGTTGTCTTGAAGCAAAGGCAGAATTTGCGTACGTGCTATCCCTCGTTTTCTGGTCACAGCCTTTCTTAGTTTGATAAGGAGATCTGCATAGTACTGCCCATTAACCGTGTTGCCATGAAGCATGTAATCTTTCAATATGACACCTTTGACGTCCCAAAACACAGTCAGCATCACTTTTCTTGCAAATTTTTGTGCTCTTGGCTTGACATGTGTTGGCGAGCCCGAGGTTTTCCACTGCATGCTGGCAATTTTGGATTCAGGGTCATAATGGTGAATCCAAGTCTCATCTACTGTCCCATGGTCGTCAACATGTTTTACGATGGCCACATGTTGAACAAATGGCCACAGCAATCAACCCGTGTTTGTTTCTGTTCACATGTCAGCAGGCGCGGGACCCAGCGGGCACACAATTTTCTCATGTTCAGTCTGTTGTGTAAAATTCTAAAAACTGTCCTCTTACTCAGTTTTGCTGAACGCGATATCTCTGCAATTGTCATTTTCCTATCCTGGTCTATGATTTTCGTCAATTTTGCAGCATTTGCAACGTTGCACTCTGAGGACGGTCGTCCTGATCTTGGCAGATCAGCAACTTGGGAACGGCCACACTTAAACTGCAAACACCAATTTTTTTTTACAGAAACATATGAAGGACAGACTTCCTCAAACACTGGCTCCATCTCCCTGTGTATTTCTGTAGGTGGTTTTCCCTGTAACATCAAGAAGTTTATCACAGTCCTGGCGTCTGATTTCTCCATTGTTGTGACAAACCGTTGGATGTGCAGATCTGGTCAATAGGGTGTGTTGTGCCATGCACCATATCGGGAAAACCAGTTTGGGAGGGAAATTCATAATTCATATATCCATTACAAATTGAATGAGCTATAAATGTACCAAATTTTAATTTTCTCCGCTTACTCCTTCATGGTCAGGCTAAAGACTTATGAGAAGCCCTTTGTATATAGGCTATGAACAGGAGAGGGGACAGTACACAACTTTGTCATACTCCTGATCTTATGGTGAAGGGTTCTGAGTGTCCTCCATTTAACATAATATATGACAGTGTGTTTGTGTATTTCAATAGGAAGAATTCATTACTCTACTTCATTATATGTTGAACTTATTTCTGTTGTATGCATCTCAGAGAAACATCGAAATATATCAGACAATAAAGTGTGCAATATACTGTTTGCGTCTTCAATGCTAAAAGACTGTTGTTGATTATAGCTGTTATTATAATACTAATTATGACATTAATTTATATAGGATTTCATTTGATTATTAAAGTGTTATTATTCACAATTTATTTAACTTATTCCATCAATTGTCTTTATTAACAACAGAATATAACAACCCTGGTAGATATATGAAAGCACAATGTTTATGTACCGCTTCTGATTCTCTATGCGATAATTGGGCGACATGTACCGCTTTTCGTCCTTCAGCCAAAACTCTCACTTAACTCTCCTCGAGCCCTCTGGCTCTCGCGCACTGTGTAAATGTATGAAATCAGACAAGCGATTTTTTTTTTTTTAAGGCGACGTTAGAAGGCAGCTTAACTTAACTATTCATCCCAATAGCTTAGTTACATGGCCTTCATGTTCGCCGTCTCTGCGTGTTAGGAAAGGAGGTAGAACACTTATATAAAACTCTAATCAGCCTGTGAAAAATACTTGTTGTAGTCCAGATAATCTGACCTGAGCCAGTAGGAACCGATTCAGTAAAACTGTCTGGGGTTTATAGTTAGTTCAACCTGTCGGCAGAATCTCGCCACTTCATTGCTGTTGTGGGCATCTGTGACGTGACTCAACTCGCCGGATAGTGTCATTGTAAGTATGTTTCAAGCACGTTTTTAGTGACGTATGTTGGTGACCTGCATACTATAGTGACAACCTGTTAAACATCTGTTGATAGGTGGTAGGGGCCGTTGATTCCTTGTGGTTAGTACACGGGCTTACAAAATACAGTTGCCCGGTGTTCAAAGCTAGGGTTTTTCAGACTAGTACACCTCTTGGGGTGTATCTCCGACGACTTTTTTGGTTATAAGAGCACTAGCACCGGTGATTTACCTGATAAACCTGGATTGATCTGTCTAATCTGGATTGATCTGGGTGTATCACCGATGAGAGTTGCTTCATAAAGGTTTGACTCCACCTGCATCATTTAACATTTTCTACTGGTCGAGGTGAGTTTCAGAACCACATTCACACTGTTCACCGTAGTGTTCATGATTTTTCAGTCACGACTTTAAATATAAGAAATAACGTTAATCGCATCTCCTTTACAGAACGCTGCAACCAATCCCAGTATTTATTGTCTGTTTCTGATTTATTAGATAGTAATATTAGTTCAACACGACCAGACTATGCATGGAAGATACTTATAATATAGTAACATATAAAGGCAGGAAATCAGACCCTTTCCAAATAACATCTGGCTTGAAACAGGGTGATGCACTATCGCCACTACGCTTCAATCTGGCTCTAGAGAAAGTTGTAAGGAAGGTAAAGGAGGAATGTGCTATTGGAGGAACATCCAGACTGCTTGGTATGCAGATGATATAGATATTATAGGGGAAAATGAACAAAAGACATTGGAAATATTGACTCACTTAAAGGAAAAAGCTCAACAAATGGGGCTGGTTATCAACCAAGATAAGACATAATATATGGTAATTTCAAGAGAAGGAACGGCTAAAAACTCTGGCCACATACAAATAGATAATATGACCATTAAAAGAACGGAAACATACAAATACCTGGGTACAATCTTCAACTGCTCCAACATAATAAGGGAAGAAATACAAGCTAGAATCAACTCTGGAAATAAGATATACTATGCACTACAACATCTGCTAAAATCAAATGCGCTATCTCGTAACACCAAGATCACAATATACAAAACACTGATTAGACCAGTTGTGCTGTATGGCTCTGAAACCTGGAGTACAACTAAAGGAGACGAAGCCTTGTTACAAACCTTTGAGAACAAAGTCTTAAGACGCATCTTTGGGCCCATTAGGGATACACAAAGTGGAGAGTGGAAAAGAAGAAGCAACAAAGACATTTATGATCTGTTTAAGTCCCCGCTAATCACTGGTATAATGAAGGCTAATAGACTGCAATGGCTGGGGCATATAGAAAGAATGGAAGATAATAGGGAAACAAAACTCGCTTACACTCAGGACATAAATGACCGTAGAACCCGGGGTAGACCAAGAAGACGGTGGAGAGATAATATACATACAGACCTACAAGCACTTGGAATCAGCGACTGGCAAGAGAAGGTCAACAAGAGAGACGAATGGAGACGGCTTGTATCTGCAGCAAAGAACCTCAATGGCTCGGAATGCTGAAGAAGAAGAAGAAGAAGAAGAAGAAGAAGAAGAAGAAGAAGAAGAAGAAGAAGAAGAAGAAGAAGAAGAAGAAGAAGAAGAAGAAGAAGAAGAAGATTAGTTCAGTAGTTTGCCACGTTTGATAAGGTTAAAGGTAAGCGAGCAAGATGTAGACAAAGATACAAGTGGGAAGATAACCTCAAGAGATGGACGGACATCAGTCTGATAGGATGTACAATCAAGGCGAGAGACAGACAGTGTTGGAGATCCATTGCAGCCTACCTTCATTGTGGAAACGTTATCTGATTGACTGATTGACTTTGCCATTGCTTTCTGAACGGTCGACACCTCGTATCATTGAAATAAACAGAAAGCGGTTTGCTTTCAAATCTCCCACAGCCGATATCGAACCCTAGACTCTACATGACGGGGAATTATGAAACTGTGCGCCCTACAATCCCCTAACCCACATCACCTGTTAACCACAGTCATTTTGTATACATACACATAATACTTACGATTGTAATGTATAATTTATACAAGTAATATCCAATCCAACCCATCTGGGTTATAATTTAGATATAAAGTATCTATTATTATATAAGATAGTGGATATTCTATTTGTTTATTCGTGCTCGGACAATTTGATATTTATATTATGATCCCCACCTTGGTATTTCGAATTGTTTAGGTGGTATACCCTCTCCGTGGCAAAGGTGTTACCGATTGGTTATCCCGCATACAGCGTCCGAATCACACGCGGGCGATTTGGCAGCAGATCTCATCGTTTTGGTTTTCATACAATAGTATGTGTACCGCTCCTTCTGAAAGCAATGTCAAACTACTGAATGTAAGCTTGTCAAGAAATCACAAACAGCTAAAAATTATTGCTCGGGTTGACTCAGACTCAGATTCGTGGTTTATTGTTAACAGGTGGCTGGCCAAGTGGAGACCCGGGTTCTTCTTCTTCTTCTTCGTTCATCCGGAGTTTTTTTTTCGGATGTGATTGCGTTGTGCCTGTTTACAGCAGAGCTGCGTTCTTGCGCCGTTAGGCCGACACATCCAACTTCTGCGGGCATTTGTTGACCGGGTTAACCTTCCCGGGGGTTTCTTAGGACGTTTGACTCTCACTGTTGTGGTGTTATCCCCCATCCCAGCTGGTCCATATAGAACAGCCAAAGATCCTGGTCAGCCCTCAAGGGAAGGCAGGGGCAGACCATGGGCATTCCCCGCCATCCAAGGAGGCTTCCATACTTGCAGAGCCGATACATAGCGCTCTGGTACTGGGCTCACCCAAGGAATCGTCACGTCCTGCACATGGCTGCTTAGCCTCACTTCCGTATATTGAGCCTTCCGTTCACCATAGGCTGTTCTTCCGGAAACCAGAAGTATGCAGTCTGCAGATGACATCCACACAGTGAGCTTTCGATTCGGACTTTCCATGTAATGGATTTGCTAGCCAAGCAATATTCCATTTCGTGCCACTAGGACACTTTTCCACCTTTTATGAAGCACACACAGTGGGCTTTTGATTCAGACTTTCCACGTAATGGATTTGCTATCCAAGCAATATTCCATTTCGTGCCACTAGGACACTTTTCCACCTTTTATGAAGCCCACACAGTGGGCTTTTGATTCGGACTTTCCACGTAATGGATTTGCTATCCAAGCAATATTCCATTTCGTGCCACTAGGACACTTTTCCACCTTTTATGAAGCCCACACAATGGGCTTTTGATTTGGACTTTCCACGTAATGGATTTGCTATCCAAGCAATATTCCATTTCATGCCTCTGGGTCTTCATGCACCTTTAAATGTCAACCTGTATATAGTTAAAGTAATCTGCGGTCAACTTTAGCTTGTTGATATCTCCATAGAGCTTGTCCTCAAATGAAGCAGGTGTGGGCCAAAATATCTTTCTCTGTTCTGCATACGTTGGGCAATCCTGCAGCAAATGTTTTGCTGTCATTTTTCCAGTTCTACAATTACATTCATCGGTATCTCCTATCTTTAGTTTATTGAACAAGTGGTATTTCAGCCTGTTATGTCCTGTGCGGAGTCTGAAGATTGCTACTTGTTCTCTTCGGTCGAGTTTGTAATATGCATCATCCTTCTGATGGCCTGGATGCTCTGATTCCCATTTGGTTCTATAAGTGCTTTTTATCAACCTCTTTGCCTCATTATAGGTTATGTCTATGTCAGGCTGTGGTAGTCGTCCGCCCTCTTTTGCCAGTCTGTCAGCCTCTTCGTTTCCAGGTATACTGCAATGTGATGGGATCCACTGTATTACAACTTTTTTGGATTTCTGGCATAGACCATGGAGTGCTGCTCTTAGGTCAGTTAGTTCTGTGCTGTTATTGCTCTTCAGTATTGAGACAGCTGACTTTGCATCTGTGAAGATAGCTATTTGCTTCTCTTTATTTTCCTCCATCAGGAGCATTTCTGCTGCAGTTTTCAGAGCCTCTACCTCCGCTTTGAAGTTACTTGAAAATTTTCCAGTTGCCATTGAATGTGTTTTTTTCGCTCCATTTTTTAAATTTAGGAGAATTCCTCCTCCTCCATTCTCTATTGAATTTTTGGCTGATCCATCTGTATATGCATGGGTCCAATTCCTGCTTGGGTAATGTTCTTTTATGTAGTTTAGGGTTATTTCTCTTCTTTCGGTTTCATGCTGAGTGTTCTTTTTCTCAATACCAGGAATGTTTTCTATCATCTCAGGCAGTTGCTGCTGTCTCCAAGCCGGGAACTTGTGTGCATTGTGTATGGGCTTGACTGTTGATATGTTAAGAATAGGATCTGACCTAATCCTTCGTTTTGCAGTTTCTACAAAGTTGCTACGCTTCAGTCTTCCCTTTCCAAAACCATTAAATCTGTTGTACATAGGGTGGTCTGTCAATCTTCTAAATTTTTCTGCTTGTTGCTGGGCTCTGCTATCTCTTCTATCCTGCATTGGTTGTAAACAAGTGATCTTTTCTAATTCATTAATAGGCGTTGTCTTCAGGCTTCCAGTTATGATTCGCATTCCTTGATTTTGGACTCTACTTATTTTGTTAAAGTTTGACTTAGCTGCTGTTGCCCAAGCTGCAATGCCATATTCCAGTACTGGCCTCACCCGTCCAGTATATAACTTCTTGAGAACTTTCTCATCTGCTCCCCATGTTGTACCAGCAAGCTTTTTCATGATTGCCATTCTTTGCCTTGCTCTTGTTCGATTTTTCTCAACCTGTGTCTTCCATGTCAGGCGACGATCAAAGGTGACTCCTAGATAGTTTGGATTTTCTTCATGGCGCAATATTTTTCCATTCAATACCAGCTTAGGTTGCTGAGTTTTAGTTGAGAGGGAGAACACTGTGCATGTTGTTTTCTCCTCACTTATCTTCACTAGCCATGATTTTGACCAGTCCTCTAGCGCTAATAGGGCTTGCTGTATTCTGCTGTTAGCTGTACTAATATATTCTTCAGATGTCCATATGGCTAGGTCATCTGCAAAGGATGATGTGTGTACTCTGGCTGGAAAATTTTCCGTGATGTCGTTTATATATGCTAGGAATAATGTTGGTGAAAGAACTCCTCCTTGGGGGACACCTTGCTCCAACAGCATCATTTTGCTGGTTTGTCCTTGTACTTTTGTCCTGGCAGTTCTGTTCTCAAGGTAGTGGCTGATCCATTTGTACATTTTCCCGCAAACATGCATTTTTTGCAGTTTTACTTTCAGTCCTTCCTTCCATACTTTATCAAATGCTTTTTCTAAATCTATCCAGACTGCTAGTGTGTGCTTTTTCTCTTGGAAGGCATCCTCTATTTCCTGAGCTATATAGGTTATTTGATCTTCAGTAGATCTGTACTTTCTGAATCCTGCTTGGTGAGGTGTTAAGAGTTGGTTTTCTTCCAGATGCCATGTTAGCCTGCCATTGATAATGCGTTCCATTAATTTTCCTACACAGCTAAGAAGACTGATAGGTCGATAGCCATTTGGTTCTTCCAGGTCTTTTCCTTTCTTTGGGACTGGTATTAGTATAGCTTCCTTCCATGCCTGTGGGACTATTCCCCTCTTCCAGCTGTAATTTAGGACTGCTAGTAGTTTCTTTTTTGCCTTAGTGCCTAGTCCTATTAGCATTTCATTTGTGATTCCATCCTTTCCTGGTGATGTCTTCTTTTTTAGGGTATTCATTGCCTGTTCCATTTCTTCCATTGTTAGATTTGCCATCATATATTCTGCTGCTGTCTCTGTATATGTATGATGTATCTGTTTATCTTTGATTGCTTTCTTCTGTTCGGCTGTAATATCAATGTGGTTTGCACTGGCATAGTGTTCCATTAGTGCATTTGCAGCCTTTTTTCCTGTAAGCAAGGCATTTCCTTGTTTAATTGTTATTTGTTTGTTTCTAGGTCCTTCATTGTTCATGGCTTTCACTAGTTTCCATAGTTTGTTTCCATCCCTGTCAAAATTCAGGTTTTCTGTTTTTTTCCTCCAACAATCTCTTGTTGTTTGATTTACTGTTCTTTTATATTTTGCTGAGATGGCTTTGAGAGAGATGTTCGCTTCAGTTGTTTGTTCTCTCTCTGCGGTCTTCCTAGCATCTTCAACTTTGTCCTCCAAAAATTGTAGTTCTTCAGTCCAGTATGGTTTGTAATTTTTCCTTGCTCCTCTTGGAATAGACTCAGTGGCCGCCTGTATTATTGCTCTGTTTAGACTTTCCACCATTTGCTTCATGTTGCCATATCGTGTATTTACGTTTTCACAATATTTGTCTGTTAGTATGGCAAATCTGTCCCAATCTGCTCGTTTGTAATTCCAACGGGGCAAAGGCTTTTGCTCCTGTGGAACATACTCCATATTTATTACAAGCTTGATTGGTCTGTGGTCACTACCTGCTAATTGGTCCAGCACATGGCGATCGATTTTGTGGAGGATGTCTCCTGTGCAGAAAGCTAAGTCTGGAGTAGAAGTGGTAATCCATCTTCTGGAGTAGAAGCTCGGTGTGTCATCCGCTTTGTTAAGTAGATGGAGATTTGAGTCTATTTCCCAGTCCTCCACTTCATCTCCTCTTTTGTCAGTATCTGGGTATCCCCATCTTTCTGAACGGCTATTAAAGTCTCCGACAACAATGCAATTTGTGTCAGTTATTTCCATGTTTGAGAGTGTAAGATCCTTATCTGCCGGGCTATATAGATTGTAAATTCTTATTTTCACGTCCTTTATCATTATATCAACACCTATAATTTCCGTTTGGTTGTCAGAGATCACAGATACTTCGCTGCAAGGTATTGTATTTCGTGTAAGTATTACAACTCCTCCTTTGTGTCCTTCGCGGTCGAAACGTGTGGCCTGATATCCCTCGACTGAAAATGTGCGATTGGCGTTGAGGTGTGTCTCTTGAATGCATGCCACATCTATTCTATCTTTATGAAGACGCTGTGTTAGGGAGGCTTTCTTGTTATAAACTCCTTCTGCATTCCATTGTAGTATGTTGAGTGTCCGGGGTGTTTGGTCAATAGCTCTTAACCTACTCCTCTGTGCCTTGACTCCACAGCACAGGGGAAGGTGACCACCAGTAGTCATGGGTGGACCCCCTCGAGGCAGGGGGCCCGGCACTATCACCGCCTGATGGGACTTCACGGGATTAGCACCATAACGATTAATTTTCATCTGTGGCATCATGAAATGATAAAGTTACGTTGCACTTCTTTGTCAAGCCTGTGGCTCAGTACATCCGATTTCGACAAGCATTTGTTCGGGATGCTTTCCCTAGCCTTTGACTGTCCCCAGTCTACCTACAAGGCAGCAGGTTTGTGCGTCACTTCGTCTGGTCCCTCTCCCTTGACCTGTCCGACATGGGTGACCCTACCAGTAGCTGTGCTACCGTCGGCATAGCTCTTGGGGTCATTGGAACGCTCAAGCCCCTCTACCTCGTCAAGGTGGACGCACGGCAGAGGGGGAGACCCGGGTTCGATCCCTCGGTAAGGTGTGGGATTGTTTTTTTCTGTCGGGGGCAAAAAAACATCCTAACAGTTCGCGGTGACTGCACTAGACAGGCTGCCTTAATTCCTCAGGCTCAAAGACCCCTCTGCCATACACCGCAAGGTACTATATTGGCAGTAAATTGCAGTTTTTAAATGGTAGAACCGAAATTCGTAGCCCGGAATCGAACCACAATCTTCAGAGTGCAATGCAGACGGTGTAATCACTTTCACCATGGAGTCTCCCTCCCCGGCAGAATCCCTCCCTCTCCCCTCATTCTTATCTTTCCTAGTTTTTCATGATTCTTTATATGTCCACAAAGTTTCCTCACTTTTGTTTGTCTTTATATCCAATCTTCTTCTATACGGATTTCTTGTTGGCTAGACCAATTCTTGAATTATCGTCAAATGTACCTGAACCTTAATTTCCACACATTTCAGATGGATCTATTGAGCACAGAGGAAGCCTTGAGGTACCTGGAGGATGTCTTGCACATCTCTGCTACGGAAGTTCCCAATATTTCCGACAAATCCGTGTCAGCCAGCACAAAGCTTTCCTTTCTGGAAAAACTCATCCGGGCATTTCTAGAACATGAGCCATTTCAAAGCATCAATCTCATGTCACATGATGTTAGTAAACGGCGCCGACCTTCCTGGGACGAGATTAAGCATGACATTCTATTAGGCCGTGGTGGTCTGTGTTACTGGCTGAATACTTTCATGTACGCTCTGCTCTCAGCTCTCGGATGTGACGCCAGTTTGACGTATTCAACTTACGATAAGGGAAGATATTCTCCTAACAACCACGTAATAGTCCTTGTTCATGGTCTTATGACCCCTGGTAGCCTCCACCTTGTAGATGTGGGAATTGGTTACTATATTCCTCGTGCTGTATCATTGGATTTCAGCCTGGAGTCAGAAGAATTCACGGATTCCTTCATGACTTATAAGTTTCAGAAGGAGTCAGATACCGCAATGTACTTGATGAAGAAAATTTATCAAGATGCAGCAGCTGCTTTATCGGCTAAAAATGTAGACTCGGGGAGAAAGCACCTGCAGGATCAACACACAAAGAAGGATAGTGAAGAAGGTGCGAATAAGCTGCAAGGCAGCTTACAAGTTATACAACAAACCACCAAGAAAGAAGGAGATATACAAAAAGATGTGAACCAGCCCAGAATGAATAATGAACGTGACCAGCAAAAGCTTTCAAGTCTCTCAGAAGTCGGTGATGATAAGCAACAAGACACAAAAACAAACGAGCATACTTCTTTGAAGGGAATAAAAGACGATGAAAGTTCGCAGCTAGTTACTTGGCAAAAACTGTATATCTTTAACCCTTCAGTAGCCTTAAAGAGCTTAGAGCCATTCTTCCAATGTTTTGATGAGTGCTTCACTGACATCACAAGACTCATCTTACATTCTAGTCCCAGGGCCATGTGTTGGCCTGGTGGCAGATGTCTGGCACTAGTCAATTTCAACCTGATTCAAGAACTGGAGCCAGGAAAACTGACGAAAGCTCGAATTGTTGACGTTGTTGTAAACATAAAACCACAGTTGGGTCTCACGAATGACAAAGGTGTGAAGACTACTGAACATAAGACCTCAGAGAACGGACAAAATGTTTCTGAGAATACATGTAACAAATCTCTTAATCAGACAGCTGTCAATGATAATGACGAAATCTCCAAATCGAAAACCTCTAATCAGACAACACAAGAAGAGGCCGATAATACACACAAGAAAAATAATATAGAAACTGTTACCGTTAACGGGGCAGATGGCATTCGAACCAAAGACAGCACAGGTGACCAGGGACAGGTTCAACTATATGAACTACGTCCTCTAGTTGAGGCATACGCCCACTACTTCCCCCAGTACCCAACACAGATGGTGCAGGACGCGTTAAAGAACTGGATAGCTACCGGCACAATAGTTTCAGTGTCACCGAATTTTGCTTAGCGAACACTGGCTTAATTATGCGTGTATACTTATGTGTTTACTTGTAAACAATCAAAATTCAGCTGTTGTTGTGCTTTAATGTGAAGTATTTTCTCTCCCTTGGCTTGTGATTGAACATAAACCGGTGATCTTGCATATTTTGCATACATATATTTTGTTTCTTGTTGCTATATTTCAACCCTCGAGGGTAAAGTTAATCCCATTGCAGCTACTGTCGTATCGATGAGAAGTATTAGGTTTCCACGTACACAACTCGACAATATATTGAATTTGGGTGACTAACTCCTTCTTCACCGCCTTTCCTTCCGAGAAAATGTCCGCTACCCAGTTTACAATACTTGATCAGCCTCGGAATCGTACTCAGTCAACCAAAGGATAAACCAAATAAACACAAAATATACCTCTGAACTCGGAATGATTTCGCCTGGTGGCGAGGTACACTGGTTATAGGGAAAGTTAATCCGCACGCAATAACCAGTCCAGTACACTAGAAGTAGTGACACATGTATGGACTACGCTTGAGTTCAAAGCGAGCTAACATTAAAAAATTGTCTTTAATTGTTCCGGATCTGATCCCATATAACTCGGTCTCTTTCAGCAGAATTGTCTGCCAAAATCTTTCTCACAGAGCTCCAGTAATGACCCTAAAGCACGCAATCGTGAACCAAAGGAGCGAGGCAGAATGCTTGGTCACTTCGCAACGGAACACCTCTCCCTCTCCGCCCATATAACTATAAATCAAGAGAAGGAACAGCAAGACACACGCACAAACAAGCGTACGTTTCGACCACAGTGTTTATCAAAGTCTATATCCAGATTGACGGGAGTCTTAAGATAACAGACACATACTGGTCGAAATAAGACCACTATTGCCAGTAGTAGAGGTCTGTGTCAAAGTCTATATCCAGACTGCCGGGAGTCTTAAGATAATAGGCACATACTGATGGAAGTAAGACCAATACTGCCAGTACTGTGAGTCTGTGTCAAAGTATATATATATCCTTTTCAGGACCCATCCCCCACTGGTCCAAGCCTGACACCCAGCTCCTGCCTGTGGCTCCTAATAGCTGTCAGCATGCGACAACGGCCACCCCCCGGGCAACAGCTGTGAGAGGCTGGGTAAACCAGGCGTGGGTAGTCGATTTGGTGTCAAACCAAGCGGTGAACTAGGGTATGCCTACCCAGCATGTGAAGACAGGATTCGGCAGACTGCGCAGAAGAAATCATTCCTGATTCAACGGGCAAGACGGCGTTTATCTACAAAGCGTTGTGGAACGTAATGAGCACGGCAAGGCACGTAGAGCGCCCTGGTCATCCACTGCACCTGTATTCGTCTCCAGTCGTCTTGACTTGTCTTGCCACTGGACTCAGATGGACTCAGGCGAGAGAGTGAGGTCGACGAATTGCGCAACTCTTCCTCACTTTAATCCAATTCATCGCGCAAGTCATTCTTCATCCAACGTCATATATCACATTCAAGCCCTGTGGCGATGGGCGAGCGGCGAAGCGGCAGGCGTGGGTACCCTGGCAGCCGTAGTCGCAGACCTGCACACAGGCGGCTCAGGCCATATGGTCGTCTTCTACTGACCGGAGCAGCAGTGGGATTCGGCAGCCCCCCTGATCGACTGAGCAGCCCTTTATAGGAACACACTGCTCAACTCCATAGCTTGAGGAAGGGGCTAGAAAAGGTGCCCTAAACATTGTCTCCTCCATCACTACCTAACCAGCTAGCTGCGGTTGGTGGGTACCCTACACTGCGGTCGACATACAAACAAAGAAAAAACATGTAAATCTAAAAGAGCAAACCATATTCCCTTAACAATCAGAACTTGGAGCGTACGCACCCTACTTGACAGAGACGGCGCGTCGCGTTCAGAGAGACGAACAGCACTGATTGGGAGGTACAACATCGACACTGCAGCCTTGAGCGAGACACGACTTGCAGAAGAATGCCAAATCTGTGAAATAGGTGCCGGCTACACATTTTTCTGGAGTGGAAGGAAACACGAGGAAAGACGCCAATCCTGTGTGGGATGTGCCATTAAGTCGGCCCTGGTCGGCAATCTAGCTGGATTTCAAAAGGCTATAAACGACAGACTCATGACCATTAAATTGCCCCTGCTGAAGGGAAGGAAGCATGCAACCATTGTGAGTGTCTACGCATCAACTATGACCAATGAAGATGATGTCAAGAACAAGTTCTATGAGGACCTGCACAATGTATTAACATCTGTTCCCTAAGGAGACAAACTTATACTCCTTGGGGATTTCAATGCCAGAGTAGGCACGGACACCACCTCTTGGAGTGTCATTATTGGAAAACACCGTCTGAAATTGTATCAGCAATGGACGCCTCCTTCTTCAGATATGTGCCGAACACGATCTCCTGATTACCAACACAATTTTCCGTCTCCCCATGAAAAACAGGACATCGTGGATGCACCCTCGATCGAAACACTGGCACCTCATTGACTATGTCATCGTCAGGAGCAGTGACAGACAACTCGTTCGGGTGACAAAATCCATGTGTGGTGCAGAATGTTGGACAGACCATAGTCTCATTATCTCGGAAATAAACATACACATCAAACTACCACGGCGTCCTCAAGGGGTGAAAATGCAAAAAAACAAAAAAAACACAACAGCAACTAAATGTCACCCGCTTAAACAGCAAGAAAATGCAGCTGTCATTTGAAAATATGCCGGAAGACCGCCTCAGGCCCAATGCAGCAGCTAAACAGGATACAGAAACAGAGTGGAGAGCCCTAAAGGACATAATTTACAACACTGCTATGGAAATCCTGAGTCCAACCCCCCGAAAGCATAAAGACTGGTTTGATGAAAATTCCGAAGACTTCAACCAATTGCTGGCCGAGAAACATTTTCTCCTCAATTCACATTTGAATGTCCCGAAGTCAACATTTAAAAAAAAGATGCCTTCAAGAACATTCAGAGAGTAGTGCAGCAGAAACTTCGGCACATGCGGGACTCCTGGCTGAGCAGCAACGCTGATGAAATTCAAGGCTTTGCTGACAGACATGATATGAAAAACTTCTACGACTCACTGAAAGCGGTCTATGGTCCTACATCACCAGTGTCACGTGTGCAACACCGGCCTGGTTCTCGGTGGTTGCCCATATATTTTATTGGGTTCTAAATTAACCTCCGCCTTCCCTCTTACCATATCGTCCCCAGGACGGTTCACGGATGACACTACCCATATGAAGACTGTGGACACAAGAAGACACTTAACTGACTATAATAGAACAACCTTATAAAAGGCAAATCTAGAATCTTTATCGGAGATTCCGACTCGAACACACAGATGACTAAACCAACAGACAGACATACAGCAATGAACAGTTAATTGGGTGAGAGTAGTCGTCTTGACAGTCTCATCAACCCACATAGGTATGTCAGTGTAGTATATTGTTAGTGTGTAGACTGAGGTAGTAAGACACATTCACCTGATCCCGTATGATGCCCCCTGGAGCCTCGAATTTGGACCAATTATTGTTCACCGGCCACTAGCCACTTGGCTTTTAACACAATTTAAAGTCACTGCACACAGGTCTACAGCAAATAGGCAAACAAGTTCAATATGTCAACAGCACACAGGCCACTTCAAATAGGCACTCAGGAATCAGCAATGTGCTAACAGCACACAGCAACAGCACAGGGATTCCTGTAAGCAAGAACATGCCAGGTGTACATATCCATCACACCATTGAATAATACACACCATATCAACAGGCATCCACACCAACATTCCATTAACTGTGGTCAGTTCCTCCAGCTCAGACCACAATAGTATTATGTCTGACTTTCCAGACATATCTCACCGACGGGTTGAGTTACGACTCCTGGTAATCTCAACGTAAGTCAGTAGCTTTCCAGCCACAAGTCTCATACCGAATTGATAGTAGATATGATGAAAGGTTCCATTCATGAGGATGGCAGAAATCCATACCTCCTATGAAAATCATCAAGTGTTATGGCCTGGACTATCCTTCCCAATCACCATTTTGTCCCATCTGGAAAGTAGATAAGCCTATCAGGATACCTCAGGTCAGTACTCTATTACCCCTCCAAGGTTAATGGAAGACACTCAAGCTACATTGATAACCAACCTGAAATACTGAATGAAAGACCAGACAAACAACAGAAGAGTTTCGAGTTCTTGTGATTGTCACTTCCCACCTTTCTGCCTCGGATACCTTGATTTCTGTATACAATCTGGTTCCGATGAAAGTGTAGAGACAATAGAAAGATAGCCCCGCCTGACAGATCATTCCTTTCTCAATAAAGGAAGTATAGAGTCAGACAACACTGATGAAATATCCACGCGATACGTGAGTGGGTGTTTCTCCACCGCTATACTGGCCCACGGTTCAATCCCTAGTAAGTGTGAAGATATCTTTCCCCCTTCTGACTAAGCCCAGTTAAATAACAACAGGCCCATAGGTCGATAACAACTTCCCAGCTTATAGCCTCCTACATATTTGGGTTTCACCATAATGAGAAACGCACATGGTTCTCTCTCGTCACATGAGTGCTTGACAAGTACTGGTTTCAACCACGCCACCTGGATGATGATTGAAACGTACCAATATCAACCTCATCCATTAAGGGAATCAAATTAAAGCTATGTTCAAGAGAAAGTTTTCTGTCTGAAGCATAATTCCCTCAAATACTCCATTATTAAGATAGGGCGTCGAATGTATTGTTAATTGGCTTCCACCAGACTGCTCCACTGAGCTGGGCTAGCAAAATACATTCTGCCATGTCTGTTGAACACTCAGTCTAGGTCATAGTATACACACAGGCTTTCTAAACAGTTAGCATACCTGTTTAACTAACAGCTGGTGTCCGCTGACGCTAGGTCAAGGTGTAAATATCGGTCAGAGCACAGGATATTGCGCAACTGGCCGGCCGGGTTGATAATTAACCCACAACTGTAATTAAACCTTTAGTAAAGCGACGCCAAGTATACAAGAGTGTTACCTTTAAAGTTTAGGAACAACTATGCAACAGACATCGATCCGGTATTCATCAAGCTCTGGGCTGTAGGTTCCCTCTGGATCCCCAAAAGGTATATCATATTACAGCTGGTCAAAGTCACGGCCTCTCGTCTCAAGGACAACAATGCCACCACTGCAGATCACTCTATTAATTATTCCATATGAATTGAATAGATTACAGCTGGCGAACACGGCCGTGAAAGGATAGCTTCAACAACAACCTTCACTGCAGAAGATTCTCCGGTTCCTGTGATGCAAATTACACAGCTGGCCATAGAAGCGGCTTCCCTTCTTGATGACTGTCTACCGAATGCCTCTTCGTGTCAGCTCCGGAAGAATACACTCACCGGAGTCTGCCGAATACTTCCGAGAATTACCCCACGAAAGTGAAGGCAACCTCGCATTCCCCGAGTTTTAGCAGAGTGTGCAATTTACAACAGAAGAGAACACTCAAAGAACTGAGTTATGATTCTCGCGACCCGTGCAGTTCATGAAAATCCCGATACATAACATGCCAAGGACCCAGAAACGGTCCTAACTCTTTGTACTCGGAAATCCCCCTCTCACACGCCGTAAAATGTAGTCTAGCCGCCGGCACGGGTGGGGTAGAGTGGGTGCTGTGTTGTCCCGTCTGAGACGCACTTGCGTTTCGTGACAACCAGGCATAGTTCCCCTCCTCAGTGCAGATGGGGGAACATTGGTCACCAATAAGAAAAACTCCTTCAACACTGGGCAGAGCATTTCAGCAACATCTTAAATGCAACTTCCTTCTTCAATGATGAAACCATCAACTGCCTTCCTCAAGTTCCCATCACTGATACACTTGATGACCTGCCAACCATAGTGGAAGTAAACAAAGCCATCCAGCAACTCTCCAGCGGCAAGGCACCTGGTCCTGACTTCATCCCAGCAGAGATATACAAGGCAGGTGGGCCAGTCCTAACAGAGCAGCTTCACAAAGTCTTTACAAACATATGGGTGAACAACAATAATATATACACAGGCACATGTTGTTTGTCCATCATGAATGATGATCATTCATTTCATCCAGTGGGGTTGAAAGTATGGAGCCGTGAGTTCTAAGATGGCTGATATTGTGGCTCGAAATGTTCTTTGAAAATGTGGGAAAAGAATGCTTGACGTTCCAGGTGGAGGGTCTCTTGCAGTGGTTTTTATGTCCAGCCTTTTCTCCACAGCCCTTACAGTCCTGGTTGCTTCACAAGTGACTGCACCCTTGTGCAATGATGTACGCCACGAATTTCGGTCTTTGGCAGCAGTCTCCCAGATGTCATAATGAATTCCAAAAGCTTTCAGTGAGATTGTCAGTGTCTTTAAAGCGTTTGCTCTGGCGGCCTTTGAGTGTTTACAACAACGCAGCTCGCCGTAAATTAAAAAAAAATGAATAGGCACATACTTGTCGAAGTAAGACCAATATTTCTAGTAGTGGGGTTCTGTGTCAAAGTCTTTATCCACATTGCCGGAATTCCCAAGATAATGGGCATGTACTTGTCGAAGTAAGACCAATACTGCCAGCACTAGGGTTCTGTGACAAAGTCTTTATCCACATTGCCGGAAGTCTCAAGATAATGGGCATGTACTTGTCGAAGTAAGACCAATACTACCAGTACTTTTTTGTGTTATTTGTTATGGGGGCATGTAGTCTGTACTAAGGTAGTGTTCAAACAGGTTGCAAATGTATGTATCATGATTGGTGGTGTCTTTGATTTCTTGTGGAAGATTGTTCCACAATTGAGCGGCAGAGTATGCTAAGCTTGTTTTATATAAGTCTATCCTAGGTTTAGGGACATGAAGTATATTTAGTCGTTCGCTATGTCTAGCGTTATATTTAAACAATGGCCAAAGGTAGCTTGGAGCATTTTGAAATAGGATTTTGTGAATTAGTTTGGTCTTATTAAAAAGCAGGCGCTTGTGGAGTGGCAGTAACCGGAGACGTTTATATAGGTTAGAATTGTCGGTAAGCTTTTCACCATTAATTAAACGCACTGCCCTTTTCTGGAGTGAATATAGGCGTTTTGTTATTGATTTGGAGCATCCATCCCAGACTGTGGAGCAGTAATCAATATGTGTTTGTATATGAGATGCATACAACAGAAATAAGTTCAACATATAATGAAGTAGAGTAATGAATTCTTCCAATTGAAATACACAAACACACTGTCATATATTATGTTAAATGGAGGACACTCAGAACCCTTCACCATAAGATCAGGAGTATGACAAAGTTGTGTACTGTCCCCTCTCCTGTTCATAGCCTAAATACAAAGGGCTTCTCATAAGTCTTTAGCCTGACCATGAAGGAGTAAGCGGAGAAAATTAAAATTTGGTACATTTATAGCTCATTCAATTTGTAATGGATATATGAATTATGAATTTCCCTCCCAAACTGGTTTTCCCGATATGGTGCATGGCACAACACACCCTATTGACCAGATCTGCACATCCAACGGTTTGTCACAACAATGGAGAAATCAGACGCCAGGACTGTGATAAACTTCTTGATGTTACAGGGAAAACCACCTACAGAAATACACAGGGAGATGGAGCCAGTGTTTGAGGAAGTCTGTCCTTCATATGTTTCTGTAAAAAAAAATTGGCGTTTGCAGTTTAAGTGTGGCCGTTCCCAAGTTGCTGATCTGCCAAGATCAGGACGACCGTCCTCAGAGTGCAACGTTGCAAATGCTGCAAAATTGACGAAAATCATAGACCAGGATAGGAAAATGACAATTGCAGAGATATCGCGTTCAGCAAAACTGAGTAAGAGTACAGTTTTTAGAATTTTACACAACAGACTGAACATGAGAAAATTGTGTGCCCGCTGGGTTTCGCGCCTGCTGACATGTGAACAGAAACAAACACGGGTTGATTGCTGTGGCCAGTTGTTCAACATGTGGCGATCGTAAAACATGTTGACGACCATGGGACAGTAGATGAGACTTGGATTCACCATTATGACCCTGAATCCAAAATTGCCAGCATGCAGTGGAAAACCTCGGGCTCGCCAACACATGTCAAGCCAAGAGCACAAAAATCTGCAAGAAAAGTGATGCTGACTGTGTTTTGGGACGTCAAAGGTGTCATATTGAAAGATTACATGCTTCATGGCAACACGGTTAATGGGCAGTACTATGCAGATCTCCTTATCAAACTAAGAAAGGCTGTGACCAGAAAACGAGGGATAGCACGTACACAAATTCTGCCTTTGCTTCAAGACAACGCCCCCCCCCCCCCCCCTATAAAGCACGACTTGTGCTGCAAACTGCCAATAATTTTAATATTGAAATTCTTCCACACCCACCATATTCTCTAGATTTTGCTCCATCAGACTTTTTTCTTTTCCCAAATCTTAAACAACAGCTGAAAGGAAATCGTTTTGACATTGATGAAGATGTCATACTGGCTTTTGATAACTGGTTTAGTTCGAAAAATAGGTTATTTATTCTGAAAGTCTTTTCAAGATCATGAAGAGGTGGCAGAAATGCATAAATTCAGGTGGTGTCTACACTGAAAAGGAATAAACATTGTGCTAAATGTCAATTTTCTCCGCTTATTCCTTCATGGTCAGGCTAAAGACTTATATGAGAAGCCCCTTGTAGATAGCACATGTAAAGAAATCATCCAAACAGAGACCGCAAGAACACCGCCTGATGAACAGAACACAGAAGAAGAACCAATGGCAAATTACACCATTAAAGAACTCCTATTTGCGGACGATCAAGCACTAATAGCAAAATCCGAAGCAGAATTACAAGACCATATAAATAGTCTAAATGAAGAGTGTAAGGAACATATCATGAAAATTAGCATCAGTAAAACAGAAGTAATGACAATAACCAAATAAGAAAAAGAACAAGATTCATCTAACAGGACACCTCCTGAAACATGTAAAGAACTTCATGCACTTAGGAAGAATACTATCATCAAATGGCAAATCAAAAGACAAGATAGAAAATAGATGCAATAAGGCAAACCAACTCATTGGACAAATGACACCAATACTAAAGAACAAACATGTATCAATAACTACTAAGAAAGCAGTTTACAACACAATCTTCCTACCAACTCTATGTTACCAATGCTAAACTTGGACAAAGACAGAAACAGAGAAAAGAAAAATCACAAGAACAGAAATGAAATTCCTGAGAAGAATACTCAATGTACCAAGGATAGATAAAATCAGAAATGAAGAAATCAGTGGGGGTTATAGCAGAGCTAGATTTTATCAGAAGTAGCAAATGCAATGGTTTGGCCATATAACTAAATTACCAACTAACAGTATATCACAACAAGCAATGATGTATAGACCAAATGGAAACAGAAGAAAAGGCCGGCCACTGAAACGATGGACAGAGTTTAGCAGAGCCCATGGGAATCTCAATACATGAAGCCCATAAGCGGACACTCTCCCGCTGTTTATACTTTACCTCGACACCCCAAGGTGCAAGAGAAACAAGATGAGATGAGTATGCTCTGTTGTAATCACAGTAGTTTTAAAGATACTAGTATGTCTTTTTTCTTTGCATGATTTTGATTTACCCGCATGTATATCGGACGCCTCGGCATATCTCAGTAACATTTGGTTATGTGCAGTGAACCACACACTGAATTCTCTTTGTCACATACCAAAACGCTATTTAATGGCGTACAACTGAAGAAAAATGGCTTCTTCTGGTTGATAGGGTATGTCAGATTACCAGAATTTTTCAATGTTAGCTTTCTAGTCTATTTAGGGGATGTTTTCTGCTAACCTACTTTCTATCTGTCATTCTGGTCTGCTTATGTGAATGGGCTAGCATTTGTATCGAAATTGGTATATGCAATTAGATTTGGCGTACGAAGATACAGTTTCTTTTAACAGTGTTGTTGGTATAGAAGCGGTTTTGTATCTCATAACTCAAACTTGCTCATCCCCCGGGATGGTTAACCCGGTCAACAAATGCTCGCAGAAGTCGGATGTGTCGGGTTAACGGCGCAAGAACGCAGCTATGCTGTAAACAGGCACAACGCAATCACATCCGGGAAAAACATATCTGGATGAACGCAGAAGAAGAGGAAGAAACTTGCTCATAGTACGTTCTGCTAACTGTTATTTTGAGTATGTTCTGTATATGTTGCACCAGGTTGTCCAACGAAAGGGTAGTTGAATAAATACTCGGAGTTTGGGGTCCAATGTTTCGTTAGGTAGTGGTTTGGGTGGTGGCAGTGGCGCTTTATGAATCCAGTAAGATAGCGAATACCATTTGGAGGTTATTATATAATTATAAACAACAATACATTATGTACATGACGCTGTACTGAAAGGTGGAAGCTCAAAAGATTTGCAGCATCTGTTAGACATGGTAGTAATAGGGTAAACAAATATATTTAAAAAAAAAAAAAAACATAGTATCAACGAGAAAGATGACATCAAAATCCGTATTTCAATAGTAAGGACAATGCTAAACTATGTCAATTATTATTAATTTGGTTTTTTGTTGTTGTTTATTTTGCATTCGCTGACATTGAACTCAATGTGTAATCCATACAGGTGCTACTACTTCTAGTGCACTAGGCTGATTTTTGGTGTGGATTAGCTTTCCCTATTACCAGTGTCCCTGGCCATCAACACAACCCACTTCGACTTCTGAGATGCTTGTAATTTACGTACCCAAGTCAAGGACGAAAAGTCAACATTTTAGTCCAACTGACGGGTGTAGGGGTTGAACCCCCTACCTCGGCATCAGCACACTGAAAGTTTAAGAACATGCCCTCTTATCCATTAGGTCATGCTGGCTTCGAAAGTAGGTCAGATATGCGGTGGCAATCATATGCTGTGAACGAAATAAGCATTTGTACAAGAATGTATAAAAGGAAAGGCGTGAAATGGTAGAGTATGTGAGAAACTGAGTAGTAAGAATAGTCATAGACTCCATATTCGCAGGTGTCCATCTGTCCAGGAGGGATGAGGGATGGCAATAACTACCAGACCCGTTATCGTGTCCAAAGCTTCCGTATAAATCGGGGTCACTTTTGTAGACAGGTAGAGTAGCAGTTCCTCATGTGTTGAGCAGTTGGAGACTGAGTGCAGCTGCTCAGCTGGAATGATAGTGATAGTGTTGGGTGTGTGGAGGGATACTTCTCAATGTCCCGAGTGCCAAAGCTCTGCGATCAACGGGTTTTATTGTGATTTTATTTATCCAATATTATATATGCTATCCACATCACAGAATGGTATAGAAAACTTAATAACTTCAACCCAAGGAAATAGTGAAAATCACAACTTATATCTTAATATAGCAAAAACAAAGATAATGCATCCATATAAAACCACTACGGAGAAAGAAATATATGTTAATAAGGAAAGATTGGAGGTGGTGGAAAATTTTGAACATCTTGGGTCATTGATTACCAACAATGGTGACGCAATGATAGAAATTAAACGACGACTATCAATTGCTCTTCAAAGACTAACACAACTGAATAAATTATGGAGTGGGACAGATAGAACTACGAAAATTAGATTTTTAAGAGCCAGCATCTTTCCCATTGTAACATACGCCTGTGAGATCTGGACACTTATTAAACAAGCTGAACAGCGCACAAATCCATTTGAATACAAACGTTATAGACGGGTTGTGAGAATATCTTCGGTAAAGAAAATAACAAATGAATCCATACTTCAGGAGCTAAATATTGAAGAGGGTTGGCTATTAAAGACGATAAAACTAAGAAAATTTAAATATTTTGGTCACTTGAAACGTCATGAAAGTTTGGAGAGAACAATAATGTAGGGGTATATGCCTGGGAAGAGAGGAAGAGGAAGGCCAAAGAGAAGATGGGTGCAGGATGTGGCGGATGATCTCCAGATGGGTGTATCGGACGCGGGACATCTTGCTTGTGATCGAGAAGTTTTCCGGAAGGTTATTACGGGAGCGAGGTTCTGCAAAGGACATGCTACTGAATGAATGAATGAATGAATGAATGAATGAATGAATGAATGAATGAGTGTGTGAGTGAGTGAGTGAGTGAGTGAATGAATGAATGAATGAATGAATATTATATGTCTTTCCCCTAAGATGAGGGACGTGGAACGAACTATACAGTTACTACTAGAGTATTAAAATGTATGGAGTTATTAAGTTAGCTGCATATACTTTACAGGACGTCACAGTCCAACCCGAGCAATATTTGGCTGTTTGTGATTTCTTGGCAAGCTTGCGTTCAGTAGTTTGGCATTGCTTTCTGAACGACCGGCACCCATGCCATTGTATAAAAACCAACGCAATGCAGTCTGTTGCCAAATCTCCCGCAGCAATGTTTTTAATGAGGGATAACGAATAGCGTTCGTAAGCCCTTCGCCATAGAGCAGAAGATATAAATAAGGAGTTATTAATGTACATTATTGGACAAAGTGACACTTGTTATTAGTATTAACTGGAAGTTATTTACTATTTTTATTAAGTGCAGTTGGATCACTTGTTCAGATTGCGTGGGAGACAGAGTAGTGTGTGGATTTGACAATCATCATTAATAAGTGCATATAATACAGTGCTACGTAACAAATGTATGTGGAGACCACACGAGTGTGTTATCAATGCATTTCTAGTGACCAGGACTATGTTGGTAATTTTACTTATTGTTGTCGTTGAATATGGAAAATACTAGAAACATTTATCTTAAAGATAAAGGCGTGTCAGAACCCGGTTACACGTGGGTTCGGCAGAGTTAACAAACAATTCGGCACCCAACACAATAACATTAGACGAGTGATACGTGACAGAGGTTAAGAGCAGAATAAGCCATGCAAAGACGGCATTTCAGATGATGAAAAGTATTTTATGTTGCTTGCTTGTGTTCGCTGGCTGTGAACTCCAGCGCGAAGTCCTGTATATCGGATGAATACACCACGTTGTCCAACATCAATGTGATGTCATACCGGACCTGAGGTTTGCGTGAGTATCCGTTGTCCCATATCTGGCTGATTGGTGTGCAGTCTGGTGGTTCCTCGCCGTGCAGGCAGATACTCTCCGGCTTCGGAGGAATCATCGATCCTACTGATGTTAGCCAGGTCCCCGAAGGGACCTGTTGCTCAGGATGCACGACGTGGACGTGTCAGCAGGTCTTGGCCAGTATAGATCCCGACCCTGGTGCCTTGGAAACACCTCTGCGCCCCAGTATCTTATGTAATAAATGATTCTCCTTAAATGTCGGGAAAAGAATATTGACACGTGATATAGAACCACTGTTATGCTGTACGACAGTGAATCCTGGAATAGCAGTGAACAAAGTAGGAAGAGCATGGAAGCAACAGAGTTGTGGTTTCTGAGACGACCGTTTCGATAAAAGTGACAATATTTGGTCCGCTGAGTTAAGTACCATATGTCATTCCACTTTGCTTGCTTAATTTTATTTCGTATGGTTTAATATTATTATTACGCCTGAATGTAGTTACTTAAGTGTCACTTCTGTCTGTGTTGTTGTGTTGTAGTTTCTTTCTTGTTGTTGTACCCCGATGAAGGCGTGTCGCCTCAAAGTTCTCTGTTGTTTTCTAATTTCAATCTTGCAATGAATGAACCAACCGAGAAAAAGAAGGAAACAAAAAAGAGAAGTAGACGGTAAGCATCTAGAAGACGATCACAAGTAAGAAAATTGACGTTGCGGCTAAAGGCTTCGTCAGCACAGGAAAAAAAAACGAACACAAACCGACACAACTGCATGAAAAACACTACATGGAAATATAAATATAAGAGTTACTTATCTGTATCCTTGTTTTGGGTGGACACGTGTTTTATTGGATCCGTGTTTATGATTCCAATAAATGTTAATTTGGTAAAGTTGACGTACACTTCGTGTTTTCTAATTGTTTAATTTTTACAGCTTTACCGCTGTTAGACCCATTCCATTTATATGAAATAAGACGAGCAGGCAGGCAACAGAAACCCGTTACTGACATTACAAATACAATGAAGTTACTGCAGCAATTCCACACTTAAACGTGTGGCTGAAGACAGGAAACAGTTAGATATCTTGACTGCGAGAGCACATCCAATGTGAAATCCCAGATGGCGTTATAGGTTTGCATGAATCGGTGTTGTGTACGCTGATGTCTCTATGGAATATAGGTAGTACACTCGCCTGGTATCGTTAAAGTGCGTGGGCAGTCATGACTCGCCTTTTCACTCGATCACCAGAGTCGTGGATCAGCTCAATGTTCCTGTCTCGTCCATGCTATGTGGCCAAGTCATCCAGGTATTTTCCTCTCGGTCTTCCTCTTGGTCGTTTCCCTTCGATCTTGCCCTTTGTCACTAAGTTCTCCAATCCATTTCTTCTCATAACATGTCAAAAAAAATTTGACTGTCTACGTCTAATTTCTCTAATCAATTTACGAGTTTCATTTGTCTCCTGTCGTACTTGGTCATTGGTTTTTCTACCTGTCCATAGTATTCTTTGCATTTTCCTCAGAAACCACATTTCTGCAGCCATCAGATGTTTTTCAGCTTGACTAAACATTGTCCAAGTTTCACATCGATTCAAAAGAACAGGCTCTATGTATCCCCTCAACACTCTTTTTCTCGTTTCAATTGACATCTTTTTATTGGTCAGAATGGTTTTCATCTTGCTAAAGGCTACTTTCGCCATGGCGATTCTTGTTCTAATCTCTTCAAGGCATCTCCCATCAGATGTTATGACAGTTCCGAGATAATTGTGTCGATTCACTTGTTGAAGAATATTCCCACTTACCTGTATATTACATTGTGGTACTTCGTTCTTCCTAGTGACGACCATAACCTGTGTCTTTTTACAATTTAATTCTAACCCCAGCTGCTCACTGTGTACAACAACCGCATCTACTAATTGTTGCAGATCCTGCGCATTGTCTGCAATCAATACTGTATTATCTACATATCTTCTTCTTTTGCGTTCATCAGGAGTTTTTTTTTTTCTGACATGATTGCGTTGTGCCTGTTTACAGCAGAGCTGCGTTCTTGCGCCGTTAGGCCGACACATCCGACTTCTGCGGGCATTTGTTGACCGGGTTAACCTTCCCGGGGATCTGCATATCTAATGTTATTGATGTTTCGTCCTCCAATGCTGATTCCATTTATATCTTCTACATTTCTGAAAATATTTTCACTGTACAGGGAAAAAAGATCTGGAGACATTACACATCCCTGCCTAACACCTCTCTTAATAGGCTGATATTGTCCCACTTCATTATCAATCCTTATGGCAGCTTGTTGTTTCCAATATATCTTTTTATAAGTCTAATGTCTTTCCCATCAATTTGTAGATCTGCAATCATATCCATCATGTTGACATGTCTAACTCTATCAAAAGCTTTTGTGTAGTCAATAAAGCAAAGATGTATATCCTTTACTTCTATAGCACGTTCAATAACTGTTCGCAGGATATACACAGCATTTACTGTACCCTTTCCTTCTACAAACCCACATTGTTCTTCCCCTATTTCAGGTTGTAATTTCTTCATCACTCTTTGCATGATAATTCGTAGCAAAATCTTTGTGATGTGACTCATTATACTAATTGTTCTATGTTGATCACATTCCAAGGCTCCTGATTTCTTTGGAATTGCTATGAATACAGAGTTACATAATTTAGAAGGTATATCTCCAGTATCATATAATGTGTTCAGCAGTCTGGTGACTTGATCTAGTCCATATTATAATGTCAAAATAAAATTTGTATAAGTCAACTCTACACCCAAGTGTAGTAGAGGAAGCAATGTGAATACTCTACATTTGTGAATGAATGGTAGGAATTCCATCTTCCTCTCTCTCTCTCTCTCTCTCTCTCTCTCTCTCTCTCTCTCTCTCTCTCTCTTGTAGCTTGTGTTCATTCCCTTGTTTGATTTCGTAAATCGGAAGCGAGAGAGAGAGAGAGAGAGAGAGAGAGAGAGAGAGAGAGAGAGAGAGAGAGAGAGAGAGAGAGAGAGAGAGAGAGAGAGAGAGAGAGAGAGAGAGAACATAATTTAATACACATAGACAAAGAAAGAGAGCGACAGAATAAAGGGCAGGCAGACAGACAGGCAGAGATTCGATCAAGTTCTCCCGTCAGACAGTAGACATCGATGGACAAAACAGATAACATCAAAAGTAACACAACCTGATCTTAAATGATTATAGTACACCATGTATTTCCGTTTCCATTTGTCTTCATTACACAGTGACAAGTATCGTGTTAGTAAACTCCAGATGCCTACCAAATTAAAAGATGAATACACTACCAGGGACTGATTGACGATATTAAAACTAGCTAATTAGGTGCCAAAGATGTTAGAGGTCACACCAGACAACAGAAAATGTGAAAGTTTAGGTACATTGATTATGGTGATATCGTTTAAATTAAGATGACCCACAGCACTCATTTGTTTAAATCGTTCATTTCGAGACAGTTGTTCAAAGGCTGTCTGGCTCTTTCGAGCTGAAGTATCAACCGTTAGGGATAGACGGTGAAATGTTAATTCAGAAGTTTTAAAAGTGGTTTAAGTGTAATATTTAGACGCGAATTCCTTCGTTACAGGTTAATTATTGTGCTTTATGTTATCCAGTACGTGTCCCAGATCAGAAATAAACACTGGAATGGCTTGGACGTGTGGCATAATCGGAACAAGAAAACAGCCCTAATCCAAGACTGGTGATCGTGTTAGATCTCGAGCCGTGACCATCCACGCTTAACCTCATGGTACACAGTGGTAATGGGGATGGGTCACATTATGTAAACCAGGCAGGGTTATGTCTCTCCTCGTTTGGTCCCAGCTGATTGACTAGCACGGTTTGCCCAATCCTGCCAGTAACTCCGCCACTGGTGGTTGAGCTCTTGGGGTCAGAGGCATATTTTGCCTACGGGTAAACAGCGAGCAGAATTCAGCGTAGTCGTGGGGCTTAATGCGTTTTCCCTTGAACTTTCGGTGCGTTTATGGATTTACACATATTTATTTGACATAATATCACATAATCTAACTAAGTAGTACCCAAAATGTGCTGCACAGCATTCATGTATACATTGAACGGATCCTAGGCGGTGAGCTTTTGACTATCCAATAGACTTAATTTACAGCTGCATTTTTTGCATGTCTACGTGTCTACGCTGGGGAAGTAGAAGCGTAGTCGAAAACAGTTTGAGAATCACTGTTGGAAATGAAACTAAATCACATTAATAAATGTATCCTTTCATACGTAATTCATTTTCGTTGTTTTATTTAGACTTTAAAGTTACATTAATAGCTATTACTTTTCATCATCATCTTCACTTTTATCTGTTCTTGTTCATATTGCCTCTAAGTGTCAGAATTTATTTTGTTTTCCGTCCATTCTTGGAAATTCCTGACCAAATTCTGGGCCATTATTTTCCGGCACAGCCACTTGGAACTTGAAGCTCGTTTGGGACTTGTGGCTGCGGTTCTACTTTAACTTTGAACTGAAAAATAAAGAAGAAAATATTATAAACATGGATTAATACAAAACATTGCAGTAATGCAGCAGATACAATATGAATATAAGTGCAACCAAAACTGGAGTAATACAGGTTAACAGATGTTCTTGTCTACTAAATACACCAATAAATAGTATACCCCCGACACAAGTTAAAGGACTTAAATATCTAGGAAGTATGATCACAGAAGTTGGCAGAATATATAGAGAAATGGAAATCAGATGTCACAACGCAATTATAACTCATAGTGAAACATCATAATATACCTCTGTCCGCAAAACGACAGATAACAAATAGCATATTCACACTAACACCTATGATGCCAGTACCAAACTTGGACATTATCCAAACCACACTTAGGCAAAATCAACATTTGCAAGATGAGATACTTGAGAAGAGCTGCCAGCTTACCTATTCGAGACAGTGTAAGAAATATTGTTATCAGACAGACAATGGGATCAACACCTTGTGCCACACAATCAACTACCAGCACTGGCCCTACATCAAAGAAGATCTTATTCGAGAGCAAGAGGACGCCCAAGAAGAAAATGGATTGATGACATGAAAGACATTATACAATCACACGGAATGACACTATCAGTGTCACCCCATCAGACGCTGGAACGTCAAATGTCCCTCCTCCATGACGCTTGACAGCAAAAGTGGAACATGATGATAACTGCAAATACAGCTGGTGTTATTATTAAGCCCACGACCTAGTGAACGGTACATTATTTCATTAAGATCTATTAGCTTGCTTGGGGCACGGATCGCGTAGAAATAATGTAACAGATTCACTGCCAAACAACAAGTAGGTTTGGGTCACACACAAATGGATGGCAGGAAATGGAAAGTAGAACTGTCTCTGTTATGACTTAAAAGTTGTTAATATGGTAGCATACATATTGAATTACAATGCAATGACAACATTTCTGCGATATATAAACCCCTGGCAGATTCAGGAAGTCACTTAAGAAGATTAATCATTCCATGGCACTTAATCAGTTAAATATATATTATCCCCTTCCCCCCAACCCCCACGCCCTAGTACGGAAATAGCCCGCTACAAGGACTGACTAAAGTTAATAATACTGCACTATGTATAGGGTGTATTTTTAATGACTGTGGGGTTTTTGAAAATATTTCCGTTGGTTTTTGAAAACATTTCCGTTCCAAGTTTTGTATTCACCGTCTGTGGAGTTCATACAATATTAACGGTAAATACAAAACTTGGAACTGCAATATTTTCAAAAACCCCGCAGTCATTAAAAATACACACTGTATATATGTCTGCCCCTGTTTCTTTTTTTTCGGGATATCTTACTTAATTCCGTGGCAAAAGGGTTAAGGACGCAGTTTGTAATCTCGCATACCCACATTCGAAACACAGCTGTGGGCGATTTGGCAACAGGTTGCACTGCGTTGGTTTTTTACGAAATGGTATGAGTGCCGCTTGTTCGGAAAGCAATGGCAAACTACTGAACTTAAACTTGCCAAGAGATCAAAACAGCAAAAAACATTATTCTGGTTTTGACTGCAGCGTCCTGTAAATAATATGCAACTAGCTTTTAGTTTAGTTTAGTTTAGTTTAGTTTAGTTTAGTCAACTGATCAACATCACGGCACACGGGTGTAACCCACGAGTACTCCGTTCTACTCTTAACTCAAGCCTGAGTCCTGAGAATCTCAGCTCAGTGCACGAACTCCGTATCACCGGCGATGATCCTGAAATACTTTGGGTAAATTTTTAACTCGAAACGTTGCCCGAGTAGAGCCGTTAGGCTACTCTTTTTCGATTCCCAACTGCCAAGGGATTTTTTTTACGTGCGCAACAATATACACGAGCGCCTGATCCCAGGGACAAGGGGAAATTGTGTTACTAGAAGTCCACGTGAAAAAATCCCGGCCCACACCGGGGCTTGAACTTGGGACCTCCAACACTCGAGACGGACACCATACCCAGAGACCACTGCATTAGATTATTATGATCGGGATTTCTTGGAAGGAAATATTTACAAAAAGAATGTACACACAATTGAGGACCTAAAAGAAGCAATTAGAATTACCATTTAAGACATAACATAAACGTTGCAGAAGGTATTTGACAATATGAAGAGAGGTGTACAGTCATGTCTTGAAACCCGTGGTGGACATTTCCAACACCTGTTATAATGAACACATCAATGGTACTTTCCAGCTTCCCACAAACAGCGTTAGACCATAGCAGTGACTAAATGTTTGCATATCCTTTACAGGACATCGCTGTCAACATCAGCATCTTTCAGCTGATTGTTGATTTCTCGGCAAGATTACGCTCAGTAGTTTGCCATTGCTTTCTGAGCGGCCGGCTCACATACCCCTTAAGTTTCGATTCGAACCATTTGATTTTCCGTTTTTCTGCAATACTCGTGTTTTTCCCGACTTTCGGACTTCCTATCTTAATTTCTCGACAATGGGTCATGGCATTCCAGGAACTACTTTTTTGTGTTATACTCGCGTGTACTTGTTCGCTTCTCACACCTCTGTTGTGTGTCCACGGTGATGTGGTACAGGGGCTTGCGTGGTCCAATGACCCTAAGAGCTATATTGGCTGTAGTTTAGCTACTGAAAGGGTCTCCCATGTCGGAAAGGTCAAGGATAGAGATCACAGACAAAGAGGTACACAAACCTGCTGCCTTGTAACTGCCTTAGGGGGACAGTCAAAGGTTAGGGAAAGTTTAGTTTAGTTTAGTCGTTGGATCGACATCACGGCACACGGTTTACCCATAAGTGCTCCGTTTTCCTCCTAACTCTAACTTGAGTCTGGAGAAACTCAGCTCAATGCACGAACTCCGTTGCATCGGCGAGGATCCTGAAATACTTTGGGTAGATTTTTAACTCGAAATTTTGCCCGGGCAGCGCCGTTAGGCTACTCTTTTTCGATTTCCAACTGCCAAGGGATTTTTTGCGTGCGCAACAATACACACGGGCGTCCGATCTCACTACCCAGAGACCAGGGGAAATTTTATTACTGGAAGTCCAGGTGGATTTTTTAAATTAATCCCGGTCCTCACCGGGACCTGAACCCGGGACCTCCAGTACTCGAGGCGGACACCATACCTCGAGACCACTCAGCCCCCTAAAGGTTAGGGAAAGCAAGCCTTTAACAAAAAAGTTGTCGGAGTCGCATGTACTGAGCTACAGACTTGAAGAAACAATGTAACGTAGCTCACTAAATCATGCCAGGCTCTCAGACGGTATCAACGAGCTTTCCCGTGAAGACACTAGCTCGTACCTCAGTAACGGGCCAACATCTGTGTGCTTTCCCGTAAAGATAGTACATCGGTAACCAACCAACATGTTTCTGCTTTTCCATGAAGAATTAGTAACTCATACCTCGGTAACGGATCAACATCTTTGTGCTTTCTGTGAGGTAGTAACTCGTACCTCGGTAACGGGCCAACATCTTTGCTCTTTCCCGTGAAGGTCGTACCTCGGTAACGGGTCAACATCTTTGTGCTTTCCGGTAAAAATAGCACCTCGGTAGCCAGCCAACATGTTCGTGTTTTTCCATGATGATTAGCACCTCGTACCGCGGTAACGGGTCAATATCTTTGTGCTTTCCTGGTAAGATACTACATCCTACCTCGGTAAAGGGGTCAACATCGGTGTGCTTTCCTGTTAAGATAATACATCCTACCTCGGTAAAGGAGCCAACAACGTTGAGCGTTCCTGTGAAGGTAGTACCTCGTACCTCGGTAATTGGCCAACATCTTTGTATGATTGAAGTGAAGTAACTCCAAATAAAGATAAACCATCACTAACAATAAACTCACCTTCCCATCACTACTGTCCCCAAGACACATCGAGAGGATGCTGGAATCTTTCAAAGCGCTATGAAATGTGTCTCTAGCGCCTGCTTTACCCCATTCTAACTGGTTGACAACATCAAAGATTGTGGCGTTCTTGCTTGAGTATTCAGTCGGTAGTTTGTCATACATGAACCTACAATCATGGAACACCAAGAAACGTTTGCGATGAAAAGAGACAAATGAGATAAATACATTAATTTATAGGGAGGGTAGCGCAATAGATAGCAAACCTGTCTGCCGATCTGATGGTCTTGTGTTCAAATCACCAGCAATGCGGGATTATTTTTATTTGACCTTGGCTTCGAGGTCGATCCCGCCTAAAATGGGTACTAGGAAATGTTCTGCGAAGTAAAGACGGCCGGCATGATATTGACCACATCACATCTGGAGTGTCAGTAAGTACTCCAAGTATTGTTCTATCACCATATGATCAATGTGCTTTAAGGAGCCTAACAAATCTACTTTACTAATCCCAGTGGGTTAATTAAACCGTAGCTAAACCAAAAACACACAAAACTCCCATTATTTTAACGAAAACAATTGCAGTAATTCTTTCGTTGTCTACATTGGCAGGTAAAGTTTCTTCTTCTGCCATTAATCCTCTATTGGAGCATAAGTCATCAACCAACTCACTCCAGGTTGTCCTATCTGTTGTTATATCCTGCTGCCCCCTCCATGTCCTCCCCTTTTCATTCATCTCCGTTTCTAGTTTTCTTATCCTCTTGTTTTATGTCTCCATTTAAGTGCCCTGCTGGTTCCAGAGAAAGGACTCAATTACACAATGATCAAGTGTTCTCAATGTGTGCCCTACCCAGGGCTAGCGTCTTTCCTCACCTATTGGTTTGTTGAATTATGTCTACTACTATCCCTAGGCTCACAATTATTTATTCTGTTATTGAATGTTGGTCTTTCTATTCTGGCCATCTTTCATCCTGTTATATTATACAGCCGGTGTAGTGGCCTTTGTTGCCTCGTAGAATTGTTCCTCTCCTCCACTGGGCAGTAGTGACACGAATACATAGATGGTGTCGTCTACTCTACAGATACCTCTGATGGGATCCGAACACTTAGGGACTAAATATTCCAATGTGCAGTGAAGATAATTTCATAATAACTGACTAACGTACTAACTAGCATGGGCAATATGTTAGTGTTTTCTCACATAATCTTGAGTAGTGTAGTTGTTCCTCATGTACACTTGTTATACAAATACTTTATGGTCTCATTTAGTCTTATTTATTTCCCCATAGGATGTAAGACTATGAGACCTTTCGTCTTCAACCCTGTGATGCTGAAGCCATCATCATATAGCAAATCGTTTATAGAACGTCGCAGAACGTCGCTCTCATAAGGGCTCCGCGAAAAGATACCGAATTCTTTGCCAGTGTCCCTGCCTCGTGAGTTGTCATGTCCATATTGTCTTGAATGCCCTGTGTCCATCTCAGTGCTGGCCTACCCTGCCTCTACTTGTAGGTACCAAGCCTTCCATCGCTTCTCTTTCTCAACCACTATGACGTGTAATACGGCGAAAGTAATTCAGCTTCTGAGACATGATGCGGTTTATGAACGGGGAATTTCCCGCCGATATACAGATGTGTAATGTCTACAGATCTTTATTTTCCTCTACAGTGAAAATATTTTCATAATTGTAGAAGGTATGACATGAATCAACATTGGGGGGACGATACATCAATAACAATAGATATTCGGATGATACATTATTGACTGCAGACAATGAGCAGGTTCTGCAACATTTAGTAGATGCAATTGTTGCACACAGTGAACAACTAGGGTTAGTATTAAAATGTAAGAAGTTCCAGATTATGATCGTCACTAGGAAGAAGAAAATATCACAATGTAATATACGAGGGTAAGTTAATAAGTTAGTCACAACTGGCTGTAGAAAAATAACTAAATATGATAACAACTTGAAACCAGTTTATTTTTATACATACATTGTCACTTTATTTCTCAACATAATTTCCACCAACATTGATGCACTTATTCCATCGTTTTATTATAGAACTGCGTGCTCTGTTTTCATTTACCTGCCATCCCACAGAACTGTGTGACTTACTTATTGTTTCACCCTCATAACTTTTTCTACCCAACTATGCACTGCTTTACGGGAAGTCACTAGGGGCTAAGTCCACTGATATCCCAACTTGGCGGGAGACATTACGCGAATGACGCCGAAGTTGAATGTGAGGTGAAAACGTGGTTTAGAAAACATAGCACGCAGTTCTATGCAGCCGGTTTTGGAGGACTGATATAACGATGGGATAAGTGCATCAATGTTGATGGACATACATTATGTTGAGACATACAATGTATGTATTTTTAAAACTGGTTTCAAGTTGTTATCATATTTAGTTATTTTTCTACAGCCATTTATGACTTACTTATTAACTTACCCTCTTATTTTCAGAATTGTAGACGATATGACAGGAATCATCATTGGTGGACGTAACGTTAATAACATTAGATATGCGGATGATATAGTACTGACTGCAGACAATGAGCAGGTTCTGCAACATTTAGTAGATGCAATTGTTGCACACAGTGAACAACTGACTGACTGACTGGCACCTTGCCGTCTTGACAGACGATAGTGTGTAAAATGGATTTATCGCACCATAACATAAAGCCTGGGTTGAATTTAGAGACCATGTGTTGCGCATGCAGCACGATGCCCCTCTCGGTCTGTGAAGTTTACTACAGAGGAAAGGTGACAGCAATACGTCTGGAACAAGACAAGCTGCAGAAGCTGTCGGATCAGCAAAGCAATGCTCTAACTGTCCGCCTACCGGAGCTTCGATCCTAGACCAGTTACCAACAAAGGCTTAGGGCCTGGTCTGCCCTGCCATGACATTTAATCTTTAGGCTGCAGTTCCTTACACCAGGATAAGGCTTGTACCCTCTAATATGGAGACTCCTGGAAATCGGTGCTGAAGCTACGGAGTTCGTTCTTTATGCGACGCTTTCGGCGGGTCGCCCTACGGTAGAAGACCGACCCATGTGAGAAAACCCGGGTCAGTGAGGTATTTCTGGTGATTGCCGAGTCCATCGACGATGAACTGTGGTTTTCGTAGATGAATTTTGTGTTGGCATTCTGGCGGCGGCATTATGCACAGTGTACCTGTGCGGGCTGTTGGATTGCCGAGACTCCTGTCTATTCCACTTTTCACATTGGACAGTGGGGAGCATTTTGTGTAATATTCACAGGCACAGGAATGGAGCATATTGGGGGAGACCCGTTGCCGTGAAGTTGGAACCTCGACTAACTAACTAACTAACTAACTAACCCTCCCAATAGCGCTCTTCCGCCCGAAGCCGTTGGCACAATGTCGAGTGTCGGGTTTGGTAAGCGCCGCCCAACATTCGAACAGCCTAGCCCGACTATGCACACTCGTCAATGATCGGCCTTGTGGTCACACCGAGTTGGTCACCCCTGCTCGGCGACAAGGCTGCATTATACCCCGAAGCGGTGGGACGTAGCGGAAACGAATCCTAACCCTAACCCTAACATCTTCCCCAACCCTAATATCATCCCTAACCCTAAGGCTAACCCCTAACCCTCACCTCAACCCTAACCCTAACCTCAACCCTAACCCTAACCTCAACCATAACCCTAACCCCTAACCCTAATAACTAACCTTAATAACTAACCCTAACCCTAACCCCTAACCCTAAACCCAAATTGTAAAAAAGGGAGGTATCAGTGCAAAAAACACTCGATTATATATTCTTGAGTTATATCCCTTGCCACTGTAGGTCCGCTTTGTGACGTCATGCTGTAGGTCCTATACCCTTCTTATAAGGATTTATTTAGGTCCGGTCCTCCAAAACGGACCTCAAAATCTAATTAGTTACCACATTACATACTACTGGCGCTTCGATAGAACAGAGTCACTTCGATATAACAGAGAAACTCTGCAAGAGGATACGGGTTTACCTCGAGAGGATAGAGAGACATTTTAAGAGCATACGGGGACACTTCGAGTGGACAGTGTGAGACACAGGATAGCGATATACTTTTAAAGGATAAAGAGATACTTCCAAAGGATGGAGAGACAATTACACAGGACAGATAGTAATTTCGACAGGGCATAGTGAATCTTCGAGAATAGACAGACACATCGAGGTGAACAGTAACATAATAACATACCGAGCTTAAGAGGCGACTATGGACGGTTGACTTGAAATTGGCTACCTCTTCTCGTCGGAAACCTTAAGGCAATCAATCATGAACACGTCCTCGGGGGAAGGCTTGCCATGAGGTGATTGAAGACGGATCCTCCACAGGAGACCAGAAAAGTCTTAAAAGTCGAGAGGATCGACTTCTTTGCACCGGGTTTTATCCCATATGGCTAGTTCTCTTTCCGTAGATGCGGCCTGCCGAAAGCGTCACACTAAGCACGAACTCCGTAGCTCCAGCGACGACCCCCAGAAGTCTCCGAGAACAATGCACTCGTGAACCAAAAAACGTAGCCCAGAATCAAACCCACAACCTTCGGAGCGCGAGGCAGACGGCTTGACCACTTCGCCACGGAGACTCCCGAGAAGGAGACAAATGTCAGAAGACGGATCCTCCGCAGAAGAAGACAAATAGCATTAGAAGACGGATCCTCCTCAGAAGAAGACAGGTGGCATTAGAAGACGAAGACGACACAAACCTACCTCGACATGCAGTATGCCCACGGTGTTTTTGGATAGTAGTACACAAAAGCCAGACACATCTCTTCCTGCGTGCTCAGTCCACCCTAAGATTGATTCCAAAATAAATATTAGTTGTATGGGGAATCACTGAGGCTGCTGAAACGACTAGAGAAGTGAATTCACAAGCGTTGTTCGGTGGTCATAGAAGAAACAGTTGGGAAGAGGTACTTGGGTAGTTGGTTGGGAGGTTGTTTGGTTGGGAGGTTGATTGGTTGGGAGGTTGTTTGGTTGGGAGGTTGTTTGGTTGGGAGGTTGTTTGGTTGTGGTTGGCTGTTTGGTTAGGAGGTTGGTTGTTTAGTTGGGTGGTAAATTGGTTGTTTGGTTGGTAGGTTGGTTGTTCGGTTGGTTGATAAGTTGGTTGTTTGGTTGGTAGGTTGGTTGTTTGGTTTGTACGTTGGTTGTTTGGTTAGTATGTTGGTTGTCTCGTTGGTAGGTTGGTTTTTTTTGTTGGTAGGTTAGTTGTTTTGCTGGTAGGTTGATTTTTTACCTGAGAGGTTGATTGGTTTATTGATTATTTATGATTCCCCTGGAAGTTTGTTTTTTGTTCAACACTTTTCTTCTATATGTGACAGCCAACACTTATGTCTATACGTGACACCCACAATTATTGTTGTAGACCAATCCAATCTCAGCGGTTGATGTGTACGGCCGCCAGTACTTCCTAGAACAGTGGTTCTCAACCTTTTTTGGCCCATTCCCCCCTTCACCATATTTTCAGAACGCCATTCCCCCCCCCCTTCCTATCAAAAATTTGGCCCGTTCCCCCCTTCACCGTATTTTCAGAACGTCATTCCCCCCCCCCCTTTCATATTTCCTATCTAAAAATCCCCTCACCCCTACACAGTATACGTAAAAGTGGAATGCAAATGTAATAGCATATACTAAAACAAGTCTAGACATCCACATAAAACATTATTTGTGGGTCTACTTACTTTATAAAATGAATTTTAGAAGGACGAGACATACATAACTGTAAAGTATGAAGGGAAAAACTATGTCAAGTAATCGGTTCTTGTATTAACACGATCTTGAAATGGTCTTCATTCCCCCCCCCCCTCCCCCCCCCCTGGAAACTGGAAACCCTGAAATTCCCCCCTGGGGGGAAATTCCCCACCGGTTGAGAACCACTGTCCTAGAACATTCCCCGGTAGCCATATTGGGCTGAATCAACCTGGAAGTTCGGATGAATGTTTTTTTTTTTGTTTAAACAGCTACAATGGAGTTTCAAGCACACATTACCATCAGGTTTTCAGGCTAGCGTGCTAGTCACCGAGCTATCATGACTCCCATTTTTTAAACATGACATTAAATGCAAATTCTAGTAAAGGTGGAGATTAGGTTTACGTGGCCATATGGATATGGGCAACATCCAGAGCAAGAGATCTAGACTCCATCCTCTCTCCAATAAATGCACACCCATTTCTGGACCCAGACAACCCGAATGCGTGCACCGAAGATAACTTTTACCTTAGCTAAAACTCAGACTTCCATGGGATTCAGAACCAGCCAACTATTTCACAGAAGACAAACAAAAATCCCAAGTATCACCAATAATTCGAACACTGGAACTACGAAATGTGATTGCGGACATCTAATCCCCTTGGCCAGTATTGGAACATCATCAACATGAAGCACAATATAAAGTAACATAAAGTAATGCAGCTTTACAGAACACAATTACAGACAACACAGGACGCTGCGGCGACTAGCCTTCATCAGCAAACAAATAACACAACACAACATGTAACTTTCCCGAGTTTATATGTTGTATTTTGTGTATTTATTTGATGACAACGTTCTATGATTTCAGTAATTGTGTTCTGTAAAGCTGCATTACTGTAAGTTATTTTATATCGTTTACATTTCCACGGCTTTACCGCAGTTCCACTAATGTTACTCATACGGTAAGCATGTAGCAGACCTTTTGCAGAACGTCGCTCTCATCGTGGCCCATCGTGAAGACTGCATTCTGTGCCAGTTCCATAGCTTAGTGCATTTTCATGCCCAGAGTGTCTTCAGTGTCTTCTGTGGTTCTTCCTTTTGGGATACCCCTGTTACATCTCTCAGGAACCATAATTCCATCACTGTTCATTTCAAAAACACTGCGACGTTTAATACAGCTAAAGTATTTCAGGATCCTCGCCGGTGCTACGGAGTTCGTGCACTGAGCTGAGTTTCTCCAGACTCAGGTTTGAGTTAGGAGGAGAACGGAGCACTTATGGGTTGTACCCGTGTGCCGTGATGTTGATCCGTCGACTAAACTAAACTAACTAAACTAAACTAAAGTATTTCAGTTTCCGAGACATAATGCTACTTATGGGTTAATTTTCTTCTATGTTAATATTTATGGAATGTTCATTTTGGGATATAAATTAATGTTATGCACAACTGATATATACGATTGCCCTGGGGAGAAAAAAGAGTTAAATGTATGGCGAGTGGCACTGCTATTTATTATATTCGTTACAGCATTACGACAACAACCGCAAACTACTGAGCGTAATTTTGCCAAGAAATCAACGACAGTGGTAAAATGCTGGTGTTGACGATGTCCTGTAAAGGATATGCGAAAAATAAAAAAACAACAACCAATTAAATGTAACTTACATATGTGGCGTTTGAACGACCTCTGGAGTCATAATTGCACTCGCTGATAATGGTGTCGCCCTGAAATAGGTTTGAGACATCAGTCAGGCTTACTGTCTGATAACTGGAGAACATGGGTAGGCAGGCCGGCAAACATTCACAAATTGTCAAAATGTAGGAGAAAATGTGATTCAGTAATGGGAATTTTATTACAAAGTGCATGTAGGAGTCGAGAGGATCGAGCCGTTTGCACATGCAGAAAAGCGATTACAAAATGGCTATTGAATTGGAGAGTGGAAGAACAACAAGGCGTTATTAGTTTATGTTTGTATGGTCAGCGGGTGTAAACCTTTTGAAATCTACAGAAGAATTCTGGTTCAGTATGGAGGTGGTTGTTCGAATCAGGAGAGAGTGTAAGAATTTATAAAAGAAAATACCGTGGAAACGCCCTTTGCTTCTGGTTAAGACCAGATTTAAGATGCAGGAATCCGCAGGGAAAGTCATGATGAACATTCACGGGATATCAAGAGCCCTTTATTGCTGCATTTTCAGGAAAGGGATGAAATCATGAAACTGTGTTTAGTATTCGATACAGTGACATGCCAATGAACAAACTGAAGCCCGCGATACGATAGAAACGTCGGGGACTTCTCTCCCAAAGAGTACTGTTGCTGCACTACAACGCTAGCCCTCACACGACTGCGCATACAATGCATACACAACGTGCTTTGAAATGTGAGGCCTTGAAACGACTACACTAAGGCACTCGCCAAGCCAAACGGAGGCTGACATTTATCCAGGCCAATAGAGATAGATAGATACAGAGACTGAGCCATGTGGTGATAAAACCCAGTGCAACTAAGTCGATTCTCTCGATTTTTATGACTTTTTTCAAGTTATGACATCGACAGAATTGTTAAGTTATCAAATTATCACAATAGATTATCATCAGGGCAGCTATGGACTGGTATGAATCTGTGCATTGTCTTGTCAGTTAAAACGGATGAAACATTTGTCTAATGATGAGACCTCTACAAGGGTGTTTAGTTGGTTGTCGCCGGTGTGTTACCTGGACCCAAAAGGGAAGCACAGAAATACTAACACAGTAATTTGTCATGCATGTCGTCAAAGGCGACTAAGATGGGTTGGCTTGGGACTGCAACCCCACCATAGAAAATGTTAGTTGCAAAATCATGTCGGTCATGAACAACTTCATCAACATCATCAAGTGCCCTGCCAGCTGGCGTAGCCGTTCATGGCTCTCCACAGATCTCGGTCTTTGGTGTCTTGGATCAACTCTGCTGATGATATTCCTCCATGCCACCGTCTCAATCCTTCCAGCATCATTTCTCTTGGTCTGATTCTGCCTCTCTTCCCCTCGATCTTTCCAGTTGTCACGATGCTCTCCAATGTCTCTCTTCTCATCATATGACCAAAGAAAGCTGGTTGTCTCTTTCTTATTGTTGCATACTTATATACTTATATAACTCGTATGCCAGATCACAAGCTCCCTAAACGAATTTTTTACGGCGAGCTGCGTTATGGTAAACTCCCCCAAGGCGGCCAGAGGAAACGCTTTAAAGACACTGAAAATCTCATTGAAAGCTTGTGGAACTTCTTCTTGACACCTGGGAGACTGCTGCTAAAGACCGTAATTCGTGGCGTGAATCATTACGCAAGGGTGCAGCCCTTGTGAAGCAACCAGGCCTGAAAAGCTGTGAAGAAAAGGCTGGACATAAAAACTACTGCAGGAGATCCTCCTCCTGGAACGTCAAGCATTCTTTGCCCACACTATCAAAGAACATTTCGAGCCAAAATAGGCCGTATCGGCCATCTTAGAACTCACGGCTCCATACTTTCAACCCTACTGGATGAAATGAATGGTCATCATCATTCTTGATGGACAAACAACACAAACACAACACATACTTATATATAGTGTTCTAGTTTCATTAGCCTGTTTCAGGCAATCTTTGTTAGTTATTCTGGCAGTCCAAGGCATTCGCAACATTCGTCTCAAGAACCACATCTCTGTTGCTTCTAAGTTCTTCCTAATTTGTTCATTTACATTCCAAGATTCACTGCCATACAGCAAAACTGGTATCTTAATGCATAAGATACTCTTCATTTTCTGAAATGCAGCTTGTGCCTGCCCAATTCTGCTTTTAATCTCTGTTGAACAACTCAAACCAAAAGAAAAGAAAAATAACTCAACCAACCAAGAAGATAAGATGGTCCTTTACTAGAAGAAGTATCACAGGATGCAGGAAAAGCCGTATGGAGTCTGGACAGTTAGTTAATTTAACTCTTTTCATCTTGGAAAATTTTTAGAAATGGCGTCTAGTGTGTTCGAACTATGTAGGAATTGGGAAAGACAGTGGTAGAGGAAAGAAATATTGTAAGACTGGCATTTTGCGAGTATCCAAAACAAGATGGAAGGGATCAGGCAAAACATGTTCAAACAGTGATGATCTTAGGTCATAGGCAGGAGGGAAAAAGAAACACAATATTAAATTATTATCAACAGTAAGCATGTCCCTATACGAAGTGCAAAAGTATAAGGCCCTTTTACATGCCTTGGGACGTATTAGGCACAAGGTGCCAGCCTTATATTTTTGTAGATCAATCGGCACTTGATGGATGAGGTGATAAATATCTCGGAGCCTAGGACAATTTTTTACAAAATTCCAGTCTCTTTTGGAATTCGAACATATAATCACTGGGGGCTGCAGTAAGTGTATTAACCACTGCTCCTCGTATTCCAAAATTGTATCACAAAATGAACACTCTAAAACATTTTGCCTGTGATCGTATATTCAAAGCCAACGTCCCTGTGGCGTTGGCGTTGCGAACGTGATTCGTAATGCCGCTTACCCGCGTTCGAAACCGATTTTACCGATTTGGCAGCAGACCGTGTCGCCTGGTTTTAACGTGTTGGTATGCTAGCCGGTCGTTCAGAAAGCAATAGCAAACTACTGAACGTAAAACTTGCCAAGACATCAACAGCGATAGTAAAATGCTGGTGTTGACAGCAACGTCCTGTAAAGAAGATGCAAATTTAAAAAAAAAAAAAACCCCCAACCTACCTTCTTGATCGAGATCTCGGGGTTCACGTCTCGGGTCTGCTGAAAGTCGAAGTCGTAGTTGTTGTCCTCGGACAATGGCTGGCAACTCCACGCCGTTTCTGAAATGGCGGGCTCTGAGCTGCTTTCCCAGCAGATGAGCGTGCAGGAATACAGCAAATACGTGGATCTCTTGGTCTCCTAGTGCCTGGGACAGTTATAATATACATGTTAAGTGAGTACATATTGTGCCACGGGTATTTATAAATAGCCCCCTAATAAGTAATAATAATAAAGCGTTCATTATAGTCTTCTACCTTGAGTTGATGTCGACGTCTGTGGTGCAGTTCCGCATACCGCGTTCGAAATCAGCTGCATTCGATTTGAAAGCATACCGCCTTTTGTTGATTTTTAACAATGGTGCGAACGTTGGTCATTCAGAAAGCTAAAGCAAACTACTGAACGTACATTTGTCTAGTAAATCACAAATATCCCCCTCCCCCAAATATTGTGGTTGATTACGACGTCCTATAAAGGACAAACACCTAGAGTCCGTTCACAAATGTTTGCCCTGATTCACGTTCAATTTTTTTTTAAAGTATCTGTTGCATCGTTATGGAATTTTTCCTGCCGTCTTATATTTACTCCCACCAAAGGAATAAGTCTTTGATATGCCCAACGGTAACTGAAATCATGGAAAGCGGCGAAATGTCTTTGATGTGTTTGACGAAAATGCATTGAATTCACGCTAACAACTTATTTTACAGTAATGCACATCAATTTAAGTAAAGACGCAAGGCGGATCAATATTCCAGTGGAAGTGGGTGAAATGTGTAATATTAGTAAAGACAGATAATTTACAGAGGCACGGGGTAAATAATGTATAATCCAAATGGAAATGTACAGGAAAGTAGAAGTAATATATTTCTTACCTTATATTTCATGTCCTTCTGTTTTCTTCGGCTGGTTAATAATGTGTACACAAGGAGTCCTGTTTCTAGGATGTATTTAGCTTTTTTTTCAAATAGAGTTCGTGAAAGCTTCCTAACAACTTTGCGTTAATGTGCGTATGGAGTGACCAGTGATGATACGGCAATTCAACCATCATGTGTCAACTTTTAAGGATCTCTTCGGTGGTCTGTGTAGTTTGTTCACACGTGCACATAGGTGATAGAACCACCTTGAGTCTTCATAAAAGATTGTCTACTTTGCTGTTCCTTGTCCAGAGACGGAACATGATTACCTGTTTTGCACGACGAATATGGTTGTTAATGTCTCTGTTCTTAACGATCACAATGTTGGTCCCATTTTCATTGAAGCTTATATATTGATTCTTATGCTCGTGTGTTGTCCCCTCATTTGACAACGTATTTGTTTTCAAATTTTTTGATATGGCACAATATGTCAGTTTCCACCGTAGTACTACTTTTCTTTTGGTATTCAATGTGTTTAGTGTGGGTTTTTTTTCCCCTTTTCATTGACAAGTTATATTTTGTGCCGAAACTGTAACGTGTAGGGCCTGCAATTCTTCAGAATATTTAGAGCAAAATATTCCAGTATGTGTGAATGTGGATTAATGTCTGCGATCTGCCCGGACCTTAATCAGTGACGGACGATTCCAGTAGGTTGATGACTGCTCTCGGTTGCATAAAATTCAATCCATCCATTCTCCAGTAGTCACCTTCCTCTTTCAACACATGATTCTCACACCCCCCCCCCCCCCCCCGTAACTTATATAAATATTAATTAGTGCGGACTGGGTTATTATCCCTAAAAAGTCACACGATGCGGATTTAAACCCACGACTATCGGACCAAGCATAAATATGCCACAGGATGATGATCATTCTAAGCACACATGTCGCACTCACCCCGCCAATACAGTCGGCCTGGCAGTAACCTTGAGACAGGAAGTTGCTCTCCTGAGGCGGGATAATATGCATCTTATCCGGTGACAGTCCAATCTGCACGACTCCGACGTCGTGTTGTCGTAATTCTGTGGTCAGGTACAGCCGAATGCCAGAGTTGTCCACGAAGTCTGGAAAATACCATGTGACAGTTACTGGTTATGATTTTGTTAATTGACCCAGCCTACAAGAGAACCAGGGAATGTCTTGGAAAGTAAAGGCGGTCGCTGTGATATTGGCCACATCAACCCACCGTTGACCGATTGTTCTATACAAATATGTCTAGTACCATGTGCCCATATTGGTTATGGTCCATTGTCCCATATGGACAACAATCACCCTCGGATTAATAAGCCTGTAAGGGTAAACCGTAGGCAGCTGCTTTCGCGGCTGACTCAATCACAGGACTATCATTCTGAGCCAGTGATGGACCTGACTATAACTTCTCCTTTAAGTTGAATGGGGTAGAGGAAATGGTGAAGTCGAATATATGCCCAAATGCGCCTTAAGGTGTGTAAAACAGTCCTTTACATGTGCCGGCTCCGTGGCTAAGGAGTTAGGGATGCAGTACGTAATCCCGCATATCGCGTCTGAAATACAGCTACGTTGTTTTCTTATGAAATGATATGGGTGCCAGTTGTTCAGAAAGCAATGGCAAACTACTGAACGTAAAACTTGCCCAGGAATCACAACCGGCCAAAAAATGCTGGGGTTGACTTCTACTTCCGTAAAGGATATGTAACTAACTTTAACATTATTGTGTTGCTATCGCTTGCTTGCTGGTTCAGTTTTCAGAGTTCAGTCTGAAGTTTTGGAGGGAGATTATTTTTTGGACCAAGGCCGTCGAGGAAACTCAGTGTGGAGCTACTTACTTTGCAGTGACTCATTGGAACGCTGAAGGAGTTGTGATCAACAATTTTCTAAGGAGAATAAAACCAATACCTTCTAAATCTTAAAAACCCACCTAACAGACACGGTCTTCGTAAATAAGGAGTTATCTTCGAAATTCTCTGGAAAATGTGTGGAAAAGATGTCTAGTGATAGACATCTCAATCCTACCCCAATTGTTCCGGAATTTAGTACTCACATCTCTACGACAGTACATAACATGAGATTATCTTTCTTTCTTTTTAACTACTACTATTACAAAGAACAGATGCCACAGCACTACGAGCAAAGCAATATATGTTCAGTCTTCTTTAGCTGTAGGCAAAGAGTGAGCATGAGAGCTGCGGTAGTGTTGCGGCTAGACGCTGGAATACCGAACGGGAGGTCTTGGGTACGATCCGCATCAGAGGAGATTCAAATTATTTTTTAAATTGACCTGGACTCCTAGGTCGGCTTAGCCTAAAATGGCTACCAGGAAATGTCTCGAGAAGTAAATGCGGCTGGCGTGATACCGAGCACGTCACATGCTTGGTGCCGATTGGTCTATACAAATACGGGTCTAGCTCGATATGCAGAGAGCTCCTTGGACGTGCGAAAGGGCTCTTTACTTAAAGAATGAGAATGCTTGATTGTTCCCCCAAGGCATCGATTATAATATACAATGAACAATCTAATAGATGGGAATGGCGTCATCAAAGTAACAGATTGATAGTTTAAAATACTACCTAGGCAGTCTGCGAATTGCTTGGACTGCTAGAGTAGCTAACGACGATTGCCTGAAAGAGGTTAATGAAACTAGAACAGTATACGCAACAATAAGAAAGAAGCAAACAGCTTTCTTTTGTCATGTGATGAGAAGAGAAGCACTGGAGAACATCGTGACAACTGGAAAGATCTTAATTAGCTAGTGGATAATTGGATCAAGTGTGTTGCCAGGCAGGGAAACTATGTTGAGAAATAATACACACAAAGTGTCTGGCTCTCACTATTGTAAAGTAAAAAACGTTATTCCTAAAATTCCTGTTACTTAATTACCTCCCTTCGGATATTATGTGATCTTCCCGCACTTCTACTTCTTCTTCGGTTGCTTGGTTTAGGGCAGTGGTTCTCAAACTTGTTTGGTCCATGCACCCCTTCACCATATGTTCCGAATGTCACCCCCCCCCCCCTTTTTTCGTATTTCCTCCCTATATCCCCCACCCTACACAGTATACGTAAAATGGTAGCTAAATTGAATAACACATACTAGAACCAGTCTAGAGGTCTACATAAAACGTGATTTGCGGGTCTACTTACGTTATATAACGAATTTCAGAAGTGCGAGAAGTACAGAACCGTAAAGCATGCAGGGAAAAACAATATCAAGTAATCGGTTCTTGTATTAACGCGATCTTGAAATAATCTTTATTCACCCCTGGAAACCCTGACATCCCCCCTCCCCGGGGGAGGAGGGGGTAATTCCCCACCGGTTGAGAACCACTGGTTTAGAGTATACATCAGTGATAATGATTCTCCAATTCTCTCTGTCATTTGACTTTTGATTAAGTTGGTGTTGCTTTCATTATTATTATTTGAAAGGTTAGTTGCATGTCCTTTACGGAGGTAGCAGTCAACCCCAGCATTTTTTTTTTTGGGGGGGGGGGGGGGGGTTTGTTTGGCTGTTCGTGATTCCTGTGCAAGTTTACGTTCAGTAGTTTGCCATTGATTTCTGAACGAACAGCACCCATACCATTTTCATTTAAGAAAAATCGAACGCAGTTGTGTGTTGTGTGTTTCGAACGCGTTATGCGTGATTACGAACTGCGTCCTCAAACACTTTGCCACGGAGCCGGTATTATTATTATTATTATTATTATTATTATTATTATTATTATTATTATTATTATTATTATTGTTGTTGTTGTTGTTGTTGTTGAGGAAGGGTCACTCAGGGAAAACAACTACACCTTTTTCTGGAAGGGTAGAGGGCAGGCAGAAAAAAGGCAACACGGTGTGGGCTTTGCAGTGAAGAATTCGCTACTGGGAATGATTGAAATTCCAGCAGGAGGAAATGAAAGACTATTATCCCTGCGCTTGGCAACCTCTTGTGGGTTTGCCACCATTATTACTGCATATGCACCGACACTCGATTCCTCTGATGATGTGAAGGATTTGTTCTATGAGGAGTTAGACTCCGTGATCAAGGCAGTTCCAAAATCTGACTACATTTATATGCTCGGCGATTTCAATGCTCGTGTGGGCAAGGACTCGAGTTCATGGCCAGTGTCCCTTGGAAAATACAACATCGGTCGCATGAATGAAAATGGGCAAAGGCTGCTGGAGCATTGCACCAGTAATGACCTATGTATTACAAACTCTTTTTTTAAAACAAAAGAGATGCATAAGGTCACATGGAAACATCCAAGATCCGGCCATTGGCACCAGCTGGACTTCAACATCACACGGAGACAACATCTGAACCATATATCATTGACTCGTAGTTACCACAGTGCTGACTGTGATACAGATCATTCTTTGGTTGTTGCAAGGGTTAGACTGAGACCAAAGAGAATCTACACAGCTAAACACAAATCTAGCCCCAGGATTAATATTATTAACACTCATGATCCTGAAAAGTGCTTTCAGTTTCAACAGCAACTTGAAGACGCTTTCACTGATACACCAGAAAATTGTACAGTAAATGAAAAGTGGGGTCAAATTAAGGAAACTCTTTATAAAACTGCCGTAGGGGTTTACGGCACTGTGGATCATAAGAGGCAGGACTGGTTTGCGGCCAACAGGGAGACTCTGCAGCCCTTTATTGATAAGAAGAAGAAAGCTCTCTTAAGAAACAAGGAAAGACCAACGCGTAACACTCTGAGTGAGCTAAGGCAAGCTAGGAAGGATGTGCAAAAGGCTGCCAGGCAGTGTGCAAATGATTATTGGATCAAGTTATGTGAGTCCATTCAAATCGCAAGTGATAAGGGAGACATAAGAAGCATGTATGAAGGAATAAAGAAAGCCTGTGGTCCAGTGATCAAAAGAAGTGCACCGCTGAAAACCTTGACTGCAGAAGTCATCACTGATAAGAAACAGCAGATGGATAGATGGGTAGAGCACTATTTGGAGCTTTACTCAAGTGAGACCAAACTAGCGGATGATGCCCTCAACGCCATAGAGGCTCTACCAACTCTTGACCACCTGGACACACTTCCCACTATAACAGAAGTTAAGTGTGCTATAAATGAACTTGCATCTGGCAAGGCTCCAGATAAGGATGGCATTCCAATAGAGGTTATCAGGAGTGGGCAAGACACACTCACTATACAGATCCACCAGCTAATAGAGCTATGCTGGCGAGAAGAACAAGTCCCACAGGATTTCAAAGATTCAAGCATCATAACACTGTACAAGAACAAGGGTGATCGGAGCAACTGTGACAACTATAGGGGTATCTCACTTCTGTGTATTGTTGGAAAAGTATTTGCCAGAATTGTTCTGCGCAGACTTCAAGTCCTAGGAGATCAAGTCTACCCCGAATCACAGTGTGGCTTTCGACAGAACCGGTCTACCACTGATATGATATTCTCATTGCGACAAATGCAAGAAAAATGCCGTGAACAGAATCAACCACTGTTTATTGCCTTCATCGACCTCACAAAGGCATTTGATTTGGTCAGTCGTGAGGGTCTGTTCAAGGCACTAAAGAAGATTGGCTGCCCACCAACTCTTCTGTCCATTGTGGAATCGTTCCACACAGGCATGAAGGGTATAATCAAGTTTGATGGTGCAACTTCTGAAGAATTTGAAATCAAGAGTGGAGTTAAGCAAGGTTGTGTACTAGCTGCCACCCTCTTTGGAATATACTTTTCACTTCTACTGAAATATGCATTTGGTGATCAGGATGGTGGTATATACATTCACTCACGCTCAGATGGCGGCCTCTACAATACTCAGAGATTGAAGGCTAAGACCAAAATTAGGAGCGTACTGATCAGAGAGTTGCTTTTTGCAGATGATGCTGCAGTTACGACCCACTCTGAGGAAGAATTGCAATGTCTACTATCTGCATTCTCCAATGCTTGTTCTGAGTTTGGTTTAACAATTAGCAAAAAGAAGACAAGACACAGATTATGTCACAAGGTGCACATGGGGTACCATCAATCTTTATTGACGACGCCGAACTAGAGATAGTAGACCATTTTACATATCTAGGATCAGTGGTAAATAGCAAATTATCTCTAGATCAGGAAATCAATATCCGGATTGGTAAGGCAGCAACAACAATGAACAGGTTAAGAAAAAGAGTCTGGGAGAACAGGAAGCTTACTGCCAAAACAAAAGTCCTTGTCTATCAAGCCTGTGTCCTTAGTACTCTTCTCTATGGCAGTGAAACCTGGACAACTTACTCACACCAAGAGAACAATTTAAACAGCTTTCATATGCGGTGTCTGCGAAGAATTCTTGGTATTAAGTGGCAAGACAAAATCACAAATACTGAAGTATTGGAAAGATCAGGTTGTGTGACAGTTTATTCCATGCTTAGTCTTCGTAGACTTAGATGGATAGGACATCTTAGGAGGATGGATGATGGTAGAATACCAAAGGATATCTTTTTTGGTGAATTACAGATGGGTAAGAGATCTCAGGGTCGGCCTCTACTACGATACAAAGATGTGTGTAAGCGGGACATGATTGATACAGGCATTGATAATGCACATTGGGAGCAAGTCGCCGCTGAACGTGTTGCATGGAGAGCAAATATCAGAAATGGAATAAAGTCAAAGGAGAAAATTATTGCAGAAAAGTCACACACCAAGCGTTTGAGACGTAAGATGGTGCATGATGGTGGAAATGACCACGTGTTCACATGCACCCACTGTGAACGGACATTTACAGCGCAAATTGGCCTTATCAGTCACACTCGCTACCGCCATAGTTAAAAGTTATTATGCCTTTTTAGAGCACAAACTATCGTCTGTCAAGACGGCAAGGTGCCAATGTGTATGTGTATTGTTGTTGTTGTTGTTGTTGTTGTTTTCATAGCTGTTTACGCTTACCACAGAAAAAACCAAAGATCGTCAAAATCTATGCAAGGCAGGTACGACAGAAACGTGCTCACGAGGCCACAGGCCTGGCGAAACTAAAACGCATTTGGCTGTACAGTGGCACACGATCCACCTCTGAATTCTATTCAGAATCAGTAGATTGCCACGGAGCCGGTATTATTATTATTATTATTATTATTATTATTATTATTATTATTATTATTATTATTATTATTATATATTATTATTATGCCGGTCTCTGTGGCTAAGGGCTTGCGAACGCGGTTTGTGAGCCCGTATACCAGGGTTCGAAACACGGCGGTGCTGGTCTTTTCGAAAAAAAAGGTATAGGGGCCGGTCGTTCAGAAAGCAATGGCAAACTACTGAACGTAACACTTGCCTAGTACGTCAACAGCAACCGAAAATGCTGGTGTTGACTGCAACGTCCCGTAAGGGATACGCAACAAATTATATTATTATTATAAAAAGCTTACCACAGAAAAACCAATGATCGTCAAAATCTATGCAAGGCAGGTACGACAGAAACGTGCTCACGAGGCCTGGCGAAACTAAAACGCATTTGGCTGTACAGTGGCACGCGATCCACCTCTGAATTCTATTCAGAATCAGTAAAATGCCACAATGGGTTCGCCTGATGGCGAGAGACACTGGTAACAGGGAAAGCTAATCCAAAAGCAAATTTCAGTCTAGTGCTACTAGAAGTAGCGTGTATGGACTACGCGTGGGTTCAAAGCGAGCGAGAGCAACAAAGCAATATTTAAAACAAAAATAACCCAAAAATAGCACAACTTTACCAGTTCTCATGTCGGGGTTGTTGTAATGTGTCTCTAGCCTGAAGTAGACCGGGTCCTGCGGTGTCCCCAGCGACTGACCAACATGTGGCGGGAAGTCGTAGGCCTGAGGAGAAATAATTAGTACTCAATGTACATATTGTCTGTCTGTCTGTCTGCCTGCCTGCTTGCTTGCCTGACTGCCTGACTGCCTGCCTGCTGCCTGCCTGCCTGCCTGCCTGACTGTCTGCCTGTCTGTCTGTCTGTATCTATATATTTGCTTATCTGTATTTGATATTTAGACTTAGTCCTTTGCTTTGATTTTCTGTGGCAATGATATCTGCTTTTCAGTTTCAGTGACCAGAACTATGTCATCAGCAGCACGCAGATAAAATGTGCCTTGTGACTTTACTACCTACCTACTTACCATATGTCTGTCTGTGTGTAAATATACACGATATCTTGGCACACCTGTTAGCGTCGTGATTGTTAAGCAGTGTGGTTTGAATCCCCGGCAGAATAAGCGTTCTTCTTGGCGCGATGCGTAGTTTACAATCGTTGTATAAGCGAAGTGAAGGAGAACCAGATATGCATTGTATGCGTTGCACGCCTGTTTGAGTGGCTGGTGCCTTAAAGCAAAAACATAACTTGTTCAGCGAACCTAGCGCTAATAAAGCTCCCTTTGTTGGATTACATCTTATATATAAATAGGATGTATGTATGTATATATGTATGTATGTATGTGTGTATGTCCTTTATGCGTTCGCGAACGGTCCATCCGATTGAGATGAAATTTTCTACGTCTTCCTCTTATTCTCGCGCTGCCAACTGTCATAGCTTTTTTTTCTTCTTCCTCCTCTTACCTCCTCCCCCTCCCTAAATAAGTACGTAAATATATGATGATGATGATGAAAGAATCCCTGAACCACAACGCTAGGAAAAGCGAACAAAATGACGTGACTACACAGAATCGTCACACGGCAATGTCAATAACAACTCATCTTTTTATGCGTAAAGAAGTTATCTACAGTCAAGTAGAAGGGAAGAACAATCAATGGAAGGACCGAAATCACAGAACCTAGACGAGTATGAATTGGGAATGGCGAACTCCCTCCTCCTCCCTTCTCCTCCTCTCCTCCTCCATCCCTCCTCCTCCCTCTACCTCCTCCTCCTCTCTCCTCCTCCTCCCTCCTCCTAATCCCTCTACCTCCTCCTCCTCCCTCCTCCTCCTCTCTCCTTCTCCTCCCACCTCCTCCTCCCTCTACCTCCTCCTCCCTCCTCCTCCTCCTCTTCCTCCTCCCTCTCCCTCCTCCCCCTCCTCATCCTCCCTCCTCCCTCTCCATCCTCCTTCTCCCTCTTCCTCCCTCTTCCTCCCTCCTCCTCCTCCTTCTCCCTCCGCCTTCTCCCTCCTCCTCCTCTCTCCTCCTCCCTCCTCCTCCCCCTCCCTCTCCCTCCTTCTCCTCCCTCTTCCTCCTACTCCTTCTCCCTCTTCCTCTTCCATCCTCCTACCTCCTCCTCCTCCCTCTTCCTCCTCCATCCTCCTCCTCCCTCTTCCTCCTCCATCCTCCTCCCTCTACCTCCTCCCTCCTCCTCCTCCCTACTCCTCCTCCCTTTCCCTCCTCCCCCTACTCATTCTCCCTCCTCCTCCCTCTTCCTCCTTCCTCCTTCTCCCTCCTCCTCCCTCCTACTCCTCCCCCTCCTCCTCCCTCCTCCTCCTTCCTCCTCCTCCTTCTCCCTCATCCTCCTCCCTCTTCCTCCTTCTCTCTCCTCCTAACTCTTTCTCCTCCTCCTCCCTCCTCCTACCTCCTCCCTCCTCCTCGCTCTTCCACCTACTCCCTCCTCCTCCCTCCTCCTCCTCCTTCCTCCTTCTCCCTCCTCATCCCTCTTTCTCCTCCTCCTCCCTCCTCCTACCTCCTCCCTCCTCCTCGGTCTTCCTCCTACACCCTCCTCCTCCCTCCTCCTCACTCTTCCTCCTCTTACCTCCTCCTCCTTCCTCCTCCTCACTCCTCCTCCTCCCTCCTCCTCCTCCCTTTCGCTCCTCCCCCTCCTCATTCTCCCTCCTCCTCCCTCTCCCTCCTCCTTCTCCCTCTTCCTTCTCCCTCCTCCTCCTTCTCCCTCCGCCTCCTCCCTCCCCTCTCCTCCTCCCTCCTCTCCTTCCTCCTTCTCCCTCCGCCCCTCCCTCCTCCTCTCTTCTCCTCTCTCCTCCCCCTCCTCCCTCCTCCTCCTACTCCCTCCTTCTCCCTCCTCCTCCTCCTTATCCCTCCTCCTCCCTCTCCCTCCTCCTTCTCCCTCTTCCTCCTACCTCCTCCTCCTTCCTCCTTCTCCCTCCGCCTCCTCCCTCCTCTCTCCCCTCCTCCCTCCTCCTCCCTCCTCCTCCTTCCTCCTTCTCCCCTCCGCCCCCTCCCTCCTCCTCCTCCTCTCTCCTCCTCCCTCCTCCCCCTCCTCGCTCTTCCTCCTACTCCCTACTCCTCCCTCTTCCTCCTCTTACCTCCTCCTCCCTCCTCCTCCTCCCTTTCCCTCCCCCTCCTCATTCTCCCTCCTCCTCCCTCCTCCTCCCTCCTCCTCCTTCCTCCTTCTCCCTCCGCCTCCTCCCTCCTCTCTCCTCCTCCCTCCTCCTCCTTCCTCCTTCTCCCGCCGCCCCCTCTCTCCTCCTACTCTCTCCTCCTCCCTCCTCCCCCTCCTCCCTCCTCCTCCTACTCCCTCCTTCTCCCTCCTCCTCCTTCTCCCTCCTCCTCCTCCCTCTTTCTCCTCCTCTCCCCTCCTCCTCCCTCCTCCTCCTCCTTCTCCCTCCTAATCCTCTCTCCTCCTCCTCACTCCTCCCTCTTCCTCCTCTTACCTCCTTCTCCCTCCTCCTCCTCCTCCATCTCCCCTCATTCCTCCCTCCTCCTCCCAATCTCTCCTCCTCCCTCCTACTCCTCCCTCCTCCTCCTGTCTCCTCCTCCTCCCTCCTGCTCTCTCCTCCTCCTCCCTCCGCCTAATATGAATTAAATGATATGTTCCCCACCAGGGTCTGGGCGAAGCCGGGCCGGGTCGTCGTTTTTGGGAACGGAAAAGGGGGCGAATATGAATTAAATAAAACGCTCCATTTACCCAAGTTAATTGTTGGGGGAAGATGTAAAGATCTTTCAAGTGCTCTTTCTAATAATAGACAGACAGACAGTAGATAGTCGGGAACGGGAACGGGAGCTTATATGACTACTTATATGAATTAAATGAAATGCTCCCCACCAGGGACTGGGCGAAGCCGGGCCGGGTCAGACAGACAGACAGACAGACAGACAGACAGACAGACAGACAGACAGACAGACAGACAGACAGACAGACAGACAGACAGACAGACAGACAGACAGACAGACAGATAGATAGATAGATAGATAGATAGATAGATAGATAGATAGATAGATAGATAGATAGATAGATAGATAGATAGATAGATAGATAGATAGATAGATAGATAGATAGATAGATAGATAAGATAGATAGATCCCCGCCAGAGACTGGGCGAAGCCGGGCCGGGTCAGCTAGTTTAATATATAATAAGCTGCGGGGGTGTACAAAAAAAACAACAACCAGACAATAGAGTATTACCCCATATTTACTACCGCCCGTGTGTTGCCGAAGCCCATAAGGGAAGCAAAGAATAGCAACACTGTAGCCTTCCACGCATGTCGTAAGAGGCGACTAAGGAGGCTTGATGGTTCCGTCGCCCTGCTACTGAGTGAGTGCGTGGCGCGACACTGTGAGCTGAGTTTCGTGTGAAGTGCTTTTGAATCTGCCCAAGTTTTTTTTTTGGAACGTGACTGCATGTTCAGAGCGATGGCAGGCGGCTATGTCCCAGAGTTGACCAGTTTTTGCCTTATGCAGAAATGCGTGGCTGCTGGGCGTCTGGTTGACTGCCGCTGCCGTCGGTGATGAACTGTATTTTCGTGGACTGTGTGGGTGAACATCTAGGAAACATCCAGATAGGAAAATGACTGCCGATTCCATTAGAGATGAATTTGGTGTTTTGTGGGGGGCTGGTGTGTTGACATTCTGGCGGCGGCATTATGCACAGTGTATATGTGCGTGCTGATGTTTGTCGAGACTCCTGTCTTTTCCACTTTTCACATTGGGCAGTGGTGAGCGTGTTTTGTATGATATTCACTGGCACAGGAACGGAGCATAATGGGGACGACCCGTTGCTGTGAAGTTGGAACTGCGACTAACTAACTAACTAACTAACCCCATATTTGTGGACGTCTTATTGACCAATGTTCGGCCAAGCTAGACTTGTCTTTATTTAAGCCTGTGTATGTGTGTTTCTTTACGTCTGTGTGTGTATGTAAGTGTGTGTGTGTGTGTGTGTGTGTGTGTGTGTGCGCGCGCACGCGCGCGATTATTGGGTTACTGTAACTGACACGGGTTCCACCCTTGCCTGGAATACTGAGTATATCGTTAAAGTCCTATACTTACATGAGCAACCAACATGTGATGGCTCATGGGGGGCAGCCTTACCTTAAAAGAGTATTTATTTGTGTCCAGTTTATGAGGCCGTGTCTGCCTCGGAGCTTTGTGACCACGAAATATGTGGGGGGGGGGGGGGGGGGGGGGAGAGAGAATATGGATACGAATGTTATTTAGCCAAATTAAAATATGACCACAAGATAACTCAAAACACACGAGTAGACGAGGAAAAACTTCAATAAATAGATGGTAAGGTAGTACTAGAAAGAGTATGGATTAATGAGTGGGCTGGATGAATGAATGAATGAATGAATGAATGGATGAATGAATGAAACGAACGTACCGATCCTCCAACAGCCCAGGCGATCATGGTGTTCTCACAGATATCCCTGACTCCTGGCGGTTTCGACTCAGTATCAAAGGAAAGGCCCACAAGACTGTCGTCCAAGGGTGCAGAGCAGTAGTAGAGGACTATGTGATGGACCAATACTTCGTGGCCTTTCTGTACAATTGGTTCGAACTGTGGGAAATTAGGTTGAGAATTAACTATTATACAATTATGTCTTTTCTTCTTCTTCTTCTTCTTCTTCTTCTTTTTCTTCTTCTTCTTCTTCTTCTTCTTCTTCTTCTTCTTCTTCTTCTTCTTCTTCTTCTTCTTACTCCTCCTCCTCTTCCTCCTTCTTCTGCTACGTCTTTTTCTTCTTTTTCTTCTTCCTCTTATTATTATAACTATTATTATTTATTATTTTAATAATCAATATCATTATCCAGATGCTTGGAATAGAGCTCTCGATGAGTCGTAATGCAGCTGTCGCTGCATTATTATGACTGGCACCTTGCCGTCTTGACAGACGATAGTTTGTAAAATGGGGTTATCTCTCTATAACACAAAGCCTGGGCTGAATTTAGAAGACCATGTGTTGCCCATGCAGCATGATCCCTCTCTCGGCCTGTCTAGTTTACTCCAGAGGAAAGGTGACACCAATACGTCTAGAACAAGACAAACTGCAGAAGCTGCCGGATCAGCAAAGCAATGCTCTAACTGTCCGCCTGTCGGAGCTTCGATCCTAGACCAGTTACCAACCAAGGCTTAGGGCCTGGTCTGCCCTGCCATGACATTTAGTCTTTAGGTTGCATTTCCTCACACCAGGATAAAGATTGTACCCTCCCAATTGCGCTCTTCCGCCCGAAGCCGTTGACACAATGTGGGGTGTCGGGTTTGGTGAGCGCCGCTCAACATTCGGCGCTAACAGAAGCAGGTAGTACCGTCTACTGTCATACGGTAGCTCAGTCATATCTGACTAAGACCTGACATTAATTATTATGCGGTGTTGTAATTTGCCAAAGGAAGGCCAGTAACGCGGCCATGTTATAGAGAGAATGTCCTACCGCATCACACCACAGATTCATGCAATGTTTGTTAACAGCACAAGGGAAGATAACTGATACACACCGGACCAGCAAACACAATACACGTAAAAATTAATGTGTCTTCTATGATATACAATTTTACGTACATAAACACATACATTCAAAGTGTGTGTAGACTGGAGAGATTTGCGGAAAGAGAGATAGAGGAAGACAGTTGGGGACATTTCTAGATTGATTGATTGATTGATTGATTTAGGAACCGACATCACAGCATTCGGGACATTCCCATAAGCGCTCCGTCCCCATCCTCAGCAACCAGCGAAGAGTTCCAACACTAATAGTTCCAGTAGCAATCTGATTATATGTCCGTCTCGCCTTTCCTCTGAGCGTCGAGCGTCGGCCAGATTCCCTCGTCACTCCTCGCTGCCTCATTCTTGCCAGACTATGGTGATCCATTTGCTCCTCCGAGGTGTACACGTGCTCCCACAAGGCCGCAACCACATCTGCCTTGTCATGCATCAATACTCCACCAAGTTTTGCCGAGCCAGCCAATCTGTCCGCCTGTTCATTCCCCAGCACACCGGCATGCCCCGGAGAAAAGATCCAGGTGATGCTTGCTACCCGTGACCTCCGAAGCGAAGCAAGCCACTCTGCACGAAGCTTGCTCACCCTTCTCAGCATGCTTTCTGAGTCAGTTACAATCACAATATGTGTATGTATCGTGTTTTCTATCCAGCGGAAAGCTGCACTGACCGCCTCCACCTCCATTCTTAAGCTAGATGTAGTATCATCATACGCCAGACTCTCCTGCACCAAACGTCGACCATTAGTTTTTGCCAAGAACCCCCAGGCACTTCTCCTACCTCTCAACACTGACCCATCCGTGTAGATAATCACATCACTCTGCTGGCCACTCCCTGCACTCCCTGCTCAATGGATTATAACAATTATATTTCTAGATATCTTGTGTCATGGTACGGAATGGAGTCAGCACGCACATTGACACACGCCGTTGGAAATCGAATGTAGTGGAGAAGCAAGATCGTCCAAGCCATTCAACAAGGCACTTGATGATGATATAGACTTACTCTGATCACGTGATGCTTCTGTCCCAGATCCCTCAACTTGAAAGTGTAGTCGTGGTAGGTGGTGCTATGGCCTGGCACGCTGTACTGGATTCCAAATGAGAACAAAAGTAGACATTGTTATTCTTGGCTAAAACAAAAAAGAATCACATGTTGAACAACGACTAGAATCAGACGCATTCTAGTTAACTTGACTATTCGTACACAACTCTGCTTGCTCCCTACATTACGTATAGAAGACAGCGAAATGACCCTCGGAATGTGTTGGTTTTCAGTAAGAAATCTGACAAGTTACTTTCTTCTTACTCCTACGATTCCTCCTTCTCTTTCTTCTTCTCTCCCCCTCTCTTCCTCTTCTTCTTTTTCTTCTTCTTTTTCTTCGTCTTCTTTTTACGCTGGTAGGTGTTGCTATGATTCGACACTGGATTCCATTTGAAAACAAACATATATATAGTTTGATAATTGTTATAAGCCGGCTTCCTGGCCTAGAGGTTAGCGACTTTTCTCCGTAATCTCGTTTACTCTCGTAAGTAACGTGACGACGGTGAGAATCAGCAGTGGTTCGAATCGGGTCGGTAACTTACGGGGTATGTGAGCCGGCCGCTCAGAAAGCAATGGCAAACTACTGAGCGCAATCTTGCCAAGAAATCAACAATCAGCTGAAAGATGCTGATGTTGACAGCGATGTCCTGTAAAGGATATGCAAAACATTTATTTATTATTCAATTGTTATAAACACGGCATCACAACATGAACAACGACTAATTAGACGCATTATATTTTGACTGGACTACTCGAACATCAACTCAATATGAGGTGTCTACTGGCTCGCAATATCACGTGCTGGGATCAAAGAGGGAGGAACCGATCATCGAATGGTGGTTTCTTTAGTAGGTCACGAGATGAGTCTCTGAACTTGTGGGCTTTCAGTAAGTAATCTAATAATCTGATACGTCTTCTTTCTACTCCTACTATTCCTCTTCTTTATTCTTCTCTCCCCATCTTCTTCTTCTTCTTCTTCTTCTTCTTCTTCTTCTTCTTCTTCTTCGTCTCCAGTTTGCTGATGCAAACATAATCATCATCATCAAGTGCTGTGCCGGCTGGCGTAGGCGTTCATGGCTCTCCATAGATCTCGGTCTTTGGTTTTCTGGATCAACTCTGCTGCTGATATTCCTCCATGCTACCGTCTCAATCCATCCAGCATAATTTCTCTTGGTCTGCCTCTGCCTCTTTTCCACTCGATCTTTCCAGTTGTTACGATGTTCTCCAATGCCTCTCTTCTCATCACGTGACCGAAGAAAGCTGTTTGTCTCTGTCTTATTGTTGTATATAAAGTTCTAGTTTCATTAGCCTGTTTCAGGCAGTCGTCGTTAGTTACTCTGGCAGTCCAAGGAATTCGCAACATCCGTCTCAGGAACCACATCTCTGTTGCTTCTAATTTCTTCTTAATTTGTTCATTTACATTCCAAGATTCACTGCCATACAGCAAAACTGGTTCTACATAGCATTTCAGCACTCTCTTTCTTACATTCAGTGATAGTGACTTATTGCATAAGATACTCTTCATTTTCTGAAATGCGGCTTTTGCCTGCCCTATTCTGCTCCTAATCTCTGTTGTACATCTTCCATCTGATGTTATAAATGCCCCTAGGTATCTAAAATTATCCACTTGGTTAAGGATTTTCCTTTCTATTTCTATGTCACATTTTGGTGTCACCATTTTCTTTGATATTACCATTGTTACTGTTTTCTTGATATTCAATGAGAGTCCTTTCCTTGCACTCTCTGTTACTACAACGTCTAATAATTGTTGTAGGTCTGTTGAATTATCCGCCACCAATACTGTGTCATCTGCATAGCTTATATTATTTATATTATAACCTCCAACTAGTATTCCTGGCATCTCTTTGATCTCTCTCATTACTTCGCTATACAGGGAGAATAGATCTGGTGACAAGACACACCCTTGTCGTACTCCTAGCTTTATCTGTTCGTAACTACCCTCTTTATTTCCCATTTTAATTGCTGCTACTTGGTTCCAGTAAACATTCTTTATTATTCTTAAATCTTTTCCATCAATGTTGATATCTTCCAACATTTTAATCAGTTCATCATGTTTTACTTTATCAAATGCCTTAGTATAATCTATGAAGCACAAATATATGTCTCTCTGTTTCTCTATTGACCTTTCTATTAGTGTCCGTAATGTATAAATTGCATTGTTTGTGCCCTTTCCTTCCACAAATCCATACTGTTCTTCACTAATTTCCATTTTTATTTTCTTTTTGGTTCTTCTCATTATGATTCTGAGTAGAAGCTTAGTGATATGGTTTATAAGGTTAATTGTACGAAAATCTTCACAATCAATTGCTCCTGGTCTTTTTGGTATAGCTATAAATACAGATTTCAGCATATCACTGGGTAAATATCCACTGCTGTAAATATCATTCAACATTTTGGTTAATATATCTACTCCAAATTCTCCCAATACTTCTAATTCTTCTATTGTGATTTCATCTGGCCCAGCTGTTTTTCCTTTCTTCATACGTTTCATAGCGTCAGCGACTTCTTCTTTCAGAATAGGTGGACCTTCTAAGTTACTATCTTCTGTTAATTCTTCCCTTTCTCCATCATATAATTCTCTTATATACTAATTCCACCTCTTCATTATAGCACCTTCCTCTAATAATATCTTTCCTGTTTTTGATTTCAAACACCCTGTATTTATTCTTATTTTTCTTCCTGTAAGCTCACTGATTTGTCTGTGCATATTTTTTCTATCTTTAATGGAATTTAATTCAATTTTTTTTGCATTGCTCGTTTGACCAACTTTCTTTAGCCTTCCCACATTTATCTTTTATTTCTTTATTTATCTTAGCATATTCTTGTTTGTCATTTTTACTCTGTTTTCTTTTGTCCATCAGTTTTAAGATTTCTTCATTCATCCATTTTTTCTTAGCTATTTTGCCTCTCTCCGGTAATACTTCTTTGCTAGTTTGATGAATGGAGTCCCTTAACATTTCCCATTGTTCATTTATACTCTGTATTTTAGCTATTGCATTGTACCTATTTTTCACAGTCACTCTGTATTGTTCTTGCATTTCTTTATCTATTTTCAGAACCTCTTTATTAAGTCTCATGTTCTTAACCATTTTTTCCCTCTCTTTAATCTTACTTTTATTTGTCCACATAGTGGTACATGATCACTATTACAGTCAGCACCAGGCATTGTCTTTACATTAATTAAAGCATTTCTAAATCTTTTATTAATTAGTATGTAGTCAATTTGGTTGCGTATTTTCTTATCAGGGCTTTTCCATGTGTACAGTCGTCTTTTATGGTGTTTAAACCATGTGTTTCCAATTATCATATCATTGATATTTGCCCATTCTATTAGCTTTTCCCCTCTTTCATTTCTTGTACCTAAACCATAATTCCCCACTACATCCTCCATTTTTCCCTTTCCTACTTTTGCATTAAAATCACCAAGTATTATTTTTATTTCTTGTGATCCAATTTGAGCCATCACCATTTCTATTTCGTCGTAAAAGTGTTGTATTTCTTCATCACTACTGCTTGTTGTTGGTGCATATACTTGTATAATATTTATATCTATTGGTTTGCCTTTGATTTTTACCATAATAACTCTATCTGAAATACACCAGTATCCATTAATTGACTTGGCTGTTTTTTCGTCTAATATTATTCCTACACCTTTTTCATGTGTATCCCCTCCAGAATAAATTATTGTGTGATTGTCAGCTATAATTTTGCCCGATCCCTTCCATCTCATCTCACTAACGCCTAGTATATTCATTTTCATGCTATCCATCTCTCTTAGAACATTCGTCAACTTTCCTAACTTATTTAATGTCCTAACATTCCATGTTCCTACTCTAAATTTATTTATTTTAGTTATGATTTTGCCATCAGTAGCTGGATGACAGTCTGGTGTCACCTGTGGCTCATGACTGTCCCTACCGGACGAGGATGTCTTAAGACAGCCATTAGCGTCGTTCACTAGCTCTGATATATGTTTTGCCATGAAGTCTTGGGAAGATAATGTGGTGGTTTCCCCTTGCCTTCCACATCCACATGGTGGTCTTTTTACCTCTGCCTTTGACAGCCATTTCCGACTGTAAGGACAAGTGAGTGCCCTGCTCTGCTCAGCTGCAGAGTTGTTCACTTATTCCGGTGGATACTCAGTCCCCAGAGCTGTGTTAGCCACACCGTGGTGTGTTTCCTATCCTCTAACACGGGGCAAACATAATATGATGATAATTATGGAAGTTTTCTCGATGATAACGGCAATGTTTCTGGATATCTTTCCTAATTGTAAGGTGGTGTTGGTGATGGTGGTGGTGGTGGTGACTGTGATGATGATTATGATGATGATGATGATGATGATGATGATGATAGTGATGGTGATGACGATAAATGTGATGATGATAATGACCTAATGTTAATTACGACGGTGGTGATGGTCATGATGACCACGACTACAACTTTAACTATAATAATAACACATTAAAATAGAAAATAACATCCCAGAGCAAGGAAAGTTTATGAAAGAGCAAGTCTCACATTTTTGCTGAGAAAGTCAATGGTTATCACATTGTCCGATGGTTTCTCTGGAACCTTGGCTCCGCTCGGGGGATCAAGAAGCAGAATGGACTTGGTTCCTCGGTTAGATGACCCGTGATAGGAGATGTCTGCATCAGAGGCTGGGTCGTCCGGGGAGTAACTATAGATGACTCGTGTTGTACCGGTCTGTGGAAAAAATAAAATGGTCACATTTTAATATAACACCCGGTATCGTGTGTTTAGTGGGGATTTAGTGAGCTGCTGGTGTTTGTCGTAAGGACATCTTGAGTTGAGTGGCTTCGTTTGACATCAGCACTCGCATCATCATCATTGTCACACGTCGTTCTGATGATAATATCACGAAGTTCTTACGATGATATGATCATGATATTGTCGTGTGATGGTTGTTGTCTAGGTAACGATACTCATGGTGTGTCAATGGAGATATCTAACTGTCTTGCAATATAACTCACCCAGAAGTGCATATTCACCAGTCATTAAACAAGATTCCGTTGGCGCACATAATCCTTTATTACAGAAATAAGACGGACAGACGGAACATGTTTATACATCCAGAAATAATGTAATCCATAGAATATAAATATCCTCCTCACAATTTAACCAGCACACATCAATGCCTTCCCACGGCCTGCTTCTTATCAAATCCACAAGACAGGTAATCCAGCTACTATCCACGGCTGGAAATCCCACAATACAACCCACACATTGGGTTGGAGCCACTGCTCAATTATGCAACCCACTCTGGTTCAGGCCTGTCTTCACACCTAGGAGAACAACACAACACGGAGATCTCTAACTCCGCTTCTCCTTAGCATACCGACCAGTTCGGCATCTCAACATCAACTGTCCTGAAGTCCCTTGACTTCACACAAAACTAAACTGTCCTTCCCCCATCCCCTGGGGTCCACGCTCACCCTTCCCATTATTTTATTTCTCAGGACTGGCTGTTTTCTCATAGCCAGGTCAGTCAATTTACTGTCTCCCACTCTCATCTCCATTCTTCCTCATGCCCGGTCACTCAACTCAATGTCAATGACCCAGGCTTATGTCATCACCCCCTTCTTGAGAGAAAACTTCGTTTTCAAATATTGGGAGACTAAAACTTACTAAACATGTGACCCAGACATATAGCCTGGGTAGCCCTAAGTATGGCTGCACCTTACTCCAGCTACCACCCTAAATAATACACCAAATGCTCATAGTACACTCCCATATTCCCCACACATAAATACAAACAACTTTCTATCTTGTGTACCAATGCATGAACTAATACATCACATAATAATAATACATCATAGAAAAGCATTATACTTATGTACCCACAGGTCTCTTACTACTTCACGACCCCACAATACTATTTGTGTATCGACCCTATATCAGGTGGTTCTGTTCTTGCATTAACCCACCTCTGATTCTTGTCGATGCTGTGTCTACCTTTCATGTACCCATGACTCATGGTACCTCTACAATTACAACATCTGTTTGATATCCCTAGCCCTGGGTCAGTAATGTCGCGAATACTCTTTTGACCTGACTCAACTTTCCTATCTGCATATTGCACCATTCCACTTGAGTCTCTGTTTAGTCTGAACTCTTTATTCAATCTTGGCCCATGTATCTGGCACCTTGCTTTCTGCTGCATACGCCTTATGCCTATGTGCCCTGCACATGCACTATCCTGAGCTGTTCTAGTATATCGGTCTCTGTGTGCTAAAGGTACTGCTCCTTGCCCACGTGCAGTTCCCCTATCTGAAAAGCGGCGGGTGAGAACATTGTTCTTCCTCTCGAAGCACCATCTACCCTTCCCTGACTGACTATTTTCTACTCTACTACACCCTTGGAAACATTTGTTCAGAGTAGTATCTTGTCTCTGGGATTCACTAGCACTATAGTTGGGATCCATTCTCATCTGCTCAGCTGTACTATCCTTGTCCTGAGTTCCTGTGTCTACTTCAAGTGCCTCTTCTACCTCAGCTATACTCTCTAATTGAGGTTCTCCTGTGGTAACTACCTCATTACTGCTTACACTATATTTTTGGTCCCAATACACTACTTCCTCTTCTGTACAATCTTTAACTCCTATAACATTTCCTATGATTAAATCAGCCACTGGTGAGTCCAAAACACACGCTGTCACTCTTCCTGTGATATATGGTGTTTTTACTGCTATCACGGCTAATGGGTAGAACTCTACTGTCCCATTAAATGTTATGGATCTAATCTTTTTCCCTGTATAATCCGAGGGATGCACTAAACTCTTTCTAACTCCGATGGATGTACATCCGGAATCCCTAATTGTTAACGCTGGCCTATCATTAACAAACCCATGATGCATCTTCAGACTTCCTCCTTCATGGACTGCTGATCCTGCTTTCACTGTATGACCACATATTAAGACTGGCTGACTGTCTTTTTCAAAAAGAGGTTTGCACCCACTACAATCTTCATTGTTCAGCGTCTCAATTACTTGCGCTGCATTTGAGTGCTCTGTTTCTCTCATCCTACATTGATGGCTGAAATGCCTCTTCCTTCCACATTTGAAACAAGTAATCTCCCTTTTACTGTTGTTCGTTGGTCCATCTGATGGTTGTGCATCACACTCTGCTGCCTTGTGTCTCCAGCTCCCACAATTCCAACATCCGGCATAATTTGGACGTCTCTGGAAGTTCCCTCTTCTATATGGGTACCGTCCTACTCTACCAACATTGTTTCCTCGGAAACCATTATCTTGAAGTTCTTGCTGCTCACCTTTCTGTGCTGAATCCACACTTTTCGCCCTTGGTCTGACTGACTGGATTCTGGTCCTGTTTAGTGTACGCTGCACAGACTATTTCCTCACTCATTAGTTTCCCAATAGATACGTTAGGATGTGCAGTCATGTAGTTTTGTCCTAACTGTGACATTGTGTCTATGTCCTTTGGCTTCCGTTCCTCAAAGAAAGCTACTAAGTTAGAATTGCATACAGATACTACCTTGTCTCTTAACATTAGATCTACTTAATTTATTAAAATCTTTCCCTACTTCTGCAAGCTCCATCCATTTGTTAAATGTATTCTTTACTGTGTTAACAAAATCTGTGAAATCTTGATTTGTCTCTGGCACTAACTGTCTAAACTTTGTTCTATATCCATGTTCAGTTAGTTGGAACTTTGTCAGCAAATGTTGACGTAAGATAGTGTAGTTGTTCCTTTCTTCTACAGGTAAATTGAACATGGTGTCTAGTGCCTTACCCGTCAGAAATTCTCCAAGTCGCATCGCATACTCTGCTTCTGGAATGCCTAATGTTTTTACAGATGATTCGAATCTCCCAAGATAGGATTCAAGGCAATCCCGGTCCGTAAAATATGGCAGTTTTAATCTCTGTGACGACTGCGATGGTCTTCTGCTTTCCTCACTTTGACCTTTCGAAGATAGTTCTAGTTTTCTTAACTCGATTTTAGTTTGCATCTGACACTTGATCTTCTCTTTCTCAATTTCCATTTCAGCTAACTTTATTTGCGTCTCTTTCTCTTCCTGTAAACGCTTGTTTTCTATTTCAGCTAACTTTACTTCCTGTAGACGTTTGTTTTCCATTTCAGCTAGTTTTACTTGCGTCTCTTTCTCTTCCTGTAGACGTGTGTTTTCTATTTCAGCTAACTTTACTTCCTGTAGACGTTTTGCCTCACGTTCATTATGCCTCTCCTCTCTTTCCGTCTGCTTTTGTTCTTTTGCTTCGGCATACTCCTGTAACTCTTTACCTTTCAGGCCTATTCGTTCACCTGCTTCAATATAGTCCATTAAAGTAGGCATCTTGTACTTGCGGACACGTTGCTCTCTGTCAGCCAACTATAAATGTAAAGACTCTGCTACTAGTCCTTGTGCACGTAACTTCGTAGTGCTAAAATATCACTCTGTACTCACCCAGTCACTCTATAAGCACTAGGTAGTGATGTGGAATATCACCTATGCTCCCTTATATCTATATATCTATGATCACAAGTTCATAAAGTCCCTGGAAATATTGTTAAACATACATATAAATACATATACAAACAAATGGATGATAACACTAAGTGATGACTATCCAACGCTAGACTTCACAAGCTGAGTACACGGAGACGATGATCACACAGAAATAAACCACAGTAACACCCACAAGCTTGTGATGGGACACCCACAGTGCGCGTAATATATAAATATAAATTGACAAAGACCACTAGACAGCAGAAATGACGAAAGATCACAATAAAAACATATATCCGAACACAACAAATATCATATGTAAATATAACGAAAAGAAAGAGAGAAAGAAAAGGAATATATACTGAAAATATACACAGATCTGACGTTAGACCCAAAAGGCACGGTATATAATCCAGGACCACCCTGCTTCACTGCAGAATCAAACAAACCGACCTTACGATTTACTTCCCAGAAAACACATGGTGCACAGTAAGAAAATAAATTTTCGCCCCGCCTCCCGGCCTTCGAGAAGCAACACAAAAATCCCCTACTCTTGACAAACACTGGACCACATACAAATAATTGCGTAACACCCGACAACAATAAATATGACGATGGGAGCAAAAAAAAAAAATAATGTGTAACTGGTTGGCCGACAAATATGTGCCTATTAATCTGTCGCCAAAAGTTCTTATTTTGCTGTTAATAGTTTTTCACAATATGCTGGAAATGTCTGTGTTAAATTCTCCAAAATGTTTACGACGCAAGATTTCAAAGCGACTTGTTGTTTTGTTGAGTGGTTCCTGAATTCACGTGGTGATCACAAGTTCCAACTGTCGACAAAAGTTGAAGATGATAGTGATATTAAAACTGTTCTGTCTCGACACCGTCCGTAACGTTATTGTACTTTCTCTGGACGTGGTGGCACCACAGTAATAATCCAAAGTGTTCTTTCGATATGTTGTTACTTTCGTTGCGGAGATGGCGCTCCGCTGTATCATAAATGTTATGGAATGCCGTTTAAAGACAAAGTTCAACCGAAAAATTGGCAGCCCATGTCCAATGCTTTAACTCTGAACAGTCGGTTCTTTTTGGCAACTTATGCACCCTTGTGTGCGGTGATGACATTTCATCCTTCGTTGTAACAATGATTGCTCATGACAGAGTAATGATAACGATAGTAGAACAGTTCAACAAAGACGAAACATAGAATCTGGCTTTCTTTCAAAACAACCTTGTTTATGCAGATCTCCTGTGGAAAATCCCAGTAACTTTCCACTGTCCCCAACCTTGACCTTGCCGGACACCTCAAGTCAGTACCTCAGTCTTCTTTGTCACAATAATCCACACTGACTGTCTGTAAAATGACCGGACACTTTTCCGTCATACAAAAAACACTTTCCACCCAACCTCTCAGCCCCGACACGGCTGCTCTTTTTTAATTTCCGTGGAAAATCACACTTTCCACTGCTGCCCTAGCACGGCTGTGGTAGGGGTTAACGTAACTTTCCCCCGTACCTGGACGCTGGTGTCTCCACCCTTCCTATTTGCTGCGTCGATCAATCTTAAATTGTCGACCTGCGAACACACAGTGCGCTTGTCTCGCACACACACACCTGTCAATATCTTTGATTTTTCTTCAATCCTGTGTTCGTCACACCCACACACACCTGTCAGGGTATCATCCAGCCAGTATCATGGCGCCGACTTTTATGTGACTCGTCTGTTGGCGCTTTCGTCTCTTGACCTATAAACACAGGCGCCTGTCTGCGTTAATTCTCTGGCGTGCCCGCTAGCGTCGCAATAACGTGTGCTGACCGTCGTTAATTTACCTGTAGTGTGACCTTCACTTGAACTGTCTGCTAGCTTGTGATTTCCGCCGCCTACCCTCCCCGCGCGCTGACAGTTTTTCTTCGATGTGGCGTCTTACACACCCAACAGAGTTGCTGTTAATCTCTTGACGCAGTACTGTCTAAATTGATGGAATGAAGTCACCCGATAATAACTCCTCTCTCAGCGAAGAGCCCACAGATATCTCAGAATTACACCAATGTCCATAATGCAATGGGTTTCGAGATCGGACGAGCTCTCAGATGATCAATATATCCCCGTTGTCCTTGACCGGAGGAGACTCCAGAATGTCACACGTCGTTCTGATGATAATATCACGAAGTTCTTACGATGATATGTTCATGATATTGTCGTGTGATGGTCGTTGTCTAGGTAACGATACTCATGGTGTGTCAATGGAGATATCTAACTGTCTTGCAATATAACTCACCCCGGAAGTGCATATTCACCAGTCATTAAACAAGATTCCGTTGGCGCACATAATCCTTTATTACAGAAATAAGACGGACAGACGGAACATGTTTATACATCCAGAAATAATGTAATCCATAGAATATAAATATTCCTCCTCACAATTTAACCAGCACACATCAATGCCTTCCCATCAAATTCTTATCAAATCCACAAGACAGGTAATCCAGCTACTATCCACGGCTGGAAATCCCACAATACAACCCACACATTGGGTTGGAGCCACTGCTCAATTATGCAACCCACTCTGGTTCAGGCCTGTCTTCACACCTAGGAGAACAACACAACACGGAGATCTCTAACTCCGCTTCTCCTTAGCATACCGACCAGTTCGGCATCTCAACATCAACTGTCCTGAAGTCCCTTGACTTCACACAGAACTAAACTGTCCTTCCCCCATCCCCTGGGGTCCACGCTCACCCTTCCCATTATTTTATTTCTCAGGACTGGCTGTTTTCTCATAGCCAAGTCAGTCAATTTACTGTCTCCCACTCTCATCTCCATTCTTCCTCATGCCCGGTCACTCACCTCAATGTCAATGACCCAGGCTTATGTCAATCATCATCATCATAATCATCATCATCATGTATTCTGCCAGCTGGCGCAGGTGTTCATGTCTCTCCACAGATCTCAGTCTTTGGTGTTCTGGATCAACTCTGCTAATGATATTCCTCCATGCCACCGTATCATTTCTCTTGGTCGGCCCCTGCCTCTCTTCCCCTTGATCTTTCCAGCTGTCACGATGTTCTCAAATTCTCTCTTCTTATTACATGACCAAAGAAATATGATTGTCTTTTTCTTATTGTTGGATATAAAGTTCTAGTTTCATTAGCCTCTTTCGGGCAATTGTTGTTAGTTACTCCGGCAGTCCAAGGAATTCGCAACATTCGCCTCAGGAACCACACCTCGGTTGCTTCCAAGTTCTTCGTTTACATTCCAGGATTTCGTATGCTGTATGCTCAGCTGCATTAATTACAAAAATGGAGTACTCATAGACAATGGAATTGACATTAAAATGTCAGAAACGTCGGTTGATAATCCTCATCTACTCAAGGTTTTCACAGACATCGTGGCCACCGCTTTTGAACCATAAAGTACTGACAGAAGGGAGTCTCAGTAGTATTGTGTCTAGATCGGGTGCCCGTCGTCCCGTTGGACGCATGTTCGAATTCACCAGGAGAAGGGGATTATTTTAACTGATTCAGAGCCAAAGGATAATATATCGCCAAAAATGACCTCCCATTTGGGCTGAATGACGATATATCGCCTTACTATTGTCATTGTGCTATTTGTTTTGTTTCGCAGTATCCTCCGCAATTGCAATGCTATGTGAACGGAAATTTACATTTATAATACTTGTTCATTTGATTGTGTTTTATATTTGGTTCAAACCAACTTTTTGTTTGGCACTGAATCAGTTAAGTTGATCTAGGCTACCAGTTCGCCCCGCCCTAAAATGGGCGCAGAATATGTTCTAGGAAGTAAAAGCAGTTGGTGTTATATTAGACACCACGTCACTCGTGCTCATTAGTCCACACAAAAATGGGGGTACCATCATACACTCTATACTTCCCATGGAGTTGAAACAGAACACTCTCGCTATTATTACTAACATCCGAACTGCTAAGTTTTAATATTAATCTGCCTTACACAAAGCGCATATGTTGTTGTTGTTGTTGTTGTTGTTGTTGTTGTTGTTGTTGTTGTTGTGGTAGTGGTAGCGGTAGAGGTCGAGGTTGAAGTCGAGTTGTTGTTGTTACAGTAGTGGTCGTAGTCGTGGTGGTATCAGCAGCAGCACCAGCAGCACCAGCAGCAGCAGCAGCAGTAGTAGTAGTAGTAGTAGTAGTAGTAGTAGTAGTAGTAGTAGTAGTAGTAGTAGTAGTAGTAGTAGTAGTAGTAGTAGTAGTAGTAGTAGTAGTAGTAGTAGTAGTTCTAATGTTCCGTATCTCATATACCACAGTTATTTGAACTCTGTAACCCAACACGTTCCTACAAAAGCCTCACCAACATTAGAACACACACAAACAATAAAGCACACGAAACCTACACTGATAGCTCTATCCATGGGGTCGCAGGTGTCCAGTTTTCTAACCATCTTCAAGACTGTATAATCCCCGGTCTCTGTAGCACTCAACAAAAACCAGTCCTGACTGGCATCTACATCTGGCAATGAATTCCCGCTGGCATATCGATCCTGAACATAGGAACATTTACATTTTAATATTAGTAATGTTGTTTTCTTTGTTTATTTTCTTACGTTTACAGATAAACAATCACTACCAGGCAAAGAGGTCAGCATGTCCCAATGGACAAGAGCACTCGTTCTTAAACATTCGGTGTGCTGATGCTGAGGTACGGGGTTCAACCCCTACACCGGTCAGTTTGACTAAAATGTTGACTTCTCGTCCTTGACTTGGGGATGTAAATTACAAGTACTTCTGATGTCGGAGCGGGTTCGCCTGGTGGTGAGGGACAGTGGTAATAGGGAAAGCGAATCCACACACAAAATTCAGTCCAGTGCCACTAGAAATAGTAGTGCGTGTGTGGACTACGCTTGAGTTCAAAGCCAGCGAGCACGAAAAAGAAAAGAAAACTATTCTTACTACAGTATAGACCCCTACAGTCTTAATATAAACAAGTAAAGGACCCTGTTTACATGACTTGAGGCGTATTGCTATCCACAACACTGAAGGCTATAGAAAACATAATAACCTCAAACCAATTGAATAGTGAAAATCACAACTTATATCTTAACATAGCAAAACCAAAATTAATGCATGCAGATTGATTGATTGATTGATCTAGGAACCGACATCACAGCATTCGGGACATTCCCATAAGCGCTCCGTCCCCATCCTCAGCAACCAGCGAAGAGTTCCAACACTAATAGTTCCAGTAGCAGATAAAACTACTACGGAGAAAGAAATATATATATATATTAAGGGAGAAAATTTGAGGTGGTGGAAAATTTCGAATATCTTGGGTCATTGATTACCAACAATGGTAACACAATGAAAGAAGTTAAAAGACGAATATCACTACCACTAATATCAAAGACTAAAGCAACTGAATATAAATAGTGGAGAGGGACAGATAGAACTACAAAAATTAGATTTTGAAGAGCAGCATCTTTCCCATTGCAAAATACGCATGTGAGACCTGGACACTTACTAAACAAGCTGAAAAGCGTATAAATGCTTTTGAATATAAATGTTATAGACGAGTTCTAAGAATATCTTCGATAAAGAAAAGAACAAATGCATCCATATTTCAAGAGCTGAATATTGAAGAAGGTTGGCTATTAAAGTCGATAAAACTAAGAACATTTAAATATTTTGGTCACTTGAAACGTCATGAAAGTTTGAAGAGAACAATAATCGAAGGGTATATGCCTGGGAAGAGAGGAAGAGGAAGGCCAAAGAGAAGATGGGTGCAGGATGTGGCGGATGATCTCCAGATGGGTGTATCCCACGCGGGACATCTTGCTTATGATGGATAAGTTTTCCGGAAGGTTGTTATGGGAGCGAGGTTCTGCAAAAGACATGTTACTGAATGATTGAATGAGGTGTATTGCGTATATGGTGCTGGCCCAATAATTTTACAGACCAATCACTACTCGACACAGGCCTTGTGTGGTCAATATCAACCCGGCCGCTTTTACGTTCCAAGATATTTCTTGTTACCAGCTTAATTCTAGGTAGACCTTGGATTCCAGATCAATTTTAACATTCTTTCTCAGTGTGAAATCGAACCTACGACCACCGGGTCCACAGGCCAGCGTTCTAGCCACTGCGCCACCGAACCCTCCGGTGCTCACATAGGTAGCTATGAATATTAGAAATTAGACTTTAACAAGTCAGAGTCTGTATATTTCTTACTCACAACTTTTGCGTTCTCGTTTTCTTATAAAATCTGAATAGAGCTTCAGCTCTATAAGACTCTCGAGCTGCACTTCTAGCATTCTAGTGCAAATTGAGACTTAAACTCACCCTGAGGCAAACTACCCGCCACACGTTGATCTGATTCTTCTTATGTCACCATACAGAGAGTTACGTTACAAGGTTTCGTCAAGCCTGCAACCCAGTACATCCTATTTCCACAGGCAGCCACATTCTCCACTACCATCAGAGGCGGGCTGGCCAGGATGTTAGAATGTCCGATGGCAACTAGCCCCGGTGGACACCTGATGAAGCGGACCCCCTTAAACATTAGATACTAATCTTGAAATGTTAATGTCATTTTAGTAGCTTTGTCTCCTGGCATCCAATATTGTTAGAGCCAATCCGCCACCGTGTTTCATCAGGCTCATGTTGTTATTGTCATCGTTATTATAATTATTATCAATACAGAAATATGGAAGAAGGCATGGCCGAAAAGATCAGATCCTTCGCTCTTAAATGTCAGATGCGTAGATGGCGGGGAAGATAAACCCTACCCAGGTCAGTTGGACTAGAGTGTTGACTTCTTCTCCTTGACTTGGGGACGTGAATTAAAGTACCTCAGAAGCCGGGGTGGGTTCGCCTGATGGAGACATGATAACAAGGACAGCTAATCCACGCGCAAACATCAGTCCAGAGCATACCCCAGTAGTAGCAACTACTTGTATTAGTAGCACGTGTACGGACTACACCCGAACTGAAAGCAGCCAACGAACAAACAAGCAACAAAAACAGAAACATGACCTACCGTAAAGTGCGCTTGACCATCCTTGACCCAACCAATCACGATGTCAGATGCGGCCATACCTCCATTTGGGGAAATTCCAAACCCGACGTAACCTTGAATGGCATTGGATACAATGTGTTAGACATTCATTCATTTCGTCTTCCCTTTTTCCATTACCCCTAACCCGTTCAGCCTCAAGAAGAAAATATAATTAGAGAGTCTCTGGTTATCAATATTTGAACAAATCAGCCCCAATTAAATGGCGGCTTAAAAGCGAGAGTATTGGCTTCATTGCATCGGGTTGTATCCCACATGACTCAGTCTCTTTCCTCAGGGCGTCTTGGCGAAAGTGTCTCACAGAGCACGAACTCCATAGCTCCAGCGACGACCCCATATGTCTCCAAGAAAATTGCACTCGCGAACCGAATGACAGAGTCCGGGGTCGAACCCACAATTTTCGGATCACTAGGCAGGCGGATTAGCCACTTCACCGTGTAGATTTGAAACCTGTAAACTGTATCAATATTTGAGCATATCAGCCCCAATTACTGACCTCTGACATTTAAGAATTAGTATTTGCTGTTGTCTGAGTCACACAGCGACCATATCAAAGGATGCAGACATTGTCGTGTAGAGATAAAACAACCGATATTCAACGTTGTGTTTGTCACGTAAGCAGATACCAGATACTGGAACTTGTATACGCCAAAGCGAAATTTACAGATAACTGCTCTTGAGGTGTGCAAATTACATATGTGCAAATCATACTAGATGGAGTCTGAGATCTGGGACAATAGCCGGGTGTACTTTGGACTAATGAACCCACACAGGACCCCCCCCCCCCTCCCCCCACACACACACAAACACACACACCTAACGTAGGGGTAGTGGACGCCGAGTTATAATCCCGACATCCTGGATTCAAAGTTGGCAGCGGGAGATTGGGAGCTAGTCGCTTTGCATTGATTTTCACAAAGGTTTTACCGCCGGCCGTTCAGATAGCAATGGCAAACCTCTTCTTCTTATACTCCATGTGAACATAAGGACACAAGGACCAAATTGTCATTTATCAGTCCTAATGTGACTTGGGCACGCAAATTAAAAGTACCTCAGAAGTCGGGGTGCGCTCGCCTGATGTCGAGGAACACTGGTATTAGGGAAAGTTAATCCACGCGCAAAGATCAGCCCAGCGCACTTGAAGTAGTAGTGTGTGTATGGACTATGCTTGAGTACAAAGCGAGCGAGCGCAAAAAAAAAAAGAGTCCTATATTGGATTCGGTTGTGCCAGCTTAGACTAGTTTGATGCCACTCAAACTTTGAGTCAGCAAACAACTGTTACAATGAGGGAAGAGGGATATCGACTGCCGATCAGGAGGAGAAGATTGCGATATTGATTTTTCTCACAGTTGGCACCTACGTAACTCTTTGAAACTTCACTGCTCAGAACGTGGTCGTGTCGACTGAGCTATCATTATTTGGTCAGTCGCTTAACACACGGGAAGCTGGCAAAACATATATGTGATAAAGGATATACTGAACAGCAAAAACAGCTATGTTGCTGTTTTCTATGAGAGGTTTGAATTTAATGTATCTATAGCTTCCAGATTAATATATCAAAGAAAATGTCAACACCAAAATCTGTTATGATAATCGAAGGGAAAATGCCTAATCAAGTTCATAAATGTAAATACCCAGAAACAATCAAAACATCAGATGAGAGATGCGTGGCAGAATTAAGAGTAGATAGGTCAAGTAAAAGCTTTTTTTTTTTTTTTTGCATATCCTTTACAGGATTAAATAATAAATAAATGTTTTGCATATCCTTTACAGGGCATCGCTGTCAACACCAGCATCTTTCAGCTGTATGTTGATTTCTTGGCAAGATTACGCTCAGTAGTTTGCCAATGCTTTCTGAGCGGCCGGCTCACATACCCCGTAAGTTACCGATGCGATTAGAACCACTGCTGATTCTCACCGTCATCACGTTACCCACGAGAGTATACGAGATTACGGAGAAAAGTCGCTAACCTCTAAGCCACGAAGCCGGCAAGTAAAAGCTACCTTTCAGAAAATGAAAAATATCTTATGCAATAAGTCGTTACAATTGAATGTCAGAAACCCCCTCTGCCGTGCGTCCACCTTGACGAGGTAGAGGGGCTTGAGCGTTCCAATGACCCCAAGAGCTATGCCGACGGTAGCACAGCTACTGGTAGGGTCACCCATGTCGGACAGGTCAAGGGAGAGGGACCAGACGAAGTGACGCACAAACCTGCTGCCTTGTAGGTAGACTGGGAACAGTCAAAGGCTAGGGAAAGCATCCCGAAAAATGCTTGTCGAAATCGGATGTACTGAGCCACAGGCTTGACAAAGAAGTGCAACGTAACTTTATCATTTCATGATGCCACAGATGAAAATAAATCGTTATGGTGCTAATCCCGTGAAGTCCCATCAGGCGGTGATAGTGCCGGGCCCCCTGCCTCGAGGGGGTCCACCCATGACTACTGGTGGTCACCTTCCCCTGTGCTGTGGAGTCAAGGCACAGAGGAGTAGGTTAAGAGCTATTGACCAAACACCCGGGACTCTCAACATACTACAATGGAATGCCGAAGGAGTTTATAACATGAAAGCCTCCCTAACACAGCGTCTTCATAAAGATAGAATAGATGTGGCATGCATTCAAGAGACACACCTGAACGCCAATCGCACATTTTCAGTCGAGGGATATCAGGCCACACGTTTCGACCGCGAAGGACACAAAGGAGGAGTTGTAATACTTACACGAAATACAATACCTTGCAGCGAAGTATCTGTGATCTCTGACAACCAAACGGAAATTATAGGTGTTGATATAATGATAAAGGACATGAAAATAAGAATTTACAATCTGTATAGCCCGGCAGATAAGGATCTTACACTCTCAAACATGGAAATAACTGACACAAATTGCATTGTTGTCGGAGACTTTAATAGCCGCTCAGAAAGATGGGGATACCCAGATACTGACAAAAGAGGAGATGAAGTGGAGGACTGGGAAATAGACTCAAATCTCCATCTACTCAACAAAGCGGATGACACACCGAGCTTCTACTCCAGAAGCTGGATTACCACTTCTACTCCAGACTTAGCTTTCTGCACAGGAGACATCCTCCACAAAATCGATCGCCATGTGCTTGACCAATTAGCAGGTAGTGACCACAGACCAATCAAGCTTGTAATAAATATGGAGTATGTTCCACAGGAGCAAAAGCCTTTGCCTCGCTGGAATTACAAACGAGCAGATTGGGACAGATTTTCCATACTAACAGACAAATATTGTGAAAACATAAATACACGATATGGCAACATGAAGCAAATGGTGGAAAGTCTAAACAGAGCAATAATACAGGCGGCCACTGAGTCTATTCCAAGAGGAGCGAGGAAAAATTACAAACCATACTGGACTGAGGAACTACAAATTTTGGAGGACAAAGTTGAAGATGCTAGGAAGACCGCAGAGAGAGAACAAACAACTGAAGCGAACATCTCTCTCAAAGCCATCTCAGCAAAATATAAAAGAACAGTAAATCAAACAACAAGAGATTGTTGGAGGAAAAAAACAGAAAACCTGAATTTTGACAGGGATGGAAACAAACTATGGAAACTAGTGAAAGCCATGAACAATGAAGGACCTAGAAACAAACAAATAACAATTAAACAAGGAAATGCCTTGCTTACGGGAAAAAAGGCTGCAAATGCACTAATGGAACACTATGCCAGTGCAAACCACATTGATATTACAGCCGAACAGAAGAAAGCAATCAAAGATAAACAGATACATCATAGATATACAGAGACAGCAGCAGAATATATGATGGCAAATCTAACAATGGAAGAAATGGAACAGGCAATGAATACCCTAAAAAAGAAGACATCACCAGGAAAGGATGGAATCACAAATGAAATGCTAATAGGACTAGGCACTAAGGCAAAAAAGAAACTACTAGCAGTCCTAAATTACAGCTGGAAGAGGGGAATAGTCCCACAGGCATGGAAGGAAGCTATACTAATACCAGTCCCAAAGAAAGGAAAAGACCTGGAAGAACCAAATGGCTATCGACCTATCAGTCTTCTTAGCTGTGTAGGAAAATTAATGGAACGCATTATCAATGGCAGGCTAACATGGCATCTGGAAGAAAACCAACTCTTAACACCTCACCAAGCAGGATTCAGAAAGTACAGATCCACTGAAGATCAAATAACCTATATAGCTCAGGAAATAGAGGATGCCTTCCAAGAGAAAAAGCACACACTAGCGGTCTGGATAGATTTAGAAAAAGCATTTGATAAAGTATGGAAGGAAGGACTGAAAGTAAAACTGCAAAAAAATGCATGTTTGTGGGAAAATGTACAAATGGATCAGCCACTACCTTGAGAACAGAACTGCCAGGACAAAAGTACAAGGACAAACCAGCAAAATGATGCTGTTGGAGCAAGGTGTCCCCCAAGGAGGAGTTCTTTCACCAACATTATTCCTAGCATATATAAACGACATCACGGAAAATTTTCCAGCCAGAGTACACACATCATCCTTTGCAGATGACCTAGCTATATGGACATCTGAAGAATATATTAGTACAGCTAACAGCAGAATACAGCAAGCCCTATTAGCGCTAGAGGACTGGTCAAAATCATGGCTAGTGAAGATAAGTGAGGAGAAAACAACATGCACAGTATTCTCCCTCTCAACTAAAACTCAGCAACCTAAGCTGGTATTGAATGGAAAAATATTGCGTCATGAAGAAAATCCAAACTATCTAGGAGTCACCTTTGATCGTCGCCTGACATGGAAGACACAGGTTGAGAAAAATCGAACAAGAGCAAGGCAAAGAATGGCAATCATGAAAAAGCTTGCTGGTACAACGTGGGGAGCAGATGAGAAAGTTCTCAAGAAGTTATATACTGGACGGGTGAGGCCAGTACTGGAATATGGCATTGCAGCTTGGGCAACAGCAGCTAAGTCAAACTTTAACAAAATAAGTAGAGTCCAAAATCAAGGAATGCGAATCATAACTGGAAGCCTGAAGACAACGCCTATTAATGAACTAGAAAAGATCACTTGTTTACAACCAATGCAGGATAGAAGAGATAGCAGAGCCCAGCAACAAGCTGAAAAATTTAGAAGATTGACAGACCACCCTATGTATAAAAGGTTTAGTGGTTTTGGAAAGGGAAGACTGAAGCGTAGCAACTTTGTAGAAACTGCAAAACGAAAGATTAGGGCAGATCCCATACTTAACATATCAACAGTCAAACCCATTTACAATGCAGACAAGTTCCCAGCTTGGAGACAGCAGCTACTGCCTGAGATGATAGAAAACATTCCTGGTATTGAGAAAAAGAACACTCAGCATGAAACCGAAAGAAGAGAAATAACCCTAAACTACATAAAAGAACATTACCCAAGCAGCAATTGGACCCATGCATATACAGATGGATCAGCCAAAAATTCAGTAGAGAATGGAGGAGGAGGAATTCTCCTAAATTTAAAAAATGGAGTGAAAAAAACACATTCAGTGGCAACTGGAAAGTTTTCAAGTAACTTCAAAGCGGAGGTAGAGGCTCTGAAAACTGCAGCAGAAATGCTCTTGATGGAGGAAAATAAAGAGACGCAAATAGCTATCTTTACAGATGCAAAGTCAGCTGTCTCAATACTGAAGAGCAATTACAGCACAGAAATAGCTGACCTAAGAGCAGCACTCCATGGTCTATGCCAGAAATCCAAAAAAGTTGTAATACAGTGGATACCATCACATTGCAGTATACCTGGAAATGAAGAGGCTGACAGACTGGCAAAAGAGGGCGGACGACTACCACAGCCTGACATAGACATAACCTATAACGAGGCAAAGAGGTTGATAAAAAGCACTTATAGAACCAAATGGGAATCAGAGCATCCAGGTCACCAGAAGGATGATGCATATTACAAACTCGACCGAAGAGAACAAGTAGCAATCTTCAGACTCCGCACAGGACATAACAGGCTGAAATACCACTTGTTCAATAAACTAAAGATAGGAGATACCGATGAATGCAATTGTGGAACTGCTAAAATGACAGCTAAACATTTGCTGCAGGAGTGCCCAATATATGCAGAACAGAGAAAGATATGTTGGCCCACACCTGCTTCATTTGAGGACAAGCTCTATGGAGATATCAACAAGCTCAAGTTGACTGCAGCTTACTTTAACTACATTCAGGTTGACATTTAAAGGTGCATGAAGAAGTATTTAGACTGCCGCACTTCATACCACAGGTATGTCGGTTACAAAAGCGCCCCAGAGGCATGAAATGGAATATTGCTTGGATAGCAAATCCATTATGTGGAAAGTCCGAATCGAAAGCTCACTGTGTGGATGTCATCTGCAGACTGCATACTTCTGGTTTCCGGAAGAACAGCCTATGGTGAATGGAAGGCCCAATATACGGAAGTGAGGCTAAGCAGCCATGTGCAGGACGTGACGATTCCTTGGGTGAGCCCAGTACCAGAGCGCTGTGTGTTGGCTCTGCAAGTATGGAAGCCTCCTTGGATGGCGGGGAATGCCCATGGTCTGCCCCTGCCTTCCCTTGAGGGCTGACCAGGATGTCTTTGGCTGTTCTATATGGGCCAGCTGGGATGGGGGATAACACCACAACAGTGAGAGCCAAACGTCCTAAGAAACCCCCGGGAAGGTTAACCCGGTCAACAAATGCCCGCAGAAGTCGGATGTGTCGGCCTAACGGCGCAAGAACGCAGCTCTGCTGTGGACAGGCACAACGCAATCACGTCCGGAAAAAAAACTCCGGATGAACGAAGAAGAAGAAGAAGAATGTCAGAAACAGAGTAGTGAAATATCATTCAAATGAGAGACTGACAAGCTTCACATATTCTATTGTTGGTAATTTTATTGCTTTTATTTGTATTTTGCCATTGCATTCGCGTACTACAACCTATTCTTTGACTCGTTACTAGAGACAATAAGTTACAAAGAGACGTGATCGCCTATGTTTGTTTGTCATGACACTGTCAGAAAAAGGTACTAACTATTTCTTCTCGTATCGGAACATGGAAATGATGTTATCAATTAAACAACGCAGGAGAACGAATTATCCTGTTGTTATCTTCTTGTTTTTGTTTCAGCGTTATTGTTTTTATCCGATGGAATGTTATCTCTGCTTGAGTTATCCGGTATTGTTATTTCAATTATTAGTTCTACTCGTCACCTTGTGTTATCTCTATTTAGATTTTATAACAAATGCGTTTTAAGATATGCGAAATCTGTCTCGTCTTTCATTGCCTTTTTTCTGTCCCGTTTTTTAAACCAGACAGCTCATCGTGTGTTGAACAGGAACAGTACCCCGGGAAGGTTAATCCGGTCAACAAATGCCCGCAGAAGTCGGATGTGTCGGCCTAACGGCGCAAGAACGCAGCTCTGCTGTAAACAGGCACAACGCAATCACATCCGCAGAAGAAGAAGAACAGGAACAGTATAATTTTCTTCGTCAATTTCGTAGCAAAGAAAATGGGATGCGTTCTTATTTGCACTGCACTTATTGTTCGGAAAGAAAGCTAAAAGTGTTTTGTCAATGTACAGTGACATTATATATTCATTTTTGGCTGTCTGTCTGTCTGTATGCCTCTCTCTCTCTCTCTCTCTCTCTCTCTCTCTCTCTCTCTCTCTCTCTCTCTCTCTCTCTCTCTCTTCTCTCTCTCTCTCTCTCTCTCTCTCTCTCTCTCTCTCTCTCTCTCTCTCTCTCTGTTTGTCTGTCTATATTCAGTAGCATGTCCTTTGCAGAACCTCGCTCCCATAACAACCTTACGGAAAACTTCTCGGTCATAAACAAGATGTCCCGAGTCCGATACATCCATCTGGAGATCATCCGCCACATCCTGCACCCATCTTCTCTTTGGCCTTCCTCTTCCTCTCTTCCCGGGCATATACCCCTCCATTATTGTTCTCTCCAAACTTTCATATATACCACAATCACGTCTAAAAATTAAAATGTTTGCTTTTTGTCCTTGACTTGGGGATGTAAATTACAAGTACCTCAGATGTCGAAGTGGGCTCACCTGATAGCGAGGAATACAGATAATATGGAAAGCTAATCCACTCGCAAAAGTTGGTCCAGTGCACTAGAAGTAGTAGCACATGTATGGATTACGCTTGGGTTCAAAGCAAGCTAAAGGAAAAACAAGGGCAAGAAAAGACAGAAGTTTTTATAGTACTAGAAAGTTTTTATAGTACTAGAAAGTTTTTATAGTACTAGAAAGTTTTTATAATACTAGAAAGTTTTTATAGTACTAGAAAGTTTTTATAGTACTAGAAAGTTTTTATAGTACTAGAAAGTTTTTATAGTACTAGAAAGTTTGAAGTTTTTATAGTACTAGAAAGTTTTTATAGTACTAGAAAGTTTGAAGTTTTTATAGTACTAGAAAGTTTTTATAGTACTAGAAAGTTTGAAGTTTTTATAGTACTAGAAAGTTTTTATAGTACTAGAAAGTTTGAAGTTTTTATAGTACTAGAAAGTTTTTATAGTACTAGAAAGTTTGAAGTTTTTATAGTACTAGAAAGTTTTTATAGTACTAGAAAGTTTTTATAGTACTAGAAAGTTTTTATAGTACTAGAAAGTTTTTATAGTACTAGAAAGTTTTTATAGTACTAGAAAGTTAGTACTAGAAGTTTTATAGTACTAGAAAGTTTTTATAGTACTAGAAAGTTTTTATAGTACTAGAAAGTTTTTATAGTAGAAAGTTTTATAGTACTAGAAAGTTTTTATAGTACTAGAAAGTTTTTATAGTACTAGAAAGTTTTTATAGTACTAGAAAGTTTTTATGTTAGAAGTTTTTATAGTACTAGAAAGTTTTTATAGTACTAGAGTTTTATGTACTAGAAAGTTTTTATAGTACTAGAAAGTTTTTATAGTACTAGAAGTTTTTATGTACTAAAAGTTTTTATAGTACTAGAAAGTTTTTATAGTACTAGAAAGTTTGAAGTTTTTATAGTACTAGAAAGTTTTTATAGTCTAGAAAGTTTTTATATACTAGAAAGTTTTATAGTACTAGAAAGTTTTTATAGTACTAGAAAGTTTTATAGTACTAGAAAGTTTTTATAGTACTAGAAAGTTTTATAGTACTAGAAAGTTTTTATAGTACTAGAAAGTTTTTATAAGAAGGTTTTATAGTACTAGAAAGGTTTTTATAGTACTAGAAAGTTTTTATAGTACTAGAAAGTTTTTTATAGTACTCAGAAAGTCTTTTTATAGTACTAGAAGTTTTTATAGTCTAGAAAGTTTGAAGTTTTGTATTAGTACTAGAAAGTTTTAGTTTTTTATCAGTACTAGAACGTTTGAAGTTTTTATAGTACGTAGAAAGTTTTTACTATGTACTAGAAAGTTTATTATAGTACTAGAAAGTTTATTTTTTTACTAGTACTAGAAAGTTTTTATAGTACTAGAAAGTTTAGTTATAGTACTAGAAAGTTTTTATAGTACTAGAAAGATCTTTATAGTACTAGAAAGTTTTTATAGTACTAGAAAGTTTTTATAGTACTAGAAAGTTTTTTATAGTACTAGAAAGTTTTTTATAGTACTAGAAAGTTCTTTTATAGTACTAGAAAGTTTTATAGTACTAGAAAGTTTTTTATAGTACTAGAAAGTTTTTATAGTACTAGAAAGTTTTTATAGTACTAGAAAGTTTGAAGTTTTTATAGTACTAGAAAGTTTTTATAGTACTAGAAAGTTTTTATAGTACTAGAAAGTTTTTATAGTACTAGAAAGTTTTTATAGTACTAGAAAGTTTTTATAGTACTAGAAAGTTTTTATAGTACTAGAAAGTTTTTATAGTACTAGAAAGTTTTTATAGTACTAGAAAGTTTTTATAGTACTAGAAAGTTTTTATAGTACTAGAAAGTTTTTATAGTACTAGAAAGTTTGAAGTTTTTATAGTACTAGAAAGTTTTTATAGTACTAGAAAGTTTTTATAGTACTAGAAAGTTTTTATAGTACTAGAAAGTTTGAAGTTTTTATAGTACTAGAAAGTTTGAAGAAGTCCAAGGAAATTAAACTTCACACTAAACATATCATATTCTAACATTCTACTGTATTGATCGGAAACCTAGGAAATGACTAAAACAATTACTAGTGAACTAGAAACATTCATTAAAGGAAGCCTGCTCAAACTAGAAGCACTAAAATGATTATGACAGAATCACCACAGTGGAGCTCATAGGGATAACTAAAATAGTGTGACAGAATCACCACAGTGGTGCTCATAGAGAGAACTAAAATGGTGTAACAGAATCACCACATAGAAGAGCTAATAGAGCAGTGTTTCAAAACCTTTTTTGTGCTGTGCCCCACCAAAGCCTTTCTAAAATTCTTATTTCCCCCCCCCCCCCCCCCCCCCCCCAACATATACATAATTTTTAATATTCAAAAATTGAAATGTTCACTAAAGAAACTTGAATGATAGGAAACTATTCAACAAACACAGTAAGTAAATTTTCAAGACATATAATGGCGAACTGAAATTCAAGTATAAAATAATTTTACTGAAAGATTTTTCTATATTATTTTAATTATTGGTAATTATTTATTATTTAAATTTAGTGAGATCCTTGCGCTTGATGCTTGCTGAAAAGAGATTTTATGTCAGGTTCCAATTTAGTTAACTTCAGTCTCAAGTCTACCCGTTTTGTTACATCCAGCCGATTACCTTTGTTTTTTTTTAGCAGCAAATCATTTATGGCACTAAATCCACATTCAGCTAAATATGAAGATGGAAACAGTAACAATAGTTCTCCTGCACATTTGGTTGCATTTGGATATTTGATTTCGATTTCCACACAAAGCCATGCCATCGCTCCTTTTATATTAAATAAAGTTTTAATTGACTCATCATTTTGTATTTCTGCGAGTTCTTTTTGATACTGCATATTTGAAATATCAGACAAATCGACTAACATTGGCTGCATCATCCAAGTTGGGAAATCAATTTGTTTCACATTAGAAAATCTTTCTTTTAAATCAGCCGATAAAATTGTCAGATGATCGGCAATAACATATATAGCGGTATCAGTCACTTCACATTTTTGGAGCCAATGAAACTTTTCAAAATTTTTGTTGTATATATCTGACATAATTCAATAAAGGTAATGAAAACAGATATCTTCGCTTTTTCAACGACAAGAGTTTTATTTGTTCCTTGAAGTTGTTTATTTAATATATTTAGTTTTTTAAAGCTAAGTAACTCACAAATGCCTTACCATTGACCGTTAACAGATTTTTCATTTCAGGTTTGTCGCTTAAAAAATCACTAAGAGTATCAAATAGTTCCATAAATCTTTTCAAGCAGTTCCTTTTCGAGAGCCATCTTACTTCAGTGTGGAGTATAAGTCTCACATGGTCTTCATTTTGTTCTTCACAAAATAACTTGAAGAGACGTTCACATTTGGCACTAGTTTTAATAGCATTGATACACTTTATAACTAAATTTAGTACTTCATTTAGAACAGGCAAAAATGTTTTTAGCTACCAGGTTTTCCCTGTGAATAACACAATGCACAAGAAGCATTTCTGGATTCTCATCTTTCATCAATTTTAAGCAACCATTTTCTTCCCCATCATATTAGGAGCACATCTGCAGCACAAGATGTTATATTTTTCATTGGTATATTATTACATCTAAGTAATTCTTTTAGCTAACTATATATATATCTTTGGAGGTAGTGGTGCTTTCTAATGATTTACAGAACAACATTTCTTCAGCAAAGTCACCTTTATCAATATATCTTACATAAGTTACGTAAGTTACATAAGTACGGCCTCACTGTCTCTCAAAGTTGATTCATCCATTTGCACCGAAAGTTTTCTTGTTTGCAGCTTTTAAACAAGTTGAATTTCAATATCCTCACTAATTTCGTCTATTCTTCTGCTAACAGTATTGTTACTTAGTAGCATAGCTTTAACGTCTTGGTCATCTTTTTCCAGAACCGTTTTATGAAATGCTGATATTGATGGTTTGATTAAATTCTCCCCTATGGTGTGACTTTTCCCAGATTTAGCAATGAGTAATGAAATTTGATAACTAGCCTCAAGAGTACGATTGATAGTTGCATTATGAGCAGTAAATAGAGACTTTAAAGTTACTCTTTTTTTTCAAAATGTTTCTGTAAAGTTTGAAAGTAATTCAAATCTGAATTAATATGAGCATTATGTTATCTGTGTCTTGTCATCAGATCTCTTCTCCCTATATAGCGAAGTAATAATGAGAGAGATCAAAGAGATGCCAGGAATACTAGTTGGAGGTTATAATATAAATAATATACGCTATGGAGATGACACAGTATTGGTGGCGGATAAATCAACAGACCTACAACAATTGTTGGACATTGTAGTAATAGAGAGTGCAAAGAAAGGACTCTCCTTGAGTATCAAGAAATCTGTAACAATGGTGATGGTAAAGAAAATGGTGACACCAAAATGTCACATAGAAATAGAAGGAAAAATTCTTAACCAAGTGGATACTTTTAGATACCTAGGGACATTTATAACATCAGATGGAAGATGTACAACAGAGGTTAGGAGCAGAATAGGGCAAGCAAAAGCCGCATTTCAGAAAATGAAGAGTATCTTATGCAATAAGTCACTAACACTGAATGTAGGAAAGAGAGTGCTGAAATGCTATGTAGAACCAGTTTTGCTGTATGGCAGTGAATCTTGAAATGTGAATGAACAAGTTAAAAAGAAATTAGAAGCAACAGAGATGTGGTTCCTGAGACGAATGTTACAAATTCCATGGACTGCCAGAGTAACTAACAACGACAGCCTGAAACAGGCTAATGAAACTAGAACATTATATACAACAATAAGAAAGCGACAAACATCTTTCTTCGGTCATGTGATGAGAAGAGAGGCATTGGAGAACATCGTGACAACTGGAAGGATCGAGTGGAAGAGAGCAGAGGCAGACCAAGAGAAATTATGCTGGATGGATTGAGACGGTGGCATGGAGGAATATCAGCAGCAGAGTTGATCCAGAAAACAAAACACCGAGATCTGTGGAGAGCCATGAACGCCTACGACAGCTGGCAGGGCACTTGATGATGATGATTAATATGTCTTCGCCTTCAAATGTGCCTTAAGATGACCTCGTTTCATTGATTCGTTGGTCAAGCATTGTTGGCATAAAAGGCAAAAAGGTGACCGTTCATCATGGACAGCGGGTATGAAACTAAATTTTAAATATTCCTCCGAATACTGATGAATTTATTTTCTTGCTTGCACCACTCATTTCACTATGGGCTGAAATAAATAAATATAAGATCAATTAAAAACTAAAACAAAAAATAACATGAACTGGAGTAAACGTAGACTAACAATGAATTTTTAAATATGTATGGCACATTTACCCCACCGCAAAAAAAACATACTTTTTCATTTGACAATTTTTTCTGGAAAATGATGCTTCTAAAACTGAAATTAATAAAAATTACCAATTGAATTTACATATCATTTATATATCACTTATATTTATACAATATATATATATATATTAAAACGAGACTTTTACAATTTAACGGATGCTTATTTCAAATTAACACCAACGGTGAATGCTGAGCGTTACTGCGAAACACTGCAGAAACTGAGATCCCGGCACTAAGCATTTTGCGCCATTCAGAACAAATAGCGTGAAATGTTTAGTGCCGGCCCTGTATAACCAGTAGTTCAACTCTAACGTCTAACAATTAAATCACGGCTACTAACATGGCGGACAGAAGTTATTTATACTGGACGTTTACCCAGCTCGAGTAGTGACAGAGTCGCCATACGGTTAACTTAAACTCTGGACGAGTCCATTTTCAAATTGCCCCCCTTAACAATCGAATTGCCCCCCCCCCCCCCCCCCGTGGGGCGTGGGCCCCACGTTGGGAAACACTGTCATAGAGAGAACTAAAATGGTGTGACAGAATCACCATCTAGAAGAGCTCATAGAGAGAACTAAAATGCTATAACAGAATCACCACAGTGGAGCTCATAGAGAGAACTAAAATGCTATAACAGAATCACCACAGAGGAGTTCATAGAGAGAACTTAAATGGTGTGACAGAATCACCACAGTGGAGCTCATGGAGAGAACAGCTAGACAAACGAAGACAGAAAGAAAGACAGACAAATGGACTGCGGGCGGGCAGACAGAACGGCGTGCCAGCAAAGGGACAGACGGACCGACGGAGTGACGGGCGGGATGCATGCAGGCAGACAGGCGGGCAGGCAGGCACGCCGACAGACAGACGACAGACACATATGCTGGCAGGCAGACAGTTAATAAGTTAAAATAAAGAACAAACACGCGGTATGGATACATGATTCTTACCTTTGGTTTTCACGTGTGTCTCAAAGGTGATGTGTGTGGTGTTAAAATCCCAGTAAAGCTCATAGTTGTCGTCAAGAACTTCGTGGTAAAGGAAATTTTGACTCGGCGCTGGTTCTGAAACAAAATTGCATGTAGCACACACAGGTATAACTATTTAATTCCCATTTCCATACAAGTGTTACTCTAACTCTTTCTGTTTCAATGAACTGTACTCTAAAGTAATAAACAACTCTCTAGGCAGTGGGTTGGAATCTGTTGACAATAATAAAACTGCCATCTACTGCCTATAGTACCTTGCGGTGTGGACCGAGAGGGGGGGGGGGGGGGTCTTAAGCCTGAGGAATTAAGGTCGCCTGTCTAGTCCAGTCGCAGCGAACTGTGCAGGTTGGGGTTTTCTTTTTGCTCCCGACAAGAAAACAATCCACACTCGAAGAAGAACTCGGTATTCTTACCACTCGGCCAGCCACCTGTTAACAATAAACCACGTAAAACCCAGGGTGGGGGGGGGGAGGGACATGACCTGCCTAGACCTAACCTCATCGAGCTCGTGTGTCCTGGGCTGAATCATGACCCTGTTACATACCTCTCCGCTGATGTGAAGTTCCAGCACCGGTCTTGCACACCCCGCTGGTCTCTGAATTTGGAGGGAGAAAGGAGAGCTCGGCGACACAGACCCAGTGGAAATAGTACTTGGACACTGGGTCGGGGGGCAAGGGAAGTCGCTACACAAACCTCACACTGAAAGATGCAAAGTACTTTTCGGGATTCAGATAATCTGGACGACAGTGCAACGTAATTAAGAGTTAAAACTTTGTATTTTTTTAATTGTTGTTTTTAACTGGTTAAGTGCCAAAGGATAATATAGAGTGTTTGTAAGGTCTCTCTACGCTTTGTCTGGAGAACAAATTTGAAAAATGAAGCACATGCCGTCATCAAAAAATGTGCTCCACAGTACATCGTGAAGCAATATGCAGCGAATGGCTATCGTCTGCTGGAGTAATTCTTTGCGCTCCAACCACCGAACGCTGATGCTGATGCTGGGGGGGAGGATCTGAGCACCTATGGACCTGTCTGGAGTGCAATGAAGATACCCCAACTGATAACTGATAATTGGTGTTATCAACGGAAGAAAAAAAATTTGTTTTGGTTGAATAAGTGTTTCGAAATGACGGTTGATACACACAGAAATAACAACAGACACGTTGCAGAAGGTGTTTGACAATATGAAGGGACGTGTACAGTCATGTCTTGAAATGTCCAACACCTATTATAATAAATACTTCATTGGTTCTTTCCAGCTTCCCCAAAACAGTGCTAGACCATAGCAGTAACTATTATAATTAATGTGATGAATTTGCTAGCACATTTTTTGATGACGTCATGTTCTTCATTTTTTTTCCAAATTTGACCTATATCCAATCTGTAGTGAGACTTTAAGAACATCCTGTACATCGACATATGTGACCTCCCATTTAGACAGAAGGACGATATATCGCCATACTATCGTCATCTTGTTATTTGTTTCGGTTTGTCTATCTGTCTTGTATACCATGTTTGGTCTAAACCTGCTTTTTGTTTTGCACTGAATCAGTTAACGGGATATATAGTCTGCACCGAGATATAGTGTTCAAATAGGTTGCGATTGTATATAGGGATCGTTGGTGTCTGTGATTCGTTGTGAAAGATTATTTCATGGCTGAGTTACTGAGTACTCTAAGCTGGTGTTGTATAGGTCTCTCCTAGGCTTGGGAACATGCAATACGTTTAATCGCTTGCTATAACCTACGTGTCGGTTCGTGGTGAAGGTGTTACGAACGCAGTTTGTACTCCCGCATACCTGCGTTCGAAACACAGCTATGCGCGATTTGGCAGCAGACCGCCATGCGTTGGTTTTTTACGAAATAGTATGGGTGCCGGTCGTTCAGAAAGCAATGGCAAACTTTTTTTTTTTGCATATCCTTTACAGGAACATCGCTGTCAACACCAGCATCTTTCAGCTGTATGTTGATTTCTTGGCAACATTACGTAAATTTACCAAGAGAATACAAACAGCAAACAAGCTGGGGTTGACTGCGACGTCCTGTAAAAGGATATGCGTCTAACTTTTTGTCCTACTTAGATAAGCAGATAGTAAGGTATTTGGGCAGGTAGGTCTGTCGGTTGGTCTATCTGTCTGTAGTTGGTAGGCAGGTTGATAAATAATAAATATGTCGGTAGAAAAATGTGCATGCATATATGTGAGTAGTTACAGACAAGTTGGTAATTAATAAATTTATCAAAATAATGGCTCTGAACTAAAGAAGAAGAGGAGTTTAAAAACATCCAGTTGTGACATATTACTTTGAAGGGCTGGTCCAGCGGAGCCTAGATCTTGACCAAATGTGCAGGATGTTGCAATGACCAGGGTTGCATAGAACAGGTACATCATGACGTCCTTGTTTCACAACACTGCGGGAATAGTTTAAGACCATACTCGGATTTTAAAACAAGCGGTTATAATGTGTGTGTGTGTGTGTGTGTGGTTGTGTGTGTGTGTGGTTGTGTGTGTGTATGTGTGTGTGTGTGTGTGTGTGTGGTGTGGTTGTGGTTGTATGTTTGGGGGAATTAACAAGTCTTCCGTTCGGGTCAAGTCAACCAGTTAGTTAGATAGTTAATTTTGCCTTATATCAAACTATACTAGGGTCATTCTAGCATTCGTTTCCCCTTGCCCAAATTGTCCCTGAGCGATCGTCATAAAATCTATCATATGGTTAAATAATCTTTCTTTTTCTTCTTCTTCTGATAGTCCATGCCGTGTTGTGTTGGTGATCATGTCTGTCCACGGCCTTCTGTTTCGTGTGCTGCTGCCAGTCATTTCTGATTCTCTCTCTCTCTCTCTCTCTCTCTCTCTCTCTCTCTCTCTCACTCTCTGTGTGTGTGTGTGTGTGTGTCTGTGTGTGTGTGTGTGTGTGTGTGTGTGTGGTGTGTCCTTCCACGGTGTTTTCATCATTCTTCTATAAAACCTCATCTACGCAGCTTCCATATAATTCCTCACTTGTTCGTTAAGTGTTTATGATTCGCTTCCATACATCAGGATTGGCTCAACATAGCTCTTAAAAACTCTTGTCCCGACTGACAAAATTAAATTGCAAAGAAATGGTCTTTGATTGATTGATTTAGGAACCGACAGCATTCAGGACATTCCCATAAGCGCTCCGTCCCCATCCTCAGCAGCCAGCGAAGAGTTCCAACACTAATAGTTCCAGTAGCAATCTGATTATATGTCCGTCTCGCCTTTCCTCCGAGCGCCGAGCGTCGGCCAGATCCCCTCGTCACACCTCGTTGTCTCATTCTTACCAGACCATGGTGCTCCATCTGCTCCTCCGAGGTGTACACGTGCTCCCACAAGGCCGCAACCACGTCTGCCCTGTCATACATCAATACTCCACGAAATTTTGCAGAGCCAGCCAATCTGTCCGCCTGTTCATTCCCCAGCACACCGGCATGCCCAGGAGAAAAGATCCAGGTGATGCTTACTACCCGTGACCTCCGAAGCGAAGCAAGCCACTCTGCACGAAGCCTACCTGTTCTCACCCTTCTCAGCATGCTTTCTGAGTCAGTTACAATCATAATGTGTGTATGTATCGTGTTTTCTATCCAGCGGAAAGCTGCACTGACCGCCTCCACCTCCATTCTTAAGCTAGATGTAGTGTTATCATACGCCAGGCTCTCCTGCACCAAACGCCGACCATTCGTTTTTGCAAAGAACCCCCAGGCACTTCTCCTACCTCTCAACACTGACCCATCCGTGTAGATAATCACATCACCCGGGCGAGAATTTTCCTGAATTAGTTGCTGAATTTAATTGCGTCAAGTTGTCACGGAATCTTTAAATCAATTAACCAGCCTTTCCAACGGACAAATTTGCAAAATTGCAACTAGTTTTATCTAGTCCATCATTAATCTAAGATTCGTTAATCACTTTTCCTCAAACATACTATTGTAATGTTAATCGGTCAACTAGTCTTTCGTTCTGTTTAAATATCATAAGATAGCGAAACTGAGAAACTGTAAAGTCAATGGAAGAATGTACAAATGGGTAAAAGCATACTTGCACAACAGAAGAGCCCGAGTACAGATAGACGGTCTCAAGAGCAAGAAAGTTCTATTACGTCACGGTGTTCCCCAGGGCGGAGTCCTGTCCCCAACACTTTTTCTAATCTTCATCAATGATCTTGTTGCTAATCTACCCAATGGAATTAAAGCGGCAATGTACGCTGATGACCTTGGTTTTGTGGAGCGCAAATGAACATGCATCAGTGGCCACCATATTGCTACAAAGAGCTGTAGATACATTTGTTGCATGGGCGGATAGATGGTGTATCAGCATAAACACTGACAAGTGCAGCACCACTCTATTTACCCTTTCTCAGAAACAAAAGGCAGGGAGCATTCAGATAAATGGAACACCCCTACGAGAAGATAAGGAACCAACATACCTTGGTGTAACATTCGGCGACAAGCTGACATGGAGAAAACACACAAAAAAGCAGTAGCAAAAGCCAGAAGGAAAATTGCCATCCTGAGAAAGCTAAGTGGAACCACTTGGGGAGCCAGTGGGAAAATACTTAGCAAAGTTTATCAACAGAGCATACGACCACACTTGGAATACGGGTCAACTGCGTGGTGTTCAGCATCAAAAACTACATTGCAGGAGCTGGACAAGGTGCAAAATCAAGCTCTTAGAGTCATCACAGGAGGGATGAAATCAACCCCTATAGTAGCAATGGAGAAAATGGGGAGGACACAAGCTTTAAGAGAACGCAGAGATACAAAAACACTAATACAAGCAGAAAAGTTTCTCAGCTTGCCAGGCCACCCTATGAAGAACAGATTTGAAAACTTAGCTATGGGGCGGTTGAAAAGAAGTAGTTTCATCCACCAGGCCAAACAACTCTGCAGAGAAACCATCGATCTTCCCACAGTTGGTATCCCCCTAAGAACTATTCCAGAGCGAACCCCGTGGAAAGATGAACATAGAATATCACTACAAATCCAGTCAAAAGTGAGCGGAATATTTGACAAGGAAGAACAGAACAGTGTACAGCGCAGAACAGCCACTCTCAGCTTCCTTGATGACGAATACCCACAGGACCTCTGGATCCGAGTCTACACAGATGGGTCTGCACAAAATGCTGTTCGAAATGGAGGAGCGGGAGTGTATATAGAATACCCAAATAATACTAGAGACACGGCCAGAATTCCAACAGGAAAGTACTGCCATAATTATGATGCTGAAATTGAGGCAATCAAGATAGCCACAGAGAAATTACAAAATACCAGCCATGGTACACAACCTGTGGTGATATTGACAGATGCAAAATCCGTAATAGAGGCGCTCCTGTCTGGGAAATTGCCAGTTCTGAGGACACTACTTTCTTAACTTAGCAGTCATCGTAAGATCACCATACAGTGGATACCATCCCACTGTGGAATCCCCGGAAACGACAGAGCTGATCGATTGGCTAAGGAAGGAGCACAAGAAGAACAACCAGATGTGCCTATTACATACCACCAAAAGAAAAGAATGATCAAATCAGTCAGAAGGCCACCAAACCTTACTCAAGACGACTACCACGTTATGGACATACCAGAACAGGTCATTCTTCTGCGCCTCAGAACAGGACACAATAGATTACGCAACCACATGTATACAAAATTCAAGATTGGTGACTCAGCAATGTGCACATGTGGTTTGGCGTCGCAGACAGCAGAGCACATACTCCAGGATTGCCCAAACTACAACATATCCAGGCGAACCTTCTGGCCTAGAGAGACAACAGTGGAAGATAAACTCTATGGACCGCTGAATGAACTAAAAAAGACTGTTAGATTCATACAAGAGACAACATTGCAGTTATAAACATAATTTAGGCGAACGAAAGAAGAAGAAGATAAGATACACCCATCATTAGAAAAATGAATGCACTGAAGACATGGATAATTACTCACAACATAGACGTATCAGATACTGGACATTCTCTTGGTCGGTTTGTACCAAGGTACCAACGGTCGATAAAATAACATGAGAAATAAATCCACTGGCTTACATTCAGGTCTAGGT